>CM034151.1:436365004-436680004 GCA_019776745.2 Taxus chinensis
TATTATATACTTAATTTTTCTTTTTATTACACATATCTCTCCATTTTTACATAACACATCCTAGTCATTTTTATATTTTACATTTTCATATGTAATATTATCAGGATTTTAAGGACTAGTAATTAGGTACTATATATGAATAGTACATTTTGTTGTATACACATATTGGATATTATATATTTCTTCCTTACGCATTGTAATTATTATTATATGTCTTGTGTCTGGGTCTCTTGACCTATTTTTGTTTGTGACAATTTTTTCCCTTGAGTTTTTCCTCAGTATCTTTTACTTTTGATTTCCATATCCTAGTTTGAGTGTGTGAGAATTGTGTGTCCTTTGTATGTGTCTATTTACAAGTGGAATCTTGCTGAATGTCATAGTTACGAAAGCCCTAGGTGTACATGTATATAAAATGTGGTAGGTTACATAGGGCACATTGACTATTTGGATAGATATGTGAAAGAAAGGAACCTCTTCCAACTCGCCCCACGCATAGTGTTTTGATTTTGATTTTTGTTTGTGGGTAAGACTAGTAGTGTTTGGAATTGGAAATGGATGGGCATGAAAAATATTCCTCAACATGTGGTAATTATTGGACCATCGGGTGTTTGTAAAGGAACCTTGATTAATAAACTCATGAAGGAAATACCAACTACATTTGGGTTCTCTGTAAGTCACACAAGATGAGATCTATGAGAGAAAGAGATGGATGGAGTGCACTATCACTTTACACAATGTAAAGTGAGGGAAATGGATCTTTAGGAAGAAAAATTTCATGAGTATGAAAATTTACATGAAAATATGTATGAAACTAGTATTGTAGTAGTGGAGGCAGTAGCTGATGCAAGGAAGGTAAAGACGTGGATGTTTCTTAGTGAATTGAGTTTTGGTCAATAATAGATTCTCAACCTGATTTAGAATACAAAACTTAATTGTTCTTACTATCCTTTTCCATTCTTATGGGATTTGTATGGTAGGTGATACTAGTGTAAATGTACTCCAAATTAGTCTTATGTGGAAGTGCCACTGGTGGTTTTGTTTTCTTTGCAAAGATGTTTTTTAGACATTTATGTCCAAGGGGAAGGGTCTGTGAGGAAAAATACATTAGATGTGATGTTCATATTTATTTTCCAACCTTCATTTGAAGAGATTGAGAAACGCTTTTGTGGGAGAGAAATAAAGGAGGAAGACGTCTAAAGGTGTGTAATAATTGTAAAGGAAGAGCTTAAGCGGGGAATAAAATCAAATCTATTTGAGCACATCTTGGTTAATGATGACCTTGAAACATTATATCTTAGTCTCAATGAAATTTTTGGCCTCAGTAAGGTTTCGTTTCCACCAGAAGCATCAAATGTCATGTATCACTAATTTTTAGATTTTGAACTCTTTCTTGGTCATTTTGCATCATTAATAGATCAAAATGTAATAGTGTATGGCAGTATTCCACCAGATAGAAGAGCATAAAAAATGTGCATTCCCTCAATGTGTTTTCTCTTGAAGGTAGAGCTCCATGAATAAATCAAGGCTTGAAATTTTTGGCCATGGATGAAATTTTTGGTTATTACACTTGTCTCAAGAAAGATCCACCATATACAAAACAAACAAAAAAGCTCCATTGAGAAGTCTTCTTGATTGCATAATATGCACAAAATGGGTTCTTTAAGAAGGCCTTGAAGGAATTTAAGAAAATAAAAAACTATTACAGATGTAAAACAATACATCTATTTTCATGTGTTTTTGCAAAGGAAAAATTCAATGTTGAAACATGAAAACTCTACACTAGTGTTGAAATTTTTACTTGTAATCCCTTTTAAGAACCCCTTCAAATCAATTTTCTCTATGTTTTAGGCCTATCACCATCCTCTAAGTACTTATATGTGTTGTAATAACCTTTCCCAAGTGATTGAAATTCGAATACAAGTTTATGATGTTCTTCTAATCTAATGTTTCTCAAGGCATATTCTTCAGTGAACCTAGAAAGGCTATTTCTAGCCTTCCCAAGACAAGTATGCACCCTCTGAGAGATATTTAAGGGCCCAAATTCATTGATAAGTGTTATTTAGTAACTAAGAATGTTTTACAAGTTGTTTAGGGAGATTTAGGAAATGTCTTAAGGTTTGGGAACAAGTTCAGTGGAAGCGGGGTTTTGAAGGTGAAGGAGCTTGTAGTTCAAAATAACACCTGAGCTTTGGGAATTGAATCTAGGATCTTCGTAATGATTTGGAGGTCAAACAGGATACCATTGGAACTATGATTCAGTCCTATAAATTATTGTTTTTTCAATTTTTTCACAAGACACAAGAACTTCTTCCCACAGTATGTTATCAACAAGCACAACCTGTGGTCCCAAGAAAAAGGCTATTTTTAGGGATTTTCAGAAATAATCAAAAGATGGGACCCATCCTTTCTTATATAAATGTTTTTTGGATTTAAATTCATATAACAAAGTGCTAAAAAAGACCCCTGAATGCTCCAAAAACGTCATTTTCAAGTCTCTCTCCAGGTTAAGCTTATGAGACTTAGTGAGTTTCTATGCTGAAGACATGTCATCCCCAGATGATGGTAAAATTTTATTTCCCATCTATCCTTTCCCCTTGGGATAGTTGGATTTTTTCCCATATCCAACTCTAGCCCAGGTTCCTCATCTGACCCGGTTTCAACCCCGAGAGCTTTTTAAGTGCTTCTTCTCTCTCCTCCATTAAGCAATCGTGGTTCTCCACTTGTCAAGCTGAGGTGAGGGAAAAATATTATCCCCCATTTTTCTCATCAGATAGGGATAGTTGGGACACAAAAATTATCTCCATGCCCAAGTTAATCCTTTATTCACCATGTGACCTTGGGAAGGCTCTACATGACATTTTTCATCCCCTTTCCTTTCAGCATCATCAAATCATCTTCTGCCAGATGTCACTCCTAGATGATGGTGCATTTTTCTTCCCTGTCACATCCCATTATGATTTTTATTACAAAAAAATGTTCCCATGTTCCTCATATGACCCAATTTCATCCCCTGAGAGGTTTTAAGTGCTTGTTCTCTCTCCTCCGCAAAACAATCATGGTATGCCACTCACCAAGATGAGATGAGGGTGAATTTTTCTGCCCCATATGCCCCATCCCATTGGGAAATTTGGGAAAAAAATTGTGATCCCTCCCAAGAATATTTAAAAACTCAAAAAATTGAAAATTTCCTGAATGTCATGCTTCTTCCTTCCACGTGCATGCAAGAAAGGTGTTGCTAGAAGAATGTATAAAAACAATGAAAACTCATTGAAACTTAATTATTTATCTAGAAATCCATGAATATTTTTGTAAAACATACATTAAAATCATAATTTTTTTATACACCATGTGAAATTTATCTCATAGCATCCATGGTTTCCCAAATGAATATTGCTCACTGCCGACGAACAAAGGAATTGATCGTATCAAGGTTTGAGTTGATTTTTATTCTCCAAAGCATATTTGTGATATATGAATCTCATTAAATCCATTAATGGCTGTTATAGAAGCTTTTGACCTGAAACCCTCACCATAGAAGTTTTTGTTTTTGATTTCCAAGCATTCGGATGGGTGAAACACAGTCAAATTTGGAACACGAGATCGCCACAAAGAGCCAAATATAAAAATAATGTTTCCATCACAAAAAGGTTATTTTTGTTACATAATAAAAAATATAATATTTTAGAGCCCTCCATATGCCAAAAATAGTAAGTCCCTTAATTTTAAATATTTGCTAATCAAGAACACATAGAAACTGTGCAGAATGGTAAATAGTGTAAAATTGTCAATTATCTCAAAATAGCAGGTCTAGAAAAAGAACTTTATAAAAATAGAAAGTGACTAAAAATAACAATGTATCATCATCATAAGGAAAATATAATGTTATATAAGTTTCAAAAGGTATCATTTGAGTAAAACATGTGATAAGTCTTAAAATAGCAGGTCTTGGTCTCACCTGCTAAAAATAAAAAGTCTTCATTTTGGGTGCAGAAAGTTATAAATGGCTCCATTTTAATTTATATTTATTATTTTTGGAATCTTCACATGGTTATGGCATGAAATGATATCTAACACATAGAAATGAAACCTCCATATGGGTCTTGGAAACATCATCTTGAGCTAAATTGTGTTCAAAAGCAAGGCAAAGCATTGTAGGGCATAACGGGTAAAATCCAAGGAAATTGTGTGGTCAGAAGAGATTCCAAAGGTGTAAAGAACTCAATTGATTCATAAAATTAAAGGTTAGAATATATCATTGGTCAAGTTGGATCCATAATCATCTCTTAGTGAGCTGAGTGATTTGATCTTGACGAGTTGATTTTAGCTCAAAGAGTTGGGTGAGATGACAAGATGGGTGGTTTGAAACAGTTGATTTGATTGAGATAGCAAATCCAAGTGAGATATGAGTGAGATTGGAAAGACCGAACATATCTCATAGTAGTAAAGGAAAATTTTGTAATCTTACACTATAGTGTGCAGAACAGGGACACAAGAATCAAGAGGTTTGAGCTTCGCGAATGACAATTGTGAAAGTGTAAGGAATAAAAGAGTGATCCTCACTCTCATTGTGAGATCAGGAATGCATAATCATGGGTAAGGTTTTTATTCATATCAAGATCACATTGGGAGGTTTTGAAACTGTGTTTGTAAAAACTCATTCAACACTCTAGGGTGTTTGTGCATCATGTAAAAAAGATGAGACTGCAATCATCCTTAGCAAGTTTGCTTATAATGACAATATTTGTAATTTGTAAATGTATTGTCTCAAAAGTATAAGAGAGATACTAAATTTATGTCTTCTAGGGGAAATTTAAAGGTTACAAGTGGAATAGAAACATGAAGAGTCATGTATGGGAGGCATGAAAGGTTAACTCACAAGGCTATAAATTGGGATAACTTCTCCATCCCAAAGGATCCTGAAAATTATGAATTTTAGCTCTTGGTAGAAAATGTGAATTTTGTTTTGGGTGTTGAGATTTGTATCACCACCACATGAAATAAATGATACTTTTCTTCCATTTCCTTTTCTTATATGTTCCTCTATTTTCTCTCTTACAGACTTTAAAAGTATGTTGATCATGAAAGATATTTGTTTCTTTGATAAATGAATCTAAGAAATATGTAGATGGTTTTTTTCTTCTCACTAAATGGTTTCATTTTGATTTATTCTAATTGAATATTGAACTAATCCAGTTATTGGATGTGAACTCTGCAATTTTCCTACTCACAACAATAACCTTCCTTTTTTAATTTCTCTCCTTCACCCCTCATCACTTTAATGTCCTCCCTTGTACCTCATATAGGCACTTTTACTTAGTTCTATGGAAGTGTTCCTATGTGATCCTTGGCCTATTTAGAAAACCCACAACACTTAGATATGAATATATTAGTTTAAATTCAATTAATGGGAGTTGCCTCATTCAATGGAGAGGGACCTAATCTCATGAGTGTCAGTGGAAACACTTGATTTTCCATATCAAAAAATTATTTCACCAACATTTTTTAGCAAATGTATTAGGAATATATCTTCCATGTGCACCCAAAAATATCTCTGTAAAATACAAAAAAAAAATAAAATAAAAATTAATTGAATGATCAAAAATCCTTTGGAAAAAACTCTTGAGAAAACCTGACTGAAAGAATATATACAAGATTGAATACGCTGATAGGAATCATTGAACTTCCTTTTGAATCTTTGCACAATCAACAAGAGCAAGTTATAGATAACCCATACTACTTATCTCAAGATTCATCCACTTTTGATTCATCAAGAGGTACCCATGGTAACTGTTAGTGCAAAATCATAGCACCCCTGGACGCACATCAGGCTTCTAGGTTGATGTTAAGGCATCTAGTGTGATTGCACAACATGGAAACCTCTCTCCAAGCGTGGGGACTTGTGAAACCGAGAGAGGAATCTCCAGAGAAGGCTGGTTCCTACTCCTAAACTACCTGCCACAAGCTATTCCAGTGCAGGCAAGCTAATCTAATCCTAATCTAACCATGCCAAGGAGACAGAGAGAGAGAGAAGGGAAAAAACAACAAAAGCCTACACTAAAACGGCGATACACCAGAGAAGGAGAATGTTGGACATCTACCAAAACTGCCATGGGACAAAGAGAGGTGAGGCAATGGGAAGGATGGACAAATCCTATTCAAACTCTTGAAAATTATCATATCTTCCACCCAACTTTAAATTTTAAAGCCCCAAAAGAAGAAGAAGAAAAAGAGGAAGAAATGGAAGAAGAAATAGAGGAGGAAGAAATGGTAGCACAAGTACATATATCATGGGAATAGAACAATGGTCCATTGGGTTTTGATCCACCGCTTCATGAGCTCCCACAAGGATCAAGAAAGAATTTTTCAAAGTTCTATGGATATGGAAAACAACAATCTGACAATCATATCACAACCTTCATCATAACCTGCGAAATCCTTAGATTATAACATACAGGTTTTGTAGTGTGGTTGTTTGTGGAAAAATTGCAAGAGGCTGCGGCGGATTGGTTCTACCAGTTTTCTTCACACTGAATTATTGATTGGAATGGTTTAAAAAATAAGTTTGAATAAAGATTCAAGACTGTTGAAGATTATCTTGTCATCCTTTATCAACTTACTCAAATTAAGAAAGAGATGTAAGATTCCACGAGAGGATTTGTGGAAAAAATTTAACAAGTTGATCAACAAGATTCATGTCATTTTTCTTCCCACTGCAGATAATATAAAGATTTTTTTTATAAATGCTCAATTTATTGAAGAAAACTTCATACTTCGGATATTTCAACCATAATATTTAGACAATGCTCAAGAAATTTTTGTTGAGGTGGAAGAAAACCTCATATTGTCTGCTAAGATCAATAATCCTTTGATGAAAGATAAAATCCAAAGATACAAGAACTGATCTGATGTTGTCAAAGTTAGCAAATGAATTTACAATGCTTAAAATGGAGTTTTCTCAATCAACACCTCATCCAAAAAAATAGAAATCAAATTATAAGAACACCCATAAAGATTTTTGTAGAGGCTCCTCTGGTCAATGTCTAATGTTTGATATCAATGAATACGGAGAAGAAGATATTTTTAAATCATAATTTGAATATGAAAGAGAAGAATAATGTGCTCGGATCATGTTTTTTGAATGAACACTTGATGATGAAGAAACCACATTTAATTACTCATATGAAGTGTTCACTCGATATCAAAAGGAGAAAAAATATCTTCTTCTGCTACTAAAGCTAAGAAATTGAATCCTCAAATGGAGACTCTAAGAAAAAAATAATTAAAGAAGGATCATCGAAATATACTTTAGTAGGGTCAGCCAAGAAGAAGCATGAGATCATTCCAGCCAAGAATAATTTTTCCTTTATAAGTAAGTCTCCTTCAACTTCTCTTGAAAAGTCAATTTCTATAATACCTAATAACATCCATCTCAAATATTACACAACCCCTAATGTTACTACCACTTCTCCATCCTTTGATATCATTGACCATTTCAAAATATCCAAATTGTAAATTTCCAAATTTGAGTACTTAAGAACTCATCTAAGAAAACTGAGAAACTTGTTCAGCATATCAAAGGAAGTAGTATTTTCTTATGCTCTAAAGACGTCACCTCAAAAAAACCACCTCATGTATCTCAAACCAATCCATCTCTGAACTGTCATGCCTCCATGCCCTCCACCTCTAGGAAAGTAGAGCCTTTATACATAGTGTTATCACAAAATTACATCACCCCCTGATTACTTGTGCTTTGTGTGTGAGGAAATCAATGTAACATGCATTACATGGGATTATCTTGTGGTGTGGGACCTCACAAGTAGGATAATCCTCTAGAGAAAGTTGACTTCTTCTCCTAACCTAGTGCCAACTTCTCCAAAGTGCAGAGAATGGAAAACTAAACTAATCATACCCTAATGCTTTCCAAGGAGACAAGGATAAAAGAATGCATAAAAGGTAAACCTACTCTAAGGAAAGGTGATGCACCAAGAAAGGGTGAGATAATCTAAGTAAGTGAAAAATAGGGAGTAAAAAATGTAAGAGAGGCTAGGTGGAGGTGCCATATTATAAGATAATATTAAATTCCCTATATCCATAAATAACAACAAGTTATAGATCTTGCAAAGAGATAGATATATGCATAATAAACCTACAAATATAATGGAAGGCAAAAGATGAAATGTCATATAAGCTAGGGAAAAAATAGCCACAAAACATTAATTTTATTGCTAAAAACATACAAAATCCATTACATTATAGGCACAAGGAAAAATCCTTTACAAAATGCCAAAATTTGAGGCCTTTAGCTCACAACATCTCTAGAATTTTTTTCACAGAGTTCCTTTGCATTACAGAAAGTCTCCCCTCAAAATGAGGTGTATTTTACAATATATAGGAAATTTGGGCCACCAAATGGTAGGATGCATTAAAGAGGTATGTGGGGCCATACAATTTGGTACTTTACTTGCACGGGTAGTAATGGGAACCATGCCTCATTAAATTTGGTTGTTGAGTTGTCATTCATTCACCTACCCTCACCTGGCTTGGTACTTGTCCATCCTACGGGTCATAAAATATTGTGGTTTTAGATAACATCTAGCCATATGGGCCATGAAAAATATGAGTGGGATGTCAAACCTCCTTTCTGTCTAGCCTTGGGGGGTGAGCCGACATCAAAATTCTAGGCTGTACATTCCTTTGGTCACCCACCAACCTGGGAGTCGCCATATTCACACGGTGGGCCATATAACTTGGGAGGTTGGATGACCGTCTATCTATGAACCATAAAGATGATGGGTTTGGATGACTATCCAACCCTATGTCATATAATGTACCACTTGGCCATCCTAATAGGCCATCTAACTCTATGCCATCGAACTTGGGGGTTAGATGATGTCTAACCCTGTGACATCCAACACAAGGGGGTTAGACATCATCCATCTTGTCCCTAAGTCACTGATGCCATCCATCTTGGGCCATCCATATTAGCTAAAAAACCTAGGTGTCACACCCATCTGATCAACCTGGCTAACCAACCTAGTCAACCAACCTATTCTCCGTATGACGTGCCACCTGACCATCCCAGGTGTCTAACCTAGTGAACTTTTAAATTTATACAATGAGTTGGACCACCAACTCAAAAAATTTCTGTAGCAAGATGGAAACTCGGTAGAGCCAAAACCTGAGATTCTCAGAAGATTGCAAAGAATTCCCCCCTTTTTCCCATTTGACTACCAATTCTCCAACCTACTAACTTATTCATTTTGCAGGGGTGTAAAAAATGGATAACACATTGCCTTGCTCGTTAACATGTATAAGATGAATAATTTCATCATCAAATTTGGTGCCTTCAAAAATGTCATTCATGTAAAATTTATAAATCCCTTGGCCTCTCACTTTCCCTTACCTTTGACCAATGTCTCTCCAAGGAAATGAAATAAGTTACTCTCATGGGCTAGATCAATGATAATAGGGTAGCATTGGCATATTTCCCTCACAATGGTATGGTGCTAGGATAAATCTTGTGTCAAGATTTTAGAGGAGATATACAGTTGGATTGGTCCCACGTCACCATCTTGGTTAATGGTAAGAAAAAGAAACTTATTCCTTATTAGGAAGATGAAGTATACTATTCAAAGTCCAAATGACCCAACAATAGATATCCTATATTAAAATTCTAGATATAGAAAAATTTTCATGACCTTTGAGGATGGCATCAAGATTCCCACGTTGGTAGAAGAATTCCCAAGCATCATGGAGCCAGTTAAAGAGCATAATGATGAGTTGATGAAATCAGAGTTTGAAAAAAGGTAATTTTCATGGGATGAGAGTATAAATGAATTTGTTCTACTGAATTATATTAAAAGTGATGAGAACATTTACTTGCAATAAAGCAATATTGAACTAAAGATAAATATGGATCAAGAAGAAGGAATGATACTCAAAAATATCTTGACATGTAACTTTGATATTTCCAATCATGTTATTGAGGCTCAGTATGAGTTTCCATGTGTTGAGTATGTTGGTGAACTTGAAATCTTCTCTTTCTTATTTGAAGAAAATCTTAGGAAATGTGTAGTCATTTTTATACCCACCAAAGAACAAGGTAATCCCATGTGTGCCAGCCTATGACCCAATGGGTGTTAAGCACTCAACTAAGGCACACGCGGGAGCCGAGTCTCTCCTTTATGTGATTTTAGTGGGAAAAATCATCTATGATAGGAACTTAAGAAGATTGAGTGGAAATGAAACATGCAATCATCATAGAGCTCAAAACGACTTCTAGACCAATGCAGTAATTCAAGACAGAAAGTGTAACATCTTGGTCATGACTGTTATTATGATAACTTCAATTTCTGACACTGCAATTGTTACAATGAGAATTTTCATGCGAAGGTGTATTCCTTGACCTTGAAAATCATGTTTGCAATGAGTAAGTATTACTATTCTGAATTCTTCCACACTGTAACTCTATTTACTTGGGATTGATGTCATTATGTCTTGTGATTTGCAAAGTTGTGAACCTGCAGAATTACCTTTGTACTCGATGAATTTATATAAGTTGACAGTTCACCTTGAATCAATTCCATTGATCCAAGGTATGCTTCGGCCTTCTTTATTGTCATCTTCTCGATTGACTTTCCAAATAAAATGAAGTCTGGAACCGAGATGGAAATTGTTGTAAATTTTAAAGAACTTGGTTACAGGTATACTTACTTGGCATCATGCTGCCAACGGTAAGGTTTGATTTCTTGGATACATATGAGTTGTAGCACTAGAAATCGTAAGATAGAAAAAGGGTTAGTATAAGGATGTTAAGGCATATTTTTAGTCTAGGATGGGATGTCCTGCACTATATTGGTTTTAAGCCTAAGGCAGTAAGACCTACTTGGAACCTATTTTTGAATTACTAGGATTATGTTTTAACCTATGAAATAATATTTATCCTACATGGATTTTAAATTAAAATTTTTATAAACTAACCTAAGGATCTACGAGCTAGAAGGAAACCTAACTATTAAAATTGTGACCTAGAATTTTGATAATCCTAAGAGGGACCTATGGGATACATGTCAAGTGCGAGGATAAAGGGGGAAGGTTTTAAACTTAAATGAAGGACTAAAATGCAGTCCTTTTAGTTTTAAATGCCAAGTTTGGTGGGAGCAAGGAAGTTAGAGGCATCTAACTAGCAATGTTACTAAATTTGAATTACATGCAAATTATAAAATAGAACTCGCCAAATTCAAGTTGGTAGTGGCATGAGGAAAGAGAAGGAAAATGCGTTTAATGCATTTATTGGCATTGGTTTTGGCAACCAGCCCACCTAGGAAAGAGGAGAGTGAATTTTCGTGGGGTTATTGTTATTCATTTGGTTTTTGGGTTTTTTCTCTGCATATTGTTGTTCTTTCGAACCTACAAGTTTATTTTTTTGGCCATTGTTGTTTTGACCACCTTTGAGTGGTTTCTGGACTTGTGGAAATGACGAAGCAGTTGAGAGATCTGGTTGTTAACATTGTTTGGAGGGAAGAAACTCTTGAGAAGCTCAGCTATGACCTTTTACAAGTTAACAAGAAATTATACAGGCATGTTAGGATCTTTTTGTTAAACAATTATGCTCTTTATTAAACATCTTCATTAAAAGAACTCTGCTCTTAGAAATGCATGGTTTTGTGAAAATATGTTGGTGTGTTTTGGATGTGATCTTTTTCTTGAGTCGTCATTTGGGAAAGATGTGGTTTGGGTATATTCTCGATGCATGCATGAGAAAATGGGTGTTCTTTGTTGAATTCGTAAGTGAAAATGGAATTCATCTTTACTGTTAAGATTTCAAAAGTAATGGGTATTCAGTTTTGTTGTCTCTTGTGGGTTTGAACTTGCTAAAGGTGACAATGATGTGTATAACGTTTTCTGAGTTTTATATGCTCAAAAGTTATGGATTTCATGGGAATGCTTTGATAGGACTTTTTGTGAACTGTTCTTCCTTTCCCGTATTACAATTTAATTGTGATGGAGTTCTCTTAGGGACAATAAGTTCATCGTATCATCTTCACATTTGCTTGTTCTAAAATGATATGATGTTCTTCCTATTTTGTTCTCAGTACCCATGAATGATTGTTTGGAAATAATTTCTTGTCCAACCTGGAATAGAGTAATCTGTTTATCTGATGGATTGGGGTAGAGTGTACAGTTTTTACTTCTCCTTTGAAATCAATGATGAATATATATATGTATATATATATTCTATGGATTTAAACTTCTTCGTTGTTTTCATTATAACTGAACCAAAGTAGATCCCTTACTCTTGTGAGTGAAAAATGATTTCTCATCCCGGTGGAATTGGGACCATGTTTGCTTGGTTGTAAAATCTTAATCGTTTTATGTTTAGATTGAATATGTTTGCTGTTAGTGTATACAACTATTAATGTTGGTTGTAATTGGAAGTTCAGTTGTTGTTGATACTTTTGGTTTAGTTGTACAATGAATTCTTGAATACTTTCCTTAATGGTAGCTAGTAAGCTATTAGGACTATCACAGTCTAGCATGGAAAGAATTACCTTATTGATAACTGGTCTGGATGTCATAGTTTGATATTCAGCTATATATTGGAAAGAAGTAATGTGAATCTCCTTCCTTTCATTCGATTATTGACTTCTAAATTTCTCTCTCCTTGAATGTTATCTCTAGTTGTTATATCTTCTTGCATAAGATCGACCAGTTTAGTTATAATTAAATGAAAGAGATTATAGAATAGGTAATTGGAAGTAATACTTCTTTTCTTTCTTATCCTATCTAAATTTATATTAAGGAGATATTGAAGCAAAGTGTGACTGCCTTCGGGAGTATGTAAATGTATTTTACGTTCTATTTTCTTTCTCTGAATTGGATGGATACCTTACTGTTTGTTGAATTCTGAAAATTGATATGGGTTTCCTTCATGGTGTCTAATTACTTTCCCCTTCTGCATTTGAACTTGATTTAAGTCAAGTGAGTAAAAATAAGAGGGGAAATTTTTTTGTTTAAAATTGTAGTCATTTCACTATAGGAACCCCATTTATAAAGTTGGAAAAAGATTGATCTTGAATGTGTTAGAACAGTAATTTTTACTTCTTTCAAATGCTTATATTAAGAGAATAGTTAGAGCTAATGTTCTTTGAATTATTTGTATAAATTTGAAATGAATTATATTCATTATTGGAAGGAAACGGTTAAGTAAATGGGAATATATCATTGTGTGTTTGCTCTAATTATTTTGAGGAGTTGTTAGTTAATAGTACTGTCTGATTTTGATGCTACTTATTGTGACATGGTTGTTTAAATTGTTCATCCTTACCAGTTCTTAACTCTTATGTGATGTCCATCTTAATTACGGGATGTTTCATAAAAGCAGAGTTCTTTTATTGAGACAATTAGTCAAGAGCACTTCATTTTAATGTAAGTGCTTAACATGCTCAGTTCGACAAACTGACCCGTGCTAATAAATTTTGTAGATGGATTTCATGGGTATTAAAGAAGACATGTTGTTTTATGATGCTTCTTATGATTAACTAAAGATTGGATCTTTTATGAGATTTTATATTCTTATCGAATGAAATGGAAAAAGGAAAAGTTGTATTCTTTTTTTGAATTATGAATGTCATTTGGCATAAGTACGGTCTGACTGTTTGGACTTGTGAAATGTGAAAATTTTACCTAGAGAAATGAGTAGAAAGGAAAGGAGTGTTATTTTAATGGCTGGTACCATTATTGAAACTGTTTGAAATATAGATCATGAGAATATAATTCATATTCATTAAATTTGGATTTATTCAAATGATGGCTATTAGATTTAAAAGGATATAACGAGAAGAAAGGACATTGACTACTCTATTCTTCTACTTGAATACACTACTTTTGAGTTGGAGATAAACAATTAATTAATATTTAGGTAAATATGGATATTAAAATTGACATTAGTAAAAGAGTAAAGTGACATACAAACTCTTAAATGAATGATAATTCAGAATTAGAATATAAACTAATGAATATTAAGGAAAGAGACAATTGAGTTTCTATATTCTGATTTTGTCGATATCCTTGGGATGTTTTGATCAAAAGGATATTCAGTATGAGGAATCATATCTACTCATAACAAACCTTGATGGAAGTAAGGTTATAGTGAATAAATGAATATATTTCATTTGGGATTAGGCCTCATTTAAATAACATCTAATGTAAGATGGAATCCTGAATTTAAATTTGGTTGCGAATATAACTTGGTTAAGTTTAGTAAGTTGATCTTACCTACGTTAAGTTGTAGTGGACTATTAGTCTAAAGCTTAAATTCTAATGAACTAAGAATGGAAATATGCAATCCTTCAGAAAGGAGGAGTGATTATATATTAAGCTTCATAGACAATTTAAGTTATTCTTAGACTATGCAACTGTAACGAACAGTGAGGTTAGAGGATCAGCACGGTTACTGAAACTTATTCTTAAAATAATAATGATAAGAATCTAATCACACTTTTAGCTGGATGTGTAACCCTTGACGGGAGGATTCCGTAGAACGTTGGCACACGCCAACTACAATCTGGTGTCTTCATGAAGGTGGGGCCTTCTTAAAGACACAATGTTGCAGTTGACATGTTACAATGCCCTTCTGAATCGAGATCATCTAAGTTTACATAAGCTTGGACCTCAATTTTACTTTGGACCAAGATAGGAATGTGACCTTGTATACGGAGTGAATCAGTGAAGATTAAAGGTAACTAGAAACACGCAGTCGACTAGGGTCGACGAGGTATGTCTACGTACCTTTCATCATCATGAGTGCTTCTCTATTCCCTTTCATATTGCTAACTTGGGTTAAGGTTCGACCTTGGGAAAGAGGTCTAATAGAAGTAAGAAAAGACCATTCCAGATAAAAGATGAAGTGGGGTGAAGGACGTATTCCATTGACGAGTATGCCATCTAGGAATATGATCATGCTAAGCATGTGAGAATATTTGGCCAAAGTAACGTAAGCTGCTGGTTGTGTTGTCCTAAATCACCTAGTTTAAGAAGCAGGATTTCAGATGAATATTGGTAATAGATATTTAGATAGGCCTCTTAAATGGAACACTTCAATAACCAAAAAGGTAAAGGGAACCAAGTATACTTAGTATACAATACATGGATTAACATGAAGGATCGGTAAGTAGCCGATTCATGAAATGAGAGATCGATTGAAACTCTCGAGCCATAAAATGGGAGATCGGTAGTTCTTCGAGTCATTACAGCAACATATGGTATCATATGATTGAATGGCATTGAATGTATGTTCCATATTATAAAAAAAATGTGAACAGAGAACATTGGTTTTAAAAAGCATATTGTGTGTTCTAAATTACATTAATTAGAATAGAGAACAATTATTAAAAATTGAAACGTGTGTTTTGAATTACATAATTTAGAACATAGAACATTATATTATCATATATATATATATACTATCCCTTATATATAGTAATATATATAAATGGGAATCGTTCTAATATCTTAAAATCAGAGCTGAATGTTATAGTTCTTGATGTAAATATTGTTAGTCCACAATTTACCTAAATTTTGAAACCTTGTTGTTAAACAGATACTTGTCTAGTATTGAATACCAGGGTATGGGGGATGCTGTGTTTAGTCCATTAAAGAGGTTTCTTTAGCAACTGCTGCCCACACACTAGACGAGATCCTATGCTACCCTACTAGATACATAAGATCATCTGACTATTTTGGTTATTCAATATAGAATTTCTTCTAAATGAGGAGGATGTAGAAGATGGTGATATTAATGATCATCCACCTCTAATATACAACACCAATGGAGGAAATCCGGGTTTTTATAACATTGAAAATTCTAAAAACAATCCTAATCGGCTAAAAATAAATGTGCAAGATTAGCGGCTGAACTCATAAATGTTTATTCAAAACAAATAAGTCTTCCTATTTCTTTATGGAACTACAACTTGACCATGGGGCTGAAATTTATCTTAGTGAAATGTAGAAAACCTACTTGTGTTCCATTTACATTTTTATGTTTTGGAAACTTGGAATAAGCAATATCCCAAGTCATCATTAGCTTTCAATCATGATTCAAATTTTCATGGTGGGATAACAACAATCCAATGTTTTTAGTTGAACATTGCTTCGAAACAGACATATTTTTTAGGTTCTATCTTAGTTAGTAAAGACATATTTTCATGTTCAACTGCATGGTTGCCTACAATATTCTTCTTGTATTGGACTCCAATGTTTTTTATCACCAATGAATTTCAGAACTTGTCTCAAGGAATGATTCTTATGAAAAAATACTGGGAACGGTTTACTAAAATCCTTATTTTCATGTACCACGAGTTCTTCTTGTTTGTTATGATATTAATCTTATTATTCTTTTAATTTTGGTCCCTCTATAATGGGATCATTTGTTTATACAATTATCGGTTTTGAAGTGGATGTTTCATCCATCTTTACCACTATGGAGGCACTTGTCCATGATTATTTGTAGCCTTTTATTATAACAAATCTATAAGATTTAATTCTTGAGCTGAATAGGGAAAAAATACCTACATCGTCTCTTGAATAAAACTTTCTGAAGTCTTCTTCATCTCTTGCACGTAATGAAGCATTTTCTCCTAGAATAGATTTGACAGTGATTTAACAAAATTGTTGCGTCTACCCTTCCATAACTCATATGGGGCTTTGTTATTATTTACACTGATTGCTAGTATGCGGAACAACTTTACCAAAAATAATGACTATAGTGTTAACTACTTCTCTCCTAGAAGCCAAAATAATAACTTGAAAGCTGGAAATAGATTTAAGCCTAGCATAGGGTTCTATCGGAGGATTTCTTAAATAGTTTCGATTCTTTCTTTCATGCAAATCCATTTTGTCCTTTGAAGATTCCTTATCATCGATGAGCAGCATATATTTTTATTCACACTGATGGTGGCTAAAAAATTCATTAAATTCATTTGAGATGCAATTCACACTCCATAGAAGTTCTAATCTCAAGTTATTCAGTAATATTTATGATTGTTATCATTTTCCATACAAGGATTTAATGACTCTTTAAACATCTTCAAATGCTTTCGATTTTAACTTAAAAAGAAAAGTGGAACTCATGTAGATCTAGACATGGATCGATCAATGATTACGTATGAAATAATGTTGTCCATACCGTGTATGCTTTGCATGTCTTGTATATATGAATTAGCTCCAATGGCTTAGTTGTGATGTAGGATTCTCCATTTTAAAACTTGACCTTTATATGTTTCCCATGCTGAAATTGTTTGTAAATAATGATTTGATTATAGGTTTATAATCTGGTTGTCGGATATCCCTTACGGATTTTCTAAAGTTGATTTTTACCAGATTATCAAAATTGCTGTTTTGACCAGACCTTCAGAATTCAACATATCCAATTTAGACTGTAATTTGAATCGTGGAATAACAGTTTTTATCCCTAATGGTTACGCAACCTAAAAAGGACTACAAAGAGGGGGGTGAATCTGTGTCTGCCGTCAAATTTTCCTAAATTTCTGAAGATTTGCTAATGATTTACATGGATAAAATCATCACACTTGTGAGAAATTGCAGTGATAGCATTTCTGAGATGAATTACCAGGTCTTCTGCCCAATATGGGAGTTTGAATTTGTAACTAGGAGATAAAACCCACTGAAATATGAGAACTAGCCTTAAAAAAGTGCACCCTATAGAGTTACAAATATTTCAAGTTGAGTTGCAACTCAACGTTTGATCAGTTGCTACCCTAAGATAATTCATTGACCAAAGCGTTGACTAAGACCGAGTGTCTCACCATGGCAAGCACTGATAATTTTTGTAAAGAAGAAGCATGACACACTCCCTAGAATTGTAACCATTGACTACCGAATGTTGATCTTTCGCAAGCCACTAATTACATAGGATATCTGCTAACCCCTAGGATTGCTAAGTCTGTTACGATTAGATGCTGTGGTTCATTGAGTTTATGGTCAACACTAGATCTTCGATGTTGGATCTCATCCGTTGAGACTAAAAGATGATGACATTCATAAAATAGCTTTTAGAACAAGGTTCAATCTATTATGAATCTCTTAGTGTTACCTTATTGGGTTCTCTATATAGCATTTAGGCACCTGTCATGCAAGGTTCATCACACACACATCTTTAAGAATACTTGGACAACTTTCTTCACATTGTAATCTTACATGAGTAGCTTTTACCTTTTGTTCAAACGTGTCGAAGTATCATTAGGAACATTTAAAGATTGTACTTGAACATCCTTGAGACAGAGTTAGTTGTATGGTACAAATTTATTACAAATATGCATTCCTATATTTTAGATGTAGAAGTGTATTTATATGGGACATATTATTAGCAAGAATGGGATTGCCATATTTTATTCAAAGTATCATCGCTCATATACCGAGTGGCCTGTGCCCAATAAATGTGCATGAAGTTAGAAGCTTCATCAGCCTAGCGGGGTATTTTATACTTATTACAGTTTGTTACATAACTCTTTCATAACACTTGGTTCATTCCATATATTTTCCTTTTCATAATCACTATATCCATTCTCTTTCTTAAATTTTACAAACGTGATACTCACCTTTAAGCATTCTAATTAGGACTGATGTAACTACCTATATGCACCTATTTATGCATCATTATACTTGTATACCTTGAATCCATAGTACTACGATCGTAACACATATTCATCTGGTATGAGGGTTTCACAGGTATTCTGTTTCAAAATGATCATGTTCACTAGCTCTCATGAAAGCAGAAAATGTCTCAGTTCTTCCAAACTGTACTCTATATATCTATGCATCCTTACATAATCTTTTTTGAGCTTAACACTGCCATTGTTCATGCACTCCAAATATGGAGGCATCTACTTTTTTCATACAAAACTATTGAGCTCAAATTTGTCAAATATCATGGGGTTCAACTTCATTCCCATACTGACTTCTTCATAATCCTTCTGAGCATTACTCAAGATCATTAGAAAAAGAAAAAGAATTCCTATCTTAGTATGACTCTTGATACTAATCTATTCTCTCCAGTTATCATGGAAACTAGGGTAGCAGATGCTCTGACTCATAGGAACCAACACTCACTTGATGCTCATCTCTTCAACATTCACATTCTCAGTTTAAAGATGAGGTTAAAAGTGTCATGAGGCTTATCACATTTCACTTTTAGGAAGCTCAGACAGTCAAGGACTTCCCATCCAGGAAAAATGTAAAGGTCTAAACGTTTCTCTAATTCATCGATCAACTGAAGGAATTTTGAAGGAATTAGAAAATAGAAATATACTATACCAACTTCTCCATAACTTTGGACTTAGAAGTTAGAAGAAATGTATTAGCTTCCATGAACTATCTTATAATGTAATGCATATTATGCCTTTCCACTGAACTTCAAGCTATGCAAACTCAATTTTTCTCTTAAAAAATATGTATTCAATGAAATGCAGAATCCTTGTCATATGGCATAACAAAAATTAAGGAAAGAGATGATAATGTGGGCTCAGATATACTTACAGAAATTGAACTTCAATTTACCTTTTGCATGGAAACAATTGTTACAGTCCACTATAATGAATTTCTTGCATTTTTTGAAAGGATTGAGCTTATTAAAACTCTCTATATTCCCTTAAATGTTTTTTTACCCTTATAAAACCATGTTTTAACAAACATATGAACTTAAAGTGCACAAAATTTCATGGGATATGAAGAAACTCCATTTTCACAATAAAAAAGGACTATGTGAGAGGCTTTCATAGATTTCTTGCACTTTGAAGGAGAAGAAAATTGCTAAGAAAAATTAATTAACGTCCTTCAATTTTGATTCACCCTTCTAGAAAATTACCTCAAAAAAAAATTCAACCTTTATTTTCTTTAAAAAATGACAATTTCAAATGCATATAGCTTTCTTATTCATGAATGACTTTAAGATATTTCTATCAGACAATTATTTCATCATACCAAGTGGAATTAAATAATTCTTTTAGGCAAGAGTTCATCTGGTCACTATAGATATCTACACAAAAAAATTGAATTTGGTTGGACTAAAAAAATTTATTCGAAAAAAAAATGATTGCAAAAACCCTAGGGCAATGCTAATATGGTTGTGAAGCCCCGAGAGAAGAAAAAATTGATTTCTCCCTCAATAGTGGATGAAAATTGAAAATTCTTTCTTCTACAATTTCATGGGATCAACCTCCATCTCCTCGAATCAATTTCTAAGCTTGAAACATCTCCATATTCTCCCATAAATTAAATATTGCATGATACATACTGGTAAAGTGCAAGTGTTCTTGGTTGTGGAAGTATTTCAGTTTGGTTTTTTTTTCACCTTTTGAGACCTGATGGATGGATTTGAAGGACTTCAACACCCTTCCATAGGTTTTCTCAACCACCTGAGACCATATTAACAACATTTAAGCAACACATTTCACTGATTTGACAAGCTTGTGCCATGAACATACCTCCAAAAACCTTCTAACCAAGCAAGAAGATCAGCTACTTCATTATTTTACCCAAAAGATACACATTGGTGATGTAAAATATTTCTCTAGCCTTTGTATATGAGATAAATTATGATCAAGAGAAATAAAATGAAGTCTGGAACCGAGCTGGAAATTGTTGTAAATTTTAAAGAACCTGGTTACAGGTATACTTACTTGGCATCATGCTGCCAACGGTAAGGTTTGATTTCTTGGATACATATGAGTTGTAACACTAGAAAGCGTAAGATAGAAAAAGGGTATAAGGATGTTAAGGCATATATGTAGTCTAGGATGGGATGTCCTACACTATATTGGTTTTAAGCCTAAGGTAGTAAGACCTACTTAGAACCTATTTTTGAATTACTAGGATTATGTTTTAACCTATGAAATAATACTTATCCTACATGGATTTTAAATTAAAAAGTTTATAAACTAACCTAAGGATCTACGAGCTAGAAGGAAACCTAACCATTAAAATTTTGACCTAGACTATTGCTAATCCTAAGAGGGACCTATGGGATACATGTCAAGTGGGAGGATAAAGAGGGAAGGTTTTAAACTTAAATGAAGGACTTAAATGTAGTCTTTGTAGTTTTAAATTCCAAGTTTGGCGGGAGCAAGGAAGTTAGAGGCATCTAACTAGCAATGTTACTAATTTTTAATTACATGCAAATTATAAAATAGAACTCGCCAAATTCGAGTTGGTGGTGGCATGAGGAAAGAGAAGGAAAATGCATTTAATGCATTTATTGGCATTGGTTTTGGTAACCAGCCCACCTAGGAAAGAGGAGAGTGGATTTTTGTGGGGTTATTGTTATTCATTTGGTTTTCAGGTTTTTGCTCTGCATATTGTTGTTCTTTCAAACCTACAAGTTTGTTTTTTTGGCCATTGTTGTTTTTACCACCTTTGAGTGGTTTTTGGGCCTGTGGAAACGAGGAAGCAGTTGAGAGATCTGGTTGTTAACGTTGTTTGGAGGGAAGAAACTTTTGAGAAGATTGGATGTGACCTTTTACAAGTTAACAAGAAATTATATAGGCATGTTAGGCTCTTTTTGCTAAACAGTTATGCTCTTTATTAAACGTCTTCATTAAAATAACACTGCTCTTAGAAATGCATGGTTTTGTGAAAATATGTTGGTGTGTTTTGGATGTGATCTTTTTCTTGAGTCATCGTTTGGAAAAGATGCGGTTTGGGTATCTTCTAGATGCATGCATGAGAAAATGGATGTTCTTTGTTGAATTCGTAAGTGAAGATGGATTTCATCTCTACTATTAAGATTTTGAAATTAATGGGTATTTGGTTTTGTTGTATCTTGTGGGTTTGAAGTTGCTGAAGGTAATAGTGATGTGTATAATGTTTTCTGAGTTTTATATGCTCAAAAGTTATGGATTTCGTGGGAATGCTTTGATAGGAATTTTTGTGAACGATTCTTCCTTGCCCGTATTACAGTTTAATTGTGATGGATTTCTCTTAGGGACAATAGGTTCATCGTATCATCTTCACATTTTCTTGTTCTAAAATGATACGATGTTCCTCCTATTTTGTTCTCGGTACACATGAATGATTGTTTGGAAATAGTTTCTTGTTGAACCTGGAATAGAGTAATTTTTTTATCTGATGGATTAGGGTAGAGCGTATAGTTTTTACTTCTCCTTTGAACTCAATGATGAATATATATATATATATATATATATATATATATATATATTCTATGGATTTAAACTTATTTGTTGTTTTCATTATAACTAAACCAGAGTAGATCCCTTACTCTTGTGATTGAAAAATTATTTCTCATCCCAGTGGAATTGGGACCATGTTTGCTTGGTTGTAAACTCTTAATCGTTTTATGTTTAGATTGAATATGTTTGTTTTTAGTGTATACAACTATTAACATTGGCTGTAATTGGAAGTTCAGTTGTTGTTGATACTTTTGGTTTAGTTGTAAAATGAATTCTTGAGTACTTTCCTTGATGGTAGCTAGTAAGCTATTAGGACTATCACAATCTAGCGTGGAAAGAATTACCTTATTGATAATTGGTCTACATGTCATAGTTTGATATTCGGCTATGTATTGGAAAGAAGTAATGTGAATATCCTTCCTTTCATTTGATTATTGAATTCTAAATTGCTCTCTCCTTGAATGTTATCTCTAGTTGTTATCTCTTCTTGCATAAGATCAACCAGTTCAGTTATGATTAAATGAAAGAGATTATAGAATAGGTAACTTAAAGTAATACTTATTTTCTTTCTTATCCTATCTGAATTTCTGTTAAGGAGATATTGAAGAAACATGTAACTGCCTTCGGGAGTATGTAAATGTGTTTTACGTTCTATTTTCTTTCTCTAAATTGGATGGATACCTTGCTGTTTGTTGAATTCTGAAAATTGATATGGGTTACCTTCATGGTGTCTAATTACTTTCCCCTTCTGCATTTGAACTTGATTGAAGTCAAGTGAGTAAAAAAAAGAGGGGAAAAAGGTTTGTTTAAAATTGTAGTCATTTCACTATAGGAACCTCATTTATAAAGTTGGAGCAAGATTGATATTGAATGTGTTAGAACAGTAATTTATTACTTCTTTAAAATGCTTATATTAAGAGAATAGTTAGAGCTAATGTTCTTTGAATTATTTGTATAAATTTGAAATGAATTATATTCATTATTAGAAGGAAACGGTTAAGTAAATGGGGATATATCATTGCATGTTTGCTATAATTATTTTGAGGAGTTGTTAGTTAATAGTACTGTCTGATTTTGATGCTACTTATTGTGACATGGTTGTTTAAATTGTTCATCCTTACCAGTTCTCAACTCTTATGTGATTTCCATCGTAATTATGGGACGTTTCATAAAAGAAGAGTTCTTTTATTGAGACAGTTAGTCAAGAGCACTTCATTTTAATGGTAAGTGCTTAACATGCTCAGTTCAAGGAACTGACCCGTGCTAATAAATTTGAAAGATGGATTTTGTGGGTATTAAAGAAGACATGTTGTTTCATGATGCTTCTTCTGATTAACTCAAGGCTAGATCTTTTATGAGATTTTATTATTCTTTTCGAATGAAATGGAAAAAGGAAAAGTTGTATTCTTTTGTTGAGTTATCAATGTCATTTGGCATAAGTACGGTTTGACTATTTGGACTTGTGAAATGTGAAAATTTTACCTTGAGGAATTAGAGAAGGGAATGGCATGTTATTTTAATTGTGGTACCATTATTGAATTATTGAAATATAATCGTGAACTTATTCCTATTCGTTGAATTTGTACTCATACAAATGATGGCTGTTAGATTTAAAAGGATATAACGAGAAGAAAGGAATTTACACTCTGCTCTTCTCTTAAACACTACTCTTAAGTTGAGATGTACAAATGGTTAATACTTAAGCCAAGATGGACTATTAATTGACTTTAGTAAAAGAGTAAAATACATATGAACTCTTACATAAATAATAATTGGAATTGGACTCTAACCAATGAATATTAAGGAAAGGACAATTAGTTTCAAGAATAAGATTTCGTTAATACTCTTTGGGGTGTCATGCCCAAAGGATATTCGGAAGGAGGAAATCATATCTCCTCTTATCAAACCTTAAACTGAAGTAAGTTAATTTTAAATAAATGAATACATTTAAATAGAAAATAGACTTCATTCAAATGATGTCTAATGTAAAGGAAACCTGAGTTTAAAATCAGTTGCGAATGAGCTTGATTAAGCTTAGTAAGTTAATCTTACGTCGTTAAGCTGAAGTGGCCCATAAATCTGAAGCTTTACTAATGAACCAAGAAAGGAATATGCAATGCTTTAGTAAGGAGGAGTGCTTATATATTAAGCTTCAAGATAATTCAAGTCATTTCTAACTATGCAACTGTAATGAACAAAGAGGTTAGAGGATCAGTAATGTTTCTTAAACTTATTCTTAAAACAATAAAGATAAGAATCTAATCAAACTTTTAGCTGGATATGTAACCCTAGATGGGAGGATTCCGCAGGATGTTGGTACATGCCAGCTACAATAAGGTGTCTTCATGAAGGCTTGGCCTTCATGATGACACAATGTTGTAGCTAACATGTTGCAACACCCTTGAGAATCGGATCATATAGGTTTACATAAGCTTGGACTTGGCCTCAGTTTTACTTTGGACCAAGATAGGAATATGAATTTATATATGGAGTGACTCGTGATGACTAAATGTAACTAGACACACAAATTCAAATAGGGTCGACGAGGTATGTCTGCATACCTTTCTTCATTATGAGTGCTTCTCTATACCCTTTCATATTGCTAACTTGGGTTAAGGTTCGAACTTGGGCAAGAGGTTTGACAGAAGTCAGAAAAGACCATTCTAGATAACCGATGAAGTGGGGTGAAGGACGTATTCCATTGATGAGTATGCCAGCTAGGAATATGATCATGTTAAGCATGTGAGAATCTTTGGCCAAAGTAATGCAAGCTACTGGTTGTGTTGTCCTAAATCACCTAGTTTAAGAAGTAGGACTTTAGATAAATATCGGTAACAGATATTCAAATAGGCCTCTTAAATGGAACACTTCAATAACTGAAAAGGTAAAGGGAACCAAGTATACTTAGTATACAATACATGGATTAACATGAAGGATCGGTAAGTAGTCGAGTCATGAAATGAGAGATCGATGAAACTCTGAGCCATGAAATGGGAGATCGGTAGTTCTTCGAGTCATTACAGCTGCATATGGTTATCTATTATATGATTGAATGGCATGGAATGTGTGTTCCATATTATATATATGTGAAAAGAGAACATTGGTCTAAAAAGCATTGTGTGTTCTAAATTACGTCATTTAGAAAAGAGAACAAATATTAAAACTTGAAATATGTGTTTTGAATTACGTAATTTAGAGCAGAGAACGTTATAAAAAAAATTTCCCTTGTTCTAGTGTCTTAAAATGGGAATGTTACAGAAATATACTTAATAGACTATAGGACTGAACCAAAATAGAAAGGAAAATGCATAAGGATTCATACTCATTCCATAAACATACATGAAAAAGAACTATAAAGATATATGTATGGACCAAAATTATTAATGATCATATTCAAATAAGTTGGTAACCTCATTAGATCCATTAGATCCATTACAAAACATCACAATATGGAATACCGAAGTCATACATCATAAATGTATTTAAATCCCTTAGCTCTCAAAATAAAATTACAATCCCAAGCCCCTTGATGCATCCTTATCCTATATTTTATCTACCCAATGAAATACAACTCCTCGCAGCATTTATGCAGAGCTCCACTCTCTATTGATCTACTTTACTTTTCTTCTATTGGCACTTGTATTTATAGGCCACTTGAACTGCTAATCCACCTTTCCAAGGCTTCAGATCCTTCGCCAAGTGTCCCAATGTGGTCCTGAATGGGAGCATGCTCCTCCAGGCTTGAGCTCTCCACTCCTTGCCATGATTGTCTTCTAGAAGCTTCCAACGCATGGTATTTTCCTTCCTAGGCCAAATTGTCACCAAACTAAAACCTTATCCATTCATCATGCACAGGTTGGTCACACTTTTCTCATGTCCTGCCTAATACGCCAAATACGGCTAAGTCTTGAGACCTTGTTATTCCGGCGCGTATCAAGGGTCCTTCTAAAACCCTTCTATAACCCTTCCTTTCGTTCCTTCTCCTTGCATGTCCACCCCTCAACTTAGGCCTTGTGCACTCATGTGCCTTTTTGTACTTAGTAAATGTTTTAGGGTCCCAACATCACCCCACACTTTACCTTTTCTCCGCCCTCGGGAACATTTCTTCAAAGAAAATAAAGAAAGAATTACAATAGAATTAATGTCATGGGAAAAAAAGGGAATGAAGAATTTGGGAAAGATGAAAGAATGGGAAAGTGTTGGCATTACTGCAACAAGATAGGAAAATCTCTTTACAAGTCGGCCTCCAACTTGTTCCAAGCATCGAATTCATTTTGCACTCTCTGGGAGAGGTCAACGACTAGGGTTCTTACCTCCTCAAAACCCAGTCCATCTCCTTGAGTGTTCATTGTTTTAACCATTCCTTCCAATTCCTTACCCATGTCCTCAAGTGCATCCATCCTCCTTGTAATCTATGGGTACAAATCCATCCAGTTTTTAATTGAACCTCATAAGGTTTCAATGGCTTCTGACTTCTTCTCAACCTTGGCTAGGAGTATCTCCCGCTCTGCTCTATTTTCCGTGTTCTTCTTTTGGAATTCCTTGAGCTCTACCTCATGAGTGGTGACCAGGATACTCGCCACTCTATCTCTATTTGTGAAATTTTCATACGTGGCCTCAGCAGTATCGGTAGCAATTTTCACATCAGCAAGAACCTTCCTATACTTAGAAATGATTGCTACAACCTTCAATTTATCCACTTTTTCCAGGCACGCCATTGCTTCTTCCGCAGATTCTAAGGCCAGAGGTTGCCTCTCCATGGTAAGGATGCATGTTAAGTCTTCAAGGCACTCTAGGGTAGATCCATACTTCTACGTGGGTGGTGTTAGATCTGGATGCTTCAAAATAATGTCATCTGTGATGGATTCTACCTTCTTGTACACCTCACACACCCTTTCCTTTTCTTCCCTTAGTTCACACTTTAACTACGCGCTAATTAGTTCCTCCTTCTTTAAGTCCTTGGTCCTTTCTTCTAGCTCTTCTTCCCTCTTTTCTAGCTCTGCCTCTAGAAATTTTACCCTATCATTCCTCCCAAATAACCTGGCTTCCAGTTCAACTGAGACCTTATTCAATGCATTACAAACTTTTTCATTTGAAAATCTGTTGAGCACTCACCAAGGGGTTGTCTCCTTTTGACTCAAGAAAATTCATTATTGCCCCTTAGCTTACCTTGAATTCTGGCTCATCGATGTGGGAATCAATTGCCCACAAAATCATTTTCCTCATCCAAAGGTATGCACCTTCTTCATCAAATGACTTCATTGCCAAGAGTTGATCTGTTGGTACTGTGCTTTGGAAGCACGCACACAACACCTTATTTGGGTCATCAATATAGTTCATTCTTGGTTCCTGGATCTCCATGTGATTTCCTCTTGTGTGCATGCCCTTAGGAACAATTACTGTTAGATGGGGGCCTCCTGCACTGGTGTGATCGTTTCCTACACTTTGTTCCTTATCTTAATTCATCACTATTTTAGCATTGCGCTTTAACTCTAGTTCTACCAAGGATTCAATGATTTTCATTTCTTCTCTTTCTTTCACCTTGTTTATCTGTTCCTATGTTGAGGTTTAGAGTCCTCTGATCCTTCGTGCTAACTTCTTCACTTCCTCCCATGTCCTGGGTGCCCTTCTCCTCCTAGCTACCCTTCCTTCACACAAAACGATAGTCATTCCTCTCCTCTTCACCTTCTTCTCCTGAATCATGCACACTAAAAACAAGTGGTTCTTGGTCTCCTTCAGGTTCATATTATTCATCATAATCCCTCTCACCCTTGTAGTTTTCCAAGCTCTCTATGTCCTCTGAATCAGCCTCCTTTATCACCTTTTGTCTCTTCCTAACTGGGGATTCCAGTATAGGAGATTCTGCTCTTTCTTCTTCCTCCTCTGGTGATTTCTCCTCTGTGATAGGATTTTCTTGTTCTGGAACCTCCTCTCTGACTAGGGACCTCTTCCTGTGCATGTAAGTACTTGTTCTAGCACTTGTTTCCTAGGTGAACCCACCATTTGTGTATCTTGGACACTTGGTGCCTTTTTCTTTACCTCTTCCATCTCCTTTTTCTTGGGCGCGGTCTTCTTTCTACCTTGTTGGGTCTTCAGGTATAGATATCTCATTTTCAAGATAATCACCCTTCTCAAACTTAGGCCTTATGTAAAGGTATACATGCGCCATAGACCCCCCTATAATAGGTAGATTCATAGGTTTCATCATCTGAACTTCATGCGATATGTACTTCTCCACATATGCACACTTGTTGGGGTAGACCAACATCCTACGCATCTCCCTGTGGTCCCGATCCATATTTCCAAGGTCAAACTTCAACTTCTTGGATTCCTTGAATCTGTTTACTCCCACCTGGAAGTACTGAGTGGTGAAGGAAAATGGAATTTTACACCATGGGCTCATGCTTTCATCAACCAACTTAAATATGCCAATGCAGAAGTGTTGGTATACTGTGAATTCAGCTTCTCCCTTTGTGAGTGCTGGTAGTTGTTTTGGGATCCTCCACTCTACCCCAAACGCATTCCTCAAGCACATATACCACTTCTCAAGATGTGCCTTGTGAATGGACCTGTCATGCTATCACAAGTGTATTTTTTGAAATCTCTTTGTGGGTGAGGGGTTTTCCTTTGGGTACTCCCAAATGAACTTATCTGCCACATCTGGCACTCTGATCTCTGAAAACACAATAGTTAAGAGGACATTGCCAAAAATTATCTTGTCACCTTCCTGTGCACTACTGATGATCTCATTTGTGATGTATGCAGACAAGTTATAGATGGCACCTTCTAAGATCCTTTTTCAAACATTGAGCCATGACTTGTTCACTTGTGTCCACCTCTCTTGGTCATTAAGTTTGGTTACCAGGTGTGCGGCCATTCTCATCACCGGGTCTTGGATATCTGCAATATCAAAGTACCTTGACCCCTTCTTGTATGTATATGTGGCGATGGTTTCTTTGATGGATTCTTTGTTGCATAGGTCATCCTCTATACTTTCTCCCTCACATATGAGACCTATGAATTTTGAAATCAGTTGAGGAGTTATGTGCATCTTGCACCCCTATGAAGTGAAAGTGGTCTTCGTGTACATGTGACATCAGCCACTGATAGAGGCACTCAGGCTTCCCAAAGTAGGGAAACTCATAGAGTTGTAACAATCCCACCTTCTCCAACTTCACTTTTACTTCATCGCTATAAATGGGTAACCCTTCTGGTGTCCTCTTGTTTTTCAGGTGCACTAACTCCAGCGCCATTTCTTTTTCAGTCATGTTTGTGCGATGGTTATAATCACTTACTATCATTTTTCTTAAATGGGACTCCCACTCCTTTCCAAGAAAAACCCCATCTGGGTACTACATTTCTGCATACCATTCTTCATTGGTACTTGCGGTAGTTTCTTGTTGTTTTCCCTTGCCCTTACCTTTTCCCTTCTTAGGTGTTACAGCTGGTTTCTTGGGTGCCATTGTGTAGGTTATCTTTACACTTCAACTTCTCTTGCTCTGCTTCTCTACCCTTTCCAAGCTTAGATCTCAAACTTGTGAAGAAAATCCTTTTCAACCCATGCCCTAGCTGTCCAAACCCTCACTGGAATATCCCTTTCACAAGATGGTGCTTCTCCACAACTCTCTCTACACCCGTGAACTATTTCCCTCCTGGTTTACAGATCCAAGCTAGTCACTCACGAGTTAATTTTTTCCAATTTTTCTTCACATGGATCAACTCTGGAAACCCTAGTTCAAAAGCTCTTCCTTCTTCATATTTGACAATGTAAATAATGAAATGCCCAACCTTCTATTTATAGTTTTTCCCACTTTTTAACATTAAATGATACCTCACCTACCACCGTACTTCAACACTTAATGTGGATTTTTCAACAAAACCTGACTTTAGCACCTTAACTCACATGCCCAACCTTGCACGGACAATCCCCCAACCTTCTGGCATGCAACCAATCCATCTTGACAGGAGACTCTTGCACGCGTGTCACCAGTGCCGAAGGTACTTCCATCATGATTTTTTCTCTCACCTACCTCATGTTGCTTTTGTGCTTCTTCCTCTCTTGTACATGGATCCACAATGTAGCCTTACCCTGACACCAACCATCCCTTTTTTCACCTTTCCTTCCATGCACTTCCTTCCTCAGGGCTATTCAACCAGGATTTCCAATGCAATCCTTCCTGGTACTTCACACTTTGCACTTTTCTCCACATTATTCTTACTTCACATTTTACAATTTACTCGACATTATTCTACCCCACACTAAAATGATGTGCGGTCCTTTGTGCATTCACAACCTTTGAAAAATTAATGAGGTTACCAGCTGCCCAAGGCATAACAAAAACAACAATGAGAAAGGGAAACACAAGAAAATAAAAATGCACTAAAGGAAATCCTAAACTAACTGGCAATAATGCCTTATTACAAACACCAAGAAGACTTATTTATAGTAGGCTTTAACCTACTCCCATTGAAGTGTCCTGGAAATCTCGTCCCATCCAGTGCTTACAACTGGCATGTGCCTGAGTCAAGAATGTACGAGATGATGTAGGGACCCAACCAATGCACCTTTAACTTCCCAGGATGGTGCAGAAACTTTGAATCATATAGTAAGACCATCTGCCCAACCTCAAACTTCTTGTTCTTAATGTGACGATCATGCCATGCCTTTTGTTTTGCTTTTTCAATTGTCTAGCTCCACTTGGCTAATGATCGTCTCTCATCCAATTGCATTAACTTGTCAATTCTTTCTTCCAGTGCTTGTTCATCATCTAATCCTCCTGCGTGCACTATACATAGTGAAGGAAACATAAATTCAACTGGTAGGACAACTTCCATGCCAAACACTAATTGAAATGGTGTGGCCTTATTTAACCTCTTGTAGGTTGTCCTATATGCCCAAAGAACGGATGATACTTTGTCATCCCAATCTTGTCTACCAATGTCACAAATTTTTGTTAGGGTATGACTTAGTATTTTGTTAAATGCCTCGTGGTTCCATTTACTTGTGGATGGTAAGGGGTAGTCTTGTGATGAGCCACCATGAATTCTGATAACAGAATCCTTACTATCTCATTCAAGAAATGTGTACCCCTGTCACTAGTCAAACTCAAAGGGCATCCATACCTTGTAATAATGTTTTCCCATAGGAACCTTGTTGTAGTAGTCTGTTGTATAATCCTTAGTAGGTGTTGCTTCTGCCCACCTTTGTCAAGTAATATGTGTAAGTGATTATATAACGTGATCTAGTCCTACATGCATGGCTGGTGTAATAGGGCCTACGAAGTCTATAGCCCACTTTTTGAATGGCTCGGCACTGGGAATAGGGTGCAAAGGAATTTCATCTCTTCACCCTGGTTTGCCAATGCGCTGACAATGGTCACATGCCTTACAATATTCCTTGTAGTCTTGATATAGGGTCTCCCACCATAATTCGGCCATTAATATCTTGTGTGCAGTGAAGTCGCTGCATAGTGTCCACCTGCACTACCTCTATGTGCCTCTTCTATTATGGCTAGGAACTCATGTTCTAGCACACACCGGCGTAGAATCTCATCATGTCCTAATTTGTATAAATCCCCACTAATCAACATGTAGGGCATGGAGCATATAGCTAACCACTTTTTATCCAATGCCTTCATCCCTTCCAGTGCTACACCTGTCTTGAGAAATACTACAATATCTTCTAAGTCTGAGGGTGTGCACCACAACCTAAATAGTTGTGCATCTGGCATGGTATCCTCAATGCTTTGCACGTCCTCCCCTGAATCGATTCTAGACAAATGATCAGGTCCAAAATTACTTTTTCCTAGTTTGACAACCACCGTGAACTCGAATTCTTGGAACAATAGTATCCATCGACATATGTGCCCTTGTAGAACAATATTGTTCACTAAATATTTCAATGCCATATGGTCAGTGTAAAATATAAAAGGGGTTGCTAGCAAATACTATCTAAACTTGTTAAGCGCGCAGATCATTAACAATGCCTCGTGCTCAGTTGTAGTATAATTCTACTCCACTCATGTCAACTTCCTACTTGTAAAGCACAAAGGATGATCAACAATCCCTTCACCAGGCTGTGCAAGTACTGCTCCAATGGTGGTTCTTGAGGCATCAACATGAACATGGAAGGGCTTATCCCAAGAGGGGAATCGTAGTATGGGCGTGGTGACAAGCCTATCCTTTAAAGTGTCAAATGCCTTCTGTTGTGCCTCTCCCCAATGAAAGGCACTCTTATGTCTAAGTAAATTTTCTAAAGGTGTGGGGATCTTGGCGTATCCCTTGATGAACTTCCTGTAGTAACCCATGTGCCCAAGAAATCTCATGCACTACACTTTGACTAGTAGGCTCCCTCAATCCCATAATTACTTGCAACTTTGGCGGGATCTACTAGTAGGCCCTCCCTACATATGATGTGTCCCAATAATGTTCCAAATGGGGTAAAAAAGACACATTTCTTAATTTTGAGGGATATCCTCAATTTTCTGACATCTTTCAAACATCAACCTTAAGTTGTCACAATGGTCCTTCACTAACCCATATATTGTCCAATCATCTAGGTAGACTTGAAGAAATTTATGGATGAAGTCCTGGAAAGCTTGTACCACAATGTGTGAGAACACAACAGGTGCATTCTTCAACCCAAAAGTCATGAATGTATAGGAAAAACTTCCCCACTTAGTGGTGAAATTCATCTTCCTCTGGTCCTCCTTCATGATCCTTACCTGGTGATAGCCCGAGAATCCATCTGTGAAAGAGTAGACCTCATGTCCTTGCCACTCCCTCTAAGATTTCTTCAGTAAATGGGGTTGGGAAAGGATCAATGATACACACTACATTCAGGTCCCTGTAATCAACATAGATCCTTATCCTTCCATCCTTTTTGATACTAATCACCATTGGACTTATCCACTCTGACTCTTCAACAACTTCAATGATTCCTGATGCTATCATCTTATCTATTTCTTCCTTGACCTTCACACGTAGGTTAGGATTCATTCGGTATGGTCTCTTCTAGATTGGTGTGCACCCTCCTTCAACTTAATTCTCATTTCCCCCAAGGAATGGTGAACACCTTTGAGTTCATGATACCCACGTGGGAATAAATCCTCAAACTCATGTAAAAGATCAATGATCTTGGAGACTTCCTTCTCGACCAATAGTCTCTGATGATAGCCTCTTTAGGCTCTTCTTCTGAGCCAATGTTAACCTTATTTGTCTTTAAAGGTTCATGATAGGTGTGCCCATTCATCAGCACTATCTAACACCTCACCCATCCCTACAGAATGGTCAACATCCAAGTTTTCTGCTTCTTCCCCATCAATTATATAAACCATCTTTCTTTTTTCCTTCTCCACACATGTGCACTCAAGTTGGACCTCTTCTAGTTCTATCCCTTCAAAGCACGCCTCCAAGCCAAGTTCACCTAGAAAATCTTGTATTTTGTCTTCTGCCATAGCACTATCCCCAATGGTAAGGCACTTGATAACCTGTAATGCCTTATCCACCAAGGGTTTTGTACTTCGATACTCGAATGTTTGAATGAGATCAGCCACTAACTCTTACCAATTCCTTGTTTGGTGGCGTATCTCAACGTGAATATACCATGCGTGCACATAACCTTGTAGGGTGGAGTACAACTTGTGAACCCATAATGAAGGTGGTAATGCTTTTGTGCACTTCCCATCCAGGCTATCTCACATGCTTGGATATGGAAGGAAGTGGTCTCTTTACCATGGTAGTCTTTTATAGCCATGGGCATGTTGTTCCTATAAAACCTTATGGAGAAGGAAATTCTCACCTTGTGCCATTCCAAGAGGTTCTCCTGATGTGTAGCCCACCACCGTGTTGTTGTGCTGAGTAGGACATATCTTAACATCCATCTTCGTTCATTCTCATTTCTTCCACTAAGCTTCCATCTCCTGCAAAAATCTTCTCAGGGAAGGCTCCTCCTGAATACTTAGGTAGCTTCTTTCCTCCCTAGGCGCCAGACTGTACGTGCCTTTGTCACCCTTATCACCAATCCTCTCAAATTCCGTCTGATCAATTCATAGGTCCCATGCCCAATTATCACACACTATACTAGTGGTGTCACTTAAGTTCCGAGCATCCTCAAACTAGATAACTCCCTCTGTGGGATGAATTATCTCTGGATCCCTAATTGAGTGCACATATATTCTATCTAAGGACCTCTTCTCCCAAGGGGTTAAGTATAGGGTGTTGATTTTGCATCAGCTAGGGGTATGATGACCCATTCCTCCTCATTTTCAAATCTTATGTATCCCTTGTTGAACCAAAGATCCACATTATTCTTATAGCACCATGGGCACCCAAGTAATGCTAGGAAATTATCTACCTCAGCGAGTGCCAAGACTTTGAAGTCCCCAGTAAACTTAGCCCCCTGAATGGTGATAGTTGCATCCTTTAAGACACAAATGGGCATTGCCTTTGTTTTTTTCACCATATACAACACATTTGAAGATGTATGTAATGCAGGTCTTCCCATCTGATGCCATGCATCCAAGGTGAGAACATTGACCTCAACGCTTGTGTCAATGAGGATGTTACTAAGGAGCCATCCATCGACGACTACATTTAATGTGATCTCCTAATCATAGTCAAGGTTGTGAGGGGGAAGGTTTGCATGTAAGACCTGCCTCTCATGCTCTTCTCTGCACATGGTACCTTCTCTCTCAACCATGCTCCTAGCAAGGGAATAATATTCTCTTGCCTTAGCATTTTACATACTTCCTTAACCTCATCCAGGTCATCCTTTGGCACCTCAACCTTCCTTCTTTGCTCCTCCCTCCTAGACTGCTCCTTTAGACACTAGATTTCTCCTTGTAAACTTCAAATGACATCCATGGTTTCTTGATATACCTCCTTTTGATGTGTAGGGTCTGGGTACTTCCCATGTACCACTTCTTCCCTTGAAACTAGGTTCTTCTGCCTTGGCATTTCCTTTACGTGCGCGCCTCTACTCTTGTTGTTACCATAACAGGTTCCAAGCCTACATCACATGTCACCCATGGCATCCATTATGTGTCAACCTTCTTAATGCTTACCATTGTAGCACCCTTGTCTTTCTAGTGCTGCTGATTCATGTGCTCAAACAACTCAGGGCACTCCTCATACTTGTGCTTCTTCCCGCACCATGAGCACTGCAATAAGTCTAGACACTCACGCTTATAGTGTTTTGTAGATCCACAATTAAAATAGGTTCCTCGTGGGAACTCACTTCTTCCTCCATGGTTACCATGACCACGGAATCCTCCATGAAATCCCCTTCTGCACCTCCATCTGCGTGCTCCTCATAATGGTGATCATCACCCTTAGAACTACTTGCAAGGCTAGTTTGGTGCACACCAAGATCAATAGCATCATGAATATGATCAATCAGCCTACAGTCTTTGGTGTCATGTGATGTGGATGTAAAGATCTTGCAATAACAAGATACATTTTTATGGATTGTGCACTATAGTAGAGGGCACCTACTTGCATCATGGTCCCCATGAAAAATTTCACAATCCACTGCTATAGCATGTACCAACTTCCTAGGGAAGCTATCCTTGACATGCCCCTCTACTTCACAATCTATACACCATATACCACTACGAGTCTCATGGGTTGAGTTTGCAGACAACTTCTCCAACTACTTAGCCATAGAAGCAATTTGAGCTTCCAGAAATGGGCTAACACTAGTGTCAATGCTCCCAATTAGCTTCAGCATGCAAGGAAGCTTCCAATGCCTCACATGGGTCTATGAAAGTCTTATGAGATAATGCCCTTCTAAACAGTGTTATCAACCCTCAACAAACCATTGAGCATGCTGTGAAGGGTAAATATCATAGGATAAACTTTGACAAGAGGGTTTTGAACTGGTGCATCATACTCCCGCACACTCTCTTCCATTCCCTGTTGGATCTCCTTAAGGGTGTTGATGCTCTTCTATTCAAACTTAAGGATGTGGAATTCTTCTAGGAAGGCATTTTTCAATGTGGTGTAATCTACCACCATCTGATGGGGGTCATACTTCCTATACCAATTATGTGCGTGTACCCTTGCAATGTTGTTGCAAAATGACTAGCCTTCTGCTCTAGGGTTATGATCCACTTTATGCACCATAGCAGCTCACACTTGTGAACAGCTCCGTAGCATCTTCAATACCTCTATAATCTGGTAAATATAAATACATCTCAAATAAGACTTGAGGTGGCTGGGGCCTTTTTCCTCCTGATCCAGTTCCTTGACTTCCTCCAGTGTTTCCTCCTCTATCTGGATCCATTAGATCCACCAGGTCATGTGCCCCTAGTCTCATCAGTTCCACCTTTAGATCCTCCTGCAACCAGTAATGGGCCTGAAGTGGTCATGCCTAGGGTCCCCAACATCTCGCTGAACTATGTACCAATCATCTGTGAGATTGTCCCACTACCGATAGTATACCCCGCGCCACTCCTAGATGTGAGACCAAAGGCCTTGTGTATCCATACCTTGCCCAAAAATTTCCCCAAACACTGGAATGGTATGTGCAGCCATAGAAGTCCCAAATAAGAAATTGTATCTCCTAGGCACATATCTGTCACTTCCAATGATACCAAATGGGTTAACGATACTTCTTCCTTGATCTAGAAAACCAAGTGCCAGGGTTTGGTCACTAGGTGGGTTCAGATGTGTGCCAATGACTCTTCTCTCTCCATGCAATGAACTCTCATTAGAATCCGAAGGGGTCTCTCTCCCACGCTTGCCAAGATGGGGTAGAAAAAACTTCTCAGGTTCCACATCCTCTGCATGAACCTCAACTCCTTCCTACAACATCTGCCACAATAAATCCATCACACTTGCATGCTTGCATTGTCTAGCAATCTCCCTTTCACACACTTCATTATACTTGAGTCATCTATCCTCCCTTTCTTTCTCAGTCGTAATATCTACCATCTTCCTCCACCCTAGCTTCCTCACCTAGTGCTCAGAAGGTTTAGCCGACCATGGAAATGCCTCTAAACTCAAGGTAATAATCAAGATCTTCATTTCAAGAGGAATAACATGTAGAAATGATCCTCTGGGCTCCCGTAGAAACTCAAACTCAGTGACTTCTGGACAAGAATATGTAGAAATAGTGTACTCCAGGGTGTAGCTAGCTAGTACTCCTTTCCACCAATGATCCACAACATGAGTCCATGTCAGATCTGCATCTTGTAGCCTCTGGTACTCTTCTTGGGTCCATGCACATGATCTATAATACCAACTTGATCTAGATGCATATGCTGAGAGCCATTCATACAGCTCTACTGGGAAGTAATAGAAAAAAATTCTCATACAACTCATGGTAGAGGTTCTCTTCTACCCATCTACGTGCATCAAACTCAGGTCCAGTGCTAAATCTCTAAGAAAATTCATCCTTTGTGCTCTTAAACCATGTTTCAACACCTTCCAAGGTTAAACACTCTGTCATCACTCATTACACAGATCATGATGTATGTTATTTCCCACTACAACTTTGAAAAGAGGTCCCAGCAATGGAACCAAGATGTAGTCATTTTTACACCCACCAAAGAACAAGGGAATCCCATGTGCATCGGCCTATCACCCAGCGGGCACTGGGAACTCACCTAAGGCACGCATGGGCACCGAGTCTCTCCTTTATGTGAGTTTAGTGGGAAACATCATCTATGATAGGAACTTAAGGAGAGTGAGTGGAAATGAGACATGCAATCATCATAGAGCTCAGAACAGCTTCTAGACCAATGCAGTCATTCCAGACAAAAAGATACTTAATAGACTATAGGACTGAACCAAAACAAAAAGGAAAATGCATAAGGATTCATACTCATTCCATAGACATACATGAAACAGAACTATGAAGATATATGTATGGGCCAGAATCATTAATGATCATATTTAAATAAGTTGGTAACCTCATTACATCCATAAGATCCATTATAGAACATCACAGTATGGAAAACCGAAGTCATACATAATAACTGGATTTACATCCCTTAGCTCTCAAAAGGAAAATTTACAATCCCAATCCCCTTGATGCATCCTTCTCCTATATTTTATCTACCCAACCCAATACAACTCCTTGCAGTGTTTTTACAGAGCTCCACTCTCTATTGAACTACCTCCTTTTTCTTCTATGGGTGATTATATTTATAGGCCTCTTAAACTGCCAACTCACCTTTTTGAGGCTTCAGATCCATTGCCAAGTGTCCTAATGTGGTCCTCCATGGGAGCATGACTCCTCCAGGCCTAAGCTCTCCACTCCTTTCCATGATGGTCTTCTAGAAGCTTCCAACACATGGTATATTCCTTCCTAGGCCAACCTATCGTCAGGATGACACCTTATCCATTCATCATGCGCAGGTGGGTCATGCTTTTCTCATGTCCTTCCTGATACACCAAATATGGCTAAGTCCCGAGACCTTGTTCTGCTAGTGCATATCACGGGTCCTTCTAAAACCCTTCTAGAACCCTACCTTATGTGCCTTCTCCTTGTGTGCCCACCCCTCAACTTAGGCCTTGTACGCTCATGCACCTTTTTGTACTTAGTCAATATTTTAGGGCCCCAACAAAATGTAAGAATGACAACATGTTTCTACCTCTTAAACTTGAAGATACTCATGGAAATGATGATTTCATCATGGAAATGGATTTCTTAGTTCTTGGTGGCCAAGAATAGGAAAATGATAATGACAACATTTCAAATCCAATATTTTCCTCGTTTCCTTTTCATGAGGATGAAAAAATTCTAAACGAAAAATGGAAAAATAGAATATTGCCTCATCCTATGGTTGGTTTTATTTAAAATGGAAATTATATTAATGGACTTCAACCTTTTAGTGCTCACCCTGCTAAAGAGGAATATGGTCTTAGCATAAAAATGGATGAAAAATCCCAAAATGGACAAGGTGAAGAAGATGACAATTTCCATGTTATATTCTGAATCTTGAGCTCATTCTCTTTCCAAGGTAATTATGTAATGCTCATAGCACACTATGTAGGGTATCATGTTATGAAAAATATGGAGTTTGAGAAAGATGATTTCTTGAGCCAATTGATAGATAGTTAAAATCAAGAGGTGGATGATGATGCCAAATTATTTGAGACATGTGTGGAGAATCAACCCATAGAAGTAGTGGTCATGAAGAAGATGCATAAAAAAGAACAAATTTCTTGTTATGGAAATAATGATTATTTCACAAAATCTAGACATATTCCATTAAATCTTGACTCCAGTATTACAAGTATTGAAAGAAATCCATCTCCTTTTTTGCGTATATTGGATTCCATTTTTTTCTATACTGGATTCCATTATTACTATTTTTTTTATTATTGGCAAATAGTTTTTTGAAAGGGACTATACCCTTGAGTACAAAAGATGGCCTAGGAGCCAGAATAGGAATGAGAACAAGAGAGAAAAGGATCAGAATCAAAATGTGACAATGAAGCTCAAAGTAGCAATATTGGATTCCATTATTACTATTATTAGATTCCATTAGTAGCAATATTGGATTCCAATATTGTCATTGTTGGACTTATTCAAGTTCCAATTTTTCTATTATTGGATTCCGATTTCGTTATTAATGGATTCCAATTTACGTATTACTGGATTCCAATTTCACTATTATTGGTTTCCAATCATGTTATTATTGGATTCCAATTTCGCCACTATTGGAATCTAATTTTTGAATCCCGTTTTTTGGAATTCAGTTTTGTTATTTTTAGGATTTATATTTTGTTATTATTTGATTTCCCCACATAATAATAATGTCCGCTAACTTACATAGTCCTATCCATTTCTAACTTACATAATCCTAGCCGACGATAAATTACATGATGAAAGTGCATACTCAGTGAAATAAGTCTATTGGAGTCAAAGTTACATCTTCCTTATGACCACTAATCTACATATCCCTAGCGGCCACTAAGTTAGATAAGCCTTGCGGGCACTAAGTTACATAAGCAACCATTAAGATACATAATCCTTGTAGTTGATAATACACATAAGCATAAAAACTACTAAGCTACATATTTTCAACACTTATTTGATCATTTTGTAAAATGGAAATTGTTGTAACATAAATTAGTGGTTGGTAGGAATTTAAAAATAGAATATAATCTAGGAAATGTGAAATACTTTTATGCTTTTCTAGTCTATAAATCATACATAACAACAAAGAGTTAAGAACTATGTTAAACATGTTATATTGAAATATGGATTTCATAGTTTATTAGTTCCTACCTATGTCAGGTTATCATACCTTTCACCAAAATTTATTAGTTCTTTCTATATCCTCTAATCAAAGACATTTATTTTTCTAGCGTTTATATTTCAAATGCTGGAATATAAATTAAACAATTTCATAATTTTCTATTTCCATTGGTTACTTTTTCATGATAAGATAAAGTATGGGTCATATTCAAGTACATATTTTTCAATAATATTTGAAGGAAAAATATTCAATTAACAAGTGTCGAAATAATTATGACAGCTTTAACATCAACATTTAATAAGTGTACAAATGAATTGATCTTCATTTTCAAAATAAAATATTAATAAGTACATGCCACCTATTCAAGAATGCATGATGTCATTATATTTATTATTTTTACCTATCAAACATGTCACACTCAGTGGTTTTCTAAATTGTTTACCATAACTTTATTACATTATAATTTTATTAATATTGTGAATTATAATTTCCCACTTCAATATATATTTATATATTAAAGACTTCAAACATTGAAACTAATTGTAAATAATTTTCAAACAACATTTTAAAACTTCTCTTGAACAACATTTTTCAACAATTTAGTAGATTTATTGTTACATTAAAGAATAAAATATGTATCACAAAGAATTATTTAATCTCCTTTCCATATTTTAATTGGTTTCCATGACCGGATGGTGTTTTATATATCAATATATTATATTTCCCTTCATTTTTACCACCATTGTTTTTCCTTTAAGCATTCCCGGTACCTTTCTTTTTTTGTAATTTCTTTTTTTGTGGGTTCCCACTAGCTTACCGTTATCTATTGATCCTTTATGTGGACATCATGTATTCAAATTTTTTCTACCTTTCCCATCCATATAGGTACATTAGAATTAGTGGGTATTACTAGTATCATATACCTATCATGTACGAGCCTAATAGGTTGAATGAAAAATTTGAAATATAATCAATTTTTCATTTCTAACATTGATTTACTTTTTCCATTGTTTCTGGACATGAAGTGGATGCAATTTTTTTATCAAGCTTTGTACACTCATCACATTTGAAAAATAAGTTGTTCTTAGTGATTGAAACATGGGACAATTATACCACGTAATGAGACATGTGAGGCGATATTCCAAAATTTCTCTCCATCATTACAAATATCAATGTAATAGTTGTGACACTGCTTGGCAGTTGTTTTTGTTTTCTTATATGTATATTTACTACACTTTGTGTTTTCCTCTATTTCCATTTACCTCCCTCCTCTCACCATTCATCCAATATTGTTTGTCTCCATAATGGGTTCTCTTTGGGATTCCATGAAATCAATACAATTACCCCTTAATTTCACTTTCTTTCAGGGTTTCACAACCATTAATCATGTATGGTAGTCTCACACTGCCATTGAATACAATAGTTATTGTGGCAATAAATAAGCTAGACCCCATTTCTCTGTGTAATGGAGTGTAGTTCTGGATGGATATACCAGTCCCTCCATAACTATCAAACCTTTAGTGGGTAAATCCACATATTCTCCTCCTTCAAATAAAAAGTTAATTTTCAACTATATCCACACATAAAAAAATAAAATTAGTAGTGTGTCCACTTAAATCTTAAACCTAGTATGGATAATTTGAAAATGAGAAATTTCAATAACAATTCCAAGGTTAAATTAAATTCTTGAAATTGTTAGTGTAGGTTATTATTTATCCTTTTATTTATTTATTAGGATAATGCTTACACTTGTGTTAGCCCTACACTTGTTGGGTTAGCTTGCTTAGGTGTACTAGTTGTGTGGAGTTAGCTTACTAGTTGTGTTGAGTTAGCTTCTCAGTTATGTTGATTTAGCTTACTAGTCTTATGGAGTTAACTTAACTACCAGTATCAGTTAGTGGGAGTTCTTCACCACTGATTTAGGTAGTAGTTGCAATTCCCTCCTCCTATATGTACATCTTTCTTATTGAATAATTCAAGTCATTCTATTGTAATGTATTGAGCATTATGGATTATGATGGATTTCCATATATGGTATTTTAGCTCTTCTGCTTTGCAAATCTAATGTGGTGTGCTATTATCATCTGAGATCGTGGCTTGGAACAATATTCTTATCATTCCTTTCATGGTATCAGAGCTACACGACTTGTTGTCACACCAAAAGTTTGAACTTATGGTGGAGAGGGATCTCATCGTGTTAATCAGGCTGCTATACCAACACTGCACAGGTTAGGTGCACAAATTCCTAGGCTTAGTTGCCAAGGACTGAGGGGTTTCCATTCCACCAAATTCACCTGGGGCACGATCTCAACCTCATCCCTTATTAACAGTAAACCATTGATATTTGTAGGGTATTGTGAAGACATGAGAGCTTATCATATTTTAGATCCCGATACACATGATGTTATTTTTCGAACACATGTTTAGTTTGTTGAGTGTTTCACTCCTCATGATTCTTCATCTTCTTCCATTCCTTCTTCTTCTTCATTTCATCATGAGGATCCTTTCTTTGAGGAGATTGATGAGGTGGTTATAAATGTCATTGAGGATCCTATTCACACTGATGTTGTCACTATGCCTAAGTGGGCTTATACTACTGTTTCTGAGGCAGAACCTTTCATCGAGGATCTTCCACCCACTAGGCATCAACATGCACATTCTACAAGTTTTGGAATTTTGTGTCAGGTAGTTTCTGAGGATCCACAGTATTTTTCAAAGGCTCATGGGATATCGGAGTGGGATGATGAATGGCAGCTAAGTATTCTTCTTTGATGAAGAATCATACTTGGGATTTGGTATCTCTTCCTAAAGGAAGAAATATGGTTAGGTGTAAGTGGGTATACCAAACCAAATACATAGCTGATGGGTCCATTGACAAGTATAAGGCTCGTCTTATTGTAAAGGGTTTTTTCACAAGTTGAAGGTATTGATTACTCTAAGACTTTTGCACCTATTGCTAAGATGGATTCTGTACGCCTTGTACTTGCTATTGCTACATCATGGGGGTGGCCCATATACCAGATGGACGTGAAGAGTGCCTTCTTACATGGATATCTACAAGAGAAAATATATATGGAGCAACCAGTAGGATTTGTTAAGGATTCTTCTCTTGTTTGTTGGCTTCGAAGGTCTCTCTATGGTCTCAAACAATCCCCTCATGCTTGGTATGAGAAGATGGATTCTTTTCTTCTATCTACTGGTTTTGTTTGTTGCCACTCTGATCATACAGTGTATCTCTAGTATGTCGGTGAGGATATTGTGATACTTGTCTTGCATGTTGATGATCTATTACTTATTGGAAGCTCTTCTTCCCACAGTCAGAGTATTTAGAGGGATCTTTCTACAAATTTTGACATGACAGATCTTGGGATATTGCATTATTTCCTTGGTTTGCATATTTCTCAGACAAATTCAGGGATTCATTTGAGTCAAAAAAAGTACACCCATGATCTTCTTAGGTGCTTTGATATGGCTGATTGTAAGCCAAGTTCATCTCCTTTTCAATCTGAAGTTACTCTTACATCCACATGTACCACACCACTTTGTGATCCTACATTTTATAGGCAGTTGTTTAGGAGTCTCATGTACTTGACCCATAATCACCCTGATATTTCATTTATAGTAGGGCTTATATCTCGGTTTGCACATTCTCCTCATAGTAGTCACTAACAGGTTGCTAAAAGGATTTTGTGTTATTTGCATGACACTTCCCACTTTGGCTTACACTACACTATGGGCTCTACTCAGTTGGTTGGGTATATAGATTCAGATTGGACATGTTCCTTCTGATGACAGGAATTCCACTTCTGGCTATATTTTCTATCTTGGTTCTTCTCCGGTTGCTTGGGCATGCAAAAAGCAATAGGCTATTGCACTTTCATCTTTAGAGGCAGAGTACAGGGAAACAGTTACAAAAATTCAGCAGATTCTTTGGCTTCACCAGTTATTGATAGAGTTTGGATTCCTATAGGATTCACCGAATGTAATTTGGTGTGACAACCAAAGTGTAATTCACATTTCTTGTAATCCAGTTGAGTACTAGCAGACTAAGCATATCGAGATACCCATCCACTTCATTCGGTAGCACATTCAGAATGGAGTTCTTTTCTTGGAGTACCTTCCGACTCAGCAGTAGGTTACAGACATCTTTACGAAGCCTTTTGCATCACCTCGCTACCTTGAATTACGTGGAATGCTTGGGGTTTCAGAATTTGTTCTTGGGGGGTGTTCGTGAGAACATCTTCCTTCTTCTTCTTCTTTCTCTTTCCTTCTAGCAGGATTCTTTCCTTCTTTTGGTTCGAGATTTCTTCATGGATATATTGTACATGAGTACCTCATCGGGCCTAGTTTTCGGGACTCATATTGTGGACATGCCATTTCTATTTTAGCCCCTAGCTTCACTTGAGGGGGGGTGTTAGAGTAGGTATTTACCTTAGCTCATGTTCACCTAGGTACATTATTTACCTTTATTGTATTTATCCTCACCCACTTATGTGTGTGGATATTTCTTTTTATTTATTTAGATATTAGGAGATATTATCTAGTTGTTAGGTATAGTTCTTTCCTTGATATATGGTATTGACTAGTTCTTTCCTTGATCTATGGTATTGACTAGATCATTTATGTCTAGTTCTCTCATAAATCTATGGACTTGACTAGTTCTTTGATGATTAGTTCTTTCCATGATTTATGGCTTGATCTACGACCTTGATTGGTTCTTAGATTGTTATTCATTGCCTATATAAGCAAGGTCCATTCTCATTGTATTTCATTGAGCTCTATAATAATATATGATATTGCTGCTAAAAAAAATATCTTCACCACTAATTTAGGAAGTAGTTTCACTTCCCTCCTCTTATATGTACATCTTTCTTATTGAATAATTCAAGTCATTCTATTGTAATGTATTGAGCATTATGGATTATGATGGATTTCCATATATGGTATTTTAGCTCTTCTACTTTGCAAATCTAATGTGGTGTGATATTATCATCTGAGATTGCGGCTTGGAACAATATTCTTATCATTCCTTTCATGGTATCAGAGAAATAGATGATGTAGATATCCATCTGTATGTTTTTTTGCAACCAAGGGTTTATTATTTTCATGAATTTGGAATTTGTTAGAATTTTTTTGGAACATGCATTTTTATGCAAAAAAGAGTGCGGAAATGGATTTAGAAGGTGCCAAAACCCTAGAATCGACTGTAAACTCGACCATGTTTTGAGACTGTTAAATATGGGTGCATTCTTTTATCCATTGGATATAAGCGTGTACCTTCTGGATGCATTCTTTTACCCTCTGGGTATTTTGGTTTTGAATGCAGTCTTTTATCCACTGAACATAGATCTGTACCCTATGGGTGCATTATTTTATCCATTGGATATAAGTGTGTACCTTCTAGATGCATTCTTTTACCCTCTGGGTATTTTGGTTTTGGATGCTAGATTTTATCCACTGGACACAGATTTGTACCCCATGGGTGCATTCTTTTATCCATTGGATATAAGTGTGTACCTTCTAGATGCATTCTTTTACCCTCTAGCTATTTTAACCGTTGGAGATAAGCGTGTTTTGGATGTGGAGTCTTTTATCCACTGGACGCAAATCTGTACCCTCTGGGTGCATTCTTTTATCCATTGGATATAAACGTGTACCCTATGGACACAATAATTTACCCTCTGGACATTTTAGGTTTTGGGCGCAGGATTTTATCCTTTGGTCACAAGCATGTATCATGTGGATGCACTCTTTTACCCTTTGGACATTTGGGTGTCACGTGTACCTTTTAAAAAGATCAGCATTAAAATATTATTTTAATAGCAAAACCTTGTAGAACTCATAACTTTTGATCTGTAGCTCGGATTAAGGTGATCTTTTTTTTGAAATTGTGTATTTTTTCAAGATCTACGCATTGGTGACATTTTTATACACATATTTCAAATTTAAAATGTAATGTTACTCATTGTAATATTTACATGCACTCAATTATAAAGTGCCAAATTTGGGAGGGTGTTGTGATCACTTGTGGATGCATTTTTGGTTGAGCCCGACGTCCTAAAATTTTGGGTATTGCATTCTTGTATCTATGGGTGTATACATTTATATATCTCTTGTTTGTTGAGATATTTTAGATCTGTATTTTTGACATTTTTTTTGGCATGTTAACAGTCTCTCTTGTGGGGGATCTATTCTGGTGGAGCCCAGTGTTAGTTTTTCAGTTTTTGAGTAGTTGATTTTGACAACTCATACAGATTTGTGGTGTCACTCTACCCATTCTATAGTATGGGAGGGTGTGGTGTTGATACTGCTTCTTCAGGTTTTGTACCCTTGCCTTGTTACCTTGGCTTTTTATTAGATTGTGGCACTCCTATTTATTTGGATCTCATGTCCTTGCCTTGTTGCCTTGGTTTTTCTTGGATTGTGGCACACCTATTTGTAGCAGTTGATCAAATTATGTTTGGTGTATTTTTTCACTTTTCGACATCACTCCATTGATAGTCTCCTTGTATGGAGCTATTCTGGTGAAGCCAAGTGTCATTTGTTTTTGAGTTATATGATTGAGCAGTGGATTCAGACCATAGTGTGTACCACACTTCTTCAACATTGTACGAGTTTTTGGAGTCGAGATTCTGAGGATATCTTGCAGCAGGATTTTTCTCTCTACTTTGTTATTACTGGTTTTGGGTACCTTGCGGTGTCCATTTTTCCCAGTTGTTGTACGTGGGTACCTCATCAGGCCTTGTTTCCGGGACCCACCTTCTTTTTCACCACCTAAGCTATGCTTATGGGAGGGTGTTAGTGTAGGTTATTATTTATCCTTTTATTTATTTATTAGGATAATTCTTACACTTGTGTTAGACCTACACTTGTTGGGTTAGCTTGCTTATGTGTACTAGTTGTGTGGAGTTAGCTTACTAGTTGTGTTGAGTTATCTTCTCAGTTATGTTGAGTTAGCTTATTAGTCTTATGGAGTTAACTTAACTACCAGTATCAGTTAGTGGGAGTTCTTCACCACTGATTTAGGTAGTAGTTGCACTTCCCTCCTCCTATATGTACATATTTCTTATTGAATAATTCAAGTCATTCTATTGTAATGTATTGAGCATTATGGATTATGATGGATTTCCATATATGGTATTTTAGCTCTTCTGCTTTGCAAATCTAATGTGGTGTGCTATTATCATCTGAGATCGCGGCTTGGAACAATATTCTTATCGTTCCACAACTATCAAACCTTTAGTGGGTAAATCCACATATTCTCCTCCTTTGAATACAAAGTTAATTTTCAACTATATCCACACATAAAAAAAGAAAATTAGTAGTGTGTCCACTTAAATCTTAAACCTAGTATGGATAATTTGAAAATGAGAAATTTCAATAACAATTCCAAGGTTAAATTAAATTTTTTGAAATCACAATGAGAAAATAAAAATAAACATCTTATATGAACATCTCTTAAACCTCCTTCAATCTAAATCTTTAACAAATGAAGAGTTTGGGTAGCATTCAAGATAGTATGTACGTGATTATTGTCATTTATGCCACATATCATTTTTAATATCATCATACATATACAAATATTTAAATTATACTCTAGGATAGATGCCATTTATTTTAGAACTTAAAATCCTTGAATTGTGTTAAATTTAATGAATGTTTAGACGTTTTGCATGATTTTATACGTAACATACTTTCAAATATTTTTACAACCGTCACGTGTGACTTGCATGTTTAAAATGTGATCGTAATTTTTTATATACATTTATATAAAAAATTTATTCTTATATATTAAGAATAGTTAAAAAATAATGGAATAATCATTTATAAATTTTTAAAGTAGTGTATAAGTAACATTGTTTTGTACATGAGCTCATGTAGATATTTACTAGATTAGAAAGTCAAAATGTGAGTGATCGCACTTACAAGTGTGAGTGATCACACTTCTAAGTGTGATCCTCGAGTTGAAATTCTATTGAGTTGCACTTTTAAGTGCGAATCTCAATTCAAACATCTAAGTGCGATCAATCACATGTTGAAGTGAAAGCACAAGAATTAATGGATTTATTTTACCCAAATTATATAAGTGATTTTATTTACATTATAAAATTCTTACATTAATTCTTTACAATACCAACAATAATTCTTTTATTATTGGTAAATAGTTTTGAAGGGACTATACCCTGTTACAAAAAGGGATCAAAATCCAGATAGAGTTGTTAATGCAGTAAATAGTTTTGAAGGGACTATACCCTGTTATAAAAAAGCTCAAAATCTAGATAATGCACTTAATACAACTATTATGGATCAACATCCATATAGTACATGAGTATCAAACAATAGTTTTTTGAGAAACTATACAAAAAGGATCAAACATGAACAAACCTGCAGCAAAGTAGTAAGAAAACAACATCCTACCAGCAACAAAATAGTAAACCAAAAGCAAGAACAACCTTCATTTATCATCTCTGTCAATCTTTGTCCTCACCTTCTCCAGAGAGGTGAAGAGTGCTAGAGTTGTGGTGTGGGAGGGATCATTTTTGTCTAACTGAGAGAGAATTAGGTCACATTCTAGTCGTGCATCCCAAATGGATTCTAGAATGTCACTGAGCATGCAAACAATTTTGACATGTTGCTCCATGAAGTTATAAATATCCTTGATAGTAGAAATGGTGCAGTCATGTCAGACTTTTACATTTCCCAGTATGTTATCCATTGAATCGAGCTTCTTGTAAACTTCTAGAATCTAACCATCATCATCTTGCATCTTCCTTTCTCCTTCTCTCTTAGAAACCTATTTGAGCTCTTTTTTCAAAGCCTCTAACTCCTTTTCCAATTCTATTTGTTAGGTCTTCCTTATTCTTCGTATCAGAGGCTCCTTTAGGGTTTCTTATATGAAACATAGTTTTAGCTGTCTCAATGTATTTTATATTACAAAGATTCCTTTGGGAGGGAAAAGGATGATTTAGAGGGTACATAGGGTTCTTTGAAATGATATTCATTTTTTCGAAAGGAATGGTGGGGGCAGTGGAAGGACTAGGGTTAGGGGAGGTAGGGGTGGCAAGAATGTGAGGGTATTGGGAAGGGAAGTGGTAGTGAAACAACATAATGAGGCCTTGATGGAGGGGGGTACCATGGGTATGATTCCGGACTTCAAGAACAAAATGTTCCAGGGAGTTAAGAAGATAATGAGGAAAGCAAGTTTACATATTACTTCTAAAGTGGTTAAAAAACTAGATGTTTAAGAGGTACTATGACATATCAGCCTTCTAATGTAACATATGTGACAATCATCCTTACAATTTCATCAAAAAGCATTGGAATGGAATTTAATTTTATTCTTGCAATAACAAACTCGAGGTCTTCACATTCATCAAGGAATTTCTTGGATTTGGTATTCTTATCAATCCTTTTGTTGAAGAACCTAACACCTTCCAAGATTACACCTGTCACTTCAGAAATCATCTCCTCAGTGATCTTCATGCAGTGATCACCATATTCAACTGTCCTCTTCTTCCAACCATCTGTAAATTGAAGGGAAATATCAAGATCATGGCCCTGCATTTTTTCAATGAGGTTTGAGGCTGCAATCATTTGCAAATAATTTCATAGAGCCTCATCTTCTTTGTAAGAAGGGTCATAGGTGGGTTCAGCTTGGCATGGAGCTCTACCCATTTTGACTCTGTTTCTATTAGACCTATTTATTCTATTACAAATGGAAATATTGCTTCCCAAAAACCTCTTATTGATGGTGCTTTTGTAGACCCATAAAACATGTAACGGATGATGATAATTATTAACCCTATGTGATATGGTAATCATCCCCAAAACAACAAAGGAATTCTTAATGATAGTTTTGGATTTCATACTTATCATTGATGATGTCATTTTATACCTTGCTAGGAAGTATGTCATCACTAAACTAAGTTTTCATGTTAGTGGTAACCCCATTATTAGAAATATTATCTGCCACTTTGTTACCTTCTCTATAGGAGTGAATATTTTGACAATTTGCAAAGGATTTACAAATATTAATAAATTCATGAATGAAATATATAATGGTCTAACTAGGGGGTTGTTCTTGATTTAGAAGATTTACTATATTCATAGAGTCCCCCTCAATTATAATATTTGAAATGTTGCAATATTTTGCTAGCCTGCTCCCCCATAATGATGCTAAGGTTTCAACAAAGTGATTTGTCTAATGACCCATTTTCCCACAAAAAAAACAACTAAATAGCCTCTATGATCCCTAATCACACCTTCTCCTCATGATTCTTTTGGGTTACCCTTAGATGCTACATCAAAATTTAGTTTGTACCATAAGTTGGGTGGTGGTATCCAATGGACTAAGGATATCTCAATACTATTCTGATAATTTCTATGACAATTTCCAATATAAATCTTCCAAGCAACAAGAATATGTTCTTCTTCCTTGGGGTATGACTTATTTTTTGGAGGCCTGAACCTCTCAAGATTATCTTTGAAAGTAATGAATATTTCCTTGAATATATTTTTACAGACCTGTCTGTTATCCCTGAAGATTATTTCATTATTTTCTTTCCACAGTTGCCAAATGGTGTGAGTCAAGACCAAATTCCATAGTCTTCTTACCATGCAATGTTTGTATGGTGGACCCCACTGTTCCCATGTCTACAATAAGGTATTAGGAAGAGCCCAATGGAGATTAAAATTAGAAAAAATGAGGCTCCATACCTTTGAGGCATAATCACATTACAAAAGAAGATGTTTGATATCCTTAACCCCCCTTTTGTACATGCAACAAATATTAGGCATAATGAAACCCTTTTTTATTAGGTTGTCATAAATAAGAATCTTTCCTTTTAGTACCAACCAAAAAAATAAATTAACTTTTGGGGTTAACTCAGGCATTCTAATTTTTCTCCAGTTCATATCACATTGAACATTCTCAAAGAATGCATTGTATCCTGATTTGACAGTATAGTTGTCATCAAAATAATTAACCTAAATGAGATCATCATTTGAATCTATTTGATTTAGAGGAATGAGTGCAAGTTTCTGTTACATAGAGGAGACAACATGTTCTAAATCTAAAATATCCACTTTGAGATGCTTCCAAGTTCTCCTATTTCCATCCATGTCAATGTAGTCTTTCAATTTATTCCCATATTTCTCACTGAGAATGTCTTTGATGGATCCAAATTTGTCACTGATTTTTAAATAAGTCCAATTTTCTTTCCCGAATTGTATATCTTGATCATTACCCACTTTCTATCTAAAACCTTTAGCAACAATGTGCCTGATTTGAAGTAAGTTGTTCTAAAAGACAAACCCATTGGGAAAATTCTCTTCAAAAAGAAAATAATTCATACTTTTCTGAGCCAAGTAATTGACCCTAATTAGCTCAGTCCAAGGCTATTTTTCCTTAAGTAGTCTCCAACCCATTTTGGTAATCAAAGAAACATTCATTTTCCTAATATCCTTGATACCTAGGCCACTAATTTTCTTAGGAGTATATACCTGATCCCAAGCAACCAAGTGATAACTGAATCTTTCTTCAGTTCCAAGCCATAGAAAATGATTTTGAATTCTTTCAATGTTGTCAATAACTATTGAAGTGATGTTGGATATATACATTATATATATGGGCAAGTTTTACAGCGCACTTTTAATTAACAAGCATTTTACAGCACTCTAGAGAACAACACATTTCCATCTAACCAATTTCTTGTGAAATATGTCTAACAAGGCATTCCAAATAATATTAGAGACTTTACTAGTGCCCAAGGGTAGAAAAAAATAGGACAAAATAGGCAGTGGATAAAGAGTTGATTTGGCACCCCAAAATGAGTGCAATTCTTTTCTGTCTATCTAAAGGAGTATTGAAAAAATAAATGGAGCTTTTGTCAAAATTTACTTGTTGGCCAGATGCTTATTCATAGAATCTAAGAATAGTTTTTATAGATCTAGCCTAAATAATGGAAGCCATCAACAACAAAATTGTGTCATGATTTTTTTTTTTGATGTGAAGTTGTCTGATTAGTGGCAGTAGGTCTGAACCATTTTAACATTCAAACATTGACAACCTTAGTTATGTATCTATTGATGCGGTCAACCATTATTATAAAAAGAAAAGGGGATATGAGATCTCCTTTCCTTATACCCTTACCACTGGAAAATAATCCCACTGGAGTACCATTGACAACAACTTAAAATCTAGAAGTGGGTATGCAAGCTTGAATGATTTTTCTAAATTTACTGTGAAAACCAAATTTACACAAGACCTTATCTAAAGAGTTCCAAGACACTCTTTCAAATGCCTTATGCATGTCCAACTTGATTTCCATCCCTAATTTATTACTTTTTTTTTATGGAATGAATATTTTCATGAACCATTATCACTCCATCTTGAATAATTCTTCCTTTGATAAAGCCACTTTGCTGTTTAGAAATCAAATCAGCTAGAAAATGTTGTATTCTAGTAACAAGTATCTTAGTAAATTTTTGTAAAAAAACATTTACTAGGATGATAGGCTAGAAATCCTTAAAGTCTTTAGCATCCATCTTCTTAGGAGAAAGAATAATATGAGTATTGTTTAGCTTCTTAGTAATTTTTTGTAAAAAACATTTACCAGGATGATAGGCTGGAAATACTTAAAGTCTTTAGCATCCATCTTCTTAGGAGAAAGAAAAATATGAGTATTGTTCATCTCCTTCAGAAGATTAATTGTCCTATAAAATTCATTGACAACTTTAAGCATATCTTTTGAGAAAATATCCCAAAATTTTTGGAAGAAATTTGCAGAGAAGCCATCAGGCCCTGGTGCCTTATCCCCTTTAGGAGTAAAAAAAACTTTTGCAGATCTTTAATGGTGAAATATTTGGTAAGGATTTTAAATCTCTCATCAGAAATATTGCTACTAGGGATGACATCAAGAAGAAAAAAGGTTGCTTCTTCATTGAAAATATTGTTCTCAGTCAACATACTTTCATAGAACTTAAGAGCTTCTACTTTTATATCATTTTGATCCTTGGTGATAATTCCATTTCCTTTGGAAACCTCAGTGATTTGGTTGCAAAACCTATGCTTGAGGGTGGTCATGTGAAAGAATTTATTGTTTCTATCACCTTCTTTCAACCATATAGCCCAAGATTTCAATCTCCAAAATGTTTCCTCTATATTATTAATATTATGAAAGTTAGAAAGTAATTTATTTTCAATCTACTGATCTTCATAATTCATACCTTTAGAGGATATTCTCAGCTCAATTTCCTTTAGTTGTTGTTTTAGCTCCTTATTTTACTTAAAAATATGACTGAAGACCTCTTTGTTCTAGGTTATAATTTGTTGGTTTAGATTTTTCAATTTCTAAACCAATATGAATGGAGTTGTTCCTTCTCCATCCCAATGCCACCATTATTTAATCCTATCCACAATGTCTTCATGATCCAACCACATTTTTTAAAATTTGAAAGAGCTATGGGAGGGTTTGGACCTATCAAAAATACTAAGTGCAATAGGGTTATGATTTGAACCAATCCTTAGTAATGAAGAGAGATGAAAATCTTGATTAAGAATCCAATTTGTAGAGATAAAAGCTCTATCTAATCTAACATGAATTAGACTCTCACCAACTCTTCTCTTAGACCAGATGAATTGATTACCATGTAGCTCAATATCCATAAGGTTGAGAGAAGAGACAAACTCAACAAAGTCTCCCATACTAGTAGAGAATTCCTAATTACCTCCATATTTTTCCTCAAGGTTTAAAGGGGTGTTGAAATCAACCATAACCAATGTTGGGCCCCTGGAATATTGACCTATGAAGGTATGTAGGTGCGCGGGATCCTAGTAATAGAATGGTGTGTGAGGAAAAATCACGTAGGATAAAGGTTTAAGGATAGGTCAGCGCGCATGGGGTTTCTTCCTTTCATGATAGGAGTAAAAATGACTACATCTTGGTTCTGTTGTTGGGACCTCTTTTCAAAGTTGTAGTGGGATATAACATACATCATGATCTGTGTAATGAGTAATAATAGAGTGGTTGACATTGGAGAACGTTTAATTGTGGTTCAAGAGCATGGAGGATGAATTTCCTCGGAGATACAACACTGGACCTGAGTTTAATACATGTAGATGGGTAGAAAGGAACCTCTACCATGGTATGTATGAGACCTTCTTCTGCTGCTTCCTAGTAGAGTTATATGAATGGATTTCAGCCTATACATCTAGATCAAGTTGGAATTATGGATCACATGTATGGGCCGAAGAAGATTACCAAAGGTTACAAGATGTAGATCTGACATGGACCCATGTTTTCAATCATTGGTGGAGAGGAGTACTAGCTAGATACACTCTAGAGTATGCCATCTCTATGTATTCTTGTCTAGAGGTTGTTGATTTTGAATTTCTGTGAGAACCTAAAGGAGCGTTTCTACATTCTATTCCTCTAGCTATGAAGATATTGATGGTTACCATGAGTTTAGAGGTGATCCCAATGGCTGGATAAACCATTCTGAGCGCTGGGTAAGGGAACTTGGGTGGAGGAAGATGGAAGATATCATGATAGAGAAGGAGAGGGAAGAAATATGGCTCAAGTATAGCAAAGCATGTGAAAGGGAGATTGTTAGATGACACAAGGCTGCTAGTGTGATGGATCTATAGAGACAAACATTGTGGGAAGGAGTTAAGGTTCACGTGGAGGATGTGGAACCTAAGCAGTCTGTGCTACCCCAGCTTGGCAAGTGTGTAAGGGAGACCCCTTCAATTTCTTGTGAGAGTTCGTCACACGGAGAGAGGATAGTTGTTGGTAAATATCTGAACCCACCTAGTGACCGATCCTTGGTGTATAATTTTCCCGATCCAAGAAGAAGTGTTATTGACCCAGTTGATATCAGTAGAAGAGACAGATCCACACCTAGCAGGTATAATTTTTTGGTTCCTTCTTCTATGGCTGCACATATTCCAGTATTTGGAGGATTCTTTGGACAAGGGGCAAGTATACAAGCTTTTTGTCTTGCATCAAGGAGTGGCGCGGGACAAAGTAGTGGCAGTGGGGCGCTATCACAGACCATTGGCATACAATTCAGTGGGACCGTATGGGCACTTGGCATAACTCCTACAGGCCCTATTAGACCCAGTGGTTCTAGTGGATCTGGTGGCTCTGGAGGCATATGACCTGGTGGATCAGGTAGCGGGGGAAACACCAATGGGAACCAAATATTAGGCTCAGGAGGACAGGGACCCCAGCCACCACCTCAAGTATTCTTTGAAATGTCTCTACATTTTCCAGATTACAGGGGCATTGAGGATGCTGCGGAACATGTTCACAAGTGTGAACTTCTAATGGCGCACGAAGGGTATCACAACACCAGAACAAAAGGCTAGTCAATTTGTGACCAAATTGCAAGGGCGCGTGCATAGCTGGTATAGAAAGTATGACCCTTATAAAATGGTGGTGGACTATACTACCTTAAAGAATGCATTCTTGGTAGAGTTCCACATTCCTGAGTTCAAGTAGAAAATCATTAGCACTTTGAAAGAGATTTAGCAAGGAATGGTAGAGAGTGTGTGGGAGTATGATGCGCACTTTAAAACTCTCTTATCTAAATTATCATATGATATCCATCCTTCTCAGCATGCACAGTTGTTTGTTGGAGGATTGATCACCCCTTTTAGAAGGGCCTTGTCTCATAAAACTTTTACAGACCCACGTGAAGCATTGGAAGCTTCCTTGCACATGAAGGCTGTTGGTAGTATTGATACTGACGTTATCCTGTTTCTGGAGGCTCAGATTGTTGTTATGGCCAAACAGTTGGAAAAATTATCTACGAACTCAGTCTATGAGACTTGCAGTGGTTTGTGGTGCACAGATTGTGAGATAGAAGGGCACGTTAAGGATAATTGCCCCCGAAGGATGGTATGCACTGTGACAGAAGATTGTGAGATTTGTCATGGGGACCATGATGCAAGTAGATGTCCCTTGCTGCATCGCGTGATCAAGAAGAATGTATCTTATTATTACAAAATTTGTACCTCCACAACCCATGATACTAAGGACTGTAGACTCATTGATCAGATCCATGGGGCCATTGATCATGGGGTACACCAGACCAACATTGCTAGTGGTTCTAAAAATGATGATCACCATTATGAGGAGTGTGCACATGGAGGCGTGCATGGAAGGGGTTTTTGAGGAGGATTCCGTGGTCAAGGTAACTGAGGAGGAAGAAGTGAGTTCCTGAACAGAACATGTTTCAACTGTGGATCTATAGAACATTACAAACGTGAGTGCCTGGACCTGTTGCAGTGCTCATGGTGTGTAAAGAATGATAAGTACAAGGAGTGCCAAAAATTATTTGAGCATATGAATAAGTAGCACCAGAACAACAAGGGCATTGCAATGGTCAGTATTAAGAAGGAAGACATATAGTGGATGCCTCAAGGAACACGGGATGAAGGTTTAGAGCCTGTCTTGGTAACAACAAGGGCATAAGCCATGCGTGTAAGAGAGGTACCAAGACAAAAGAACCTGGTTTCAAGAGAAGAGGTCATTTATAGAAAGTATCCAGACCCTACACATTAGAAGGAGATATATCAAGACACCATGGATGTTATTCAAAGTTTACAAGGGGAGATCCAGTGTCTAAAGAAGCAATCTAGAAGGGAGGAATAAGGGAGGAGAGTTGAGGTGCAAAAGGATGACCTGGATGAGGTCAAGGAGGTGTGTAAAATGCTAAAGTAGGAGAACATCATTCCTTTGCTTGGATCCTAGTTGAGAGAGAAGGTACCATGCGCCAGAGAAGAGCACAAGAGATAGGTCTTGCACATGAACCTTCCCCCTCATAGCCTTGACTATGATAAAGAGATTACATTAAATGCAGTTATAGATGGATGGCTCCTCAACAATATACTCATTGACACTAGTGTGGAGGTTAATGTTCTGACTTTGGATGCACTGCATCAGATGGGGAGACCTGCATTACAACCATCTTCAAATGTGCTATATATGGAAAAAAAACTAAGGCAATGCCCATTGGCATCTTGAAGGATGCAAATATTACTATCCGGGGAGCCAAGTTTACTGGGGACTTTGAAGTCTTGGCACTCACAGAGGCAGAAAATTTCCCAGCACTACTTGGGTGCCCTTGGTATTATAAGAATAATGCGGACCTTTGGTTCAAAAAAGGGTACATTATCTTTGAGAACAAGGAGGAATGGATCATTATACCCCTGGTTGATGGGAATTCGATGCCCTATATTAAACCATTGGGGGAAGAAGTTCTGGACAAGATTTATGTGTGCTTAATCAGAGACCCTGAGATGATACACCCTACTAACGAGGTTAAGCAGTTTGAAGATGCTCAGTCAGTAAGTGATACCACCAGTCTAGAATGTGACAATTGGGTGCATGGAACTTATGAATTAATGGGATGAAACTTAAGAGGGTTAGTGACCAAGGTGACAAAGGTGAGCATGGTTAGGCACCTTGGAGGAAAAAAACTACCCAAGTATTCCGGAGGAGCCTTCCCTGAGATCTTTTTTCAGGAGGTAGAAGCTTAGTGGAAGAATGAGAAGGAGCAGAGGGAGATGTTAAGTTATGTCTTACTTGGCACAACAGCTCGGTGGTGGGCCACACATCAGGAGAGCCTTTTAGAATGGTGCGAGGTAAGAATTGCTCTCTCTGTCAAATTTTCTAGGAGTAATGTACCCACCATCATCAAGGACTATCATGGGAAGGAGCCCACCTCTTTCCATATCTAGGAGTGTGAATGGGTCTAGAGAGAAGGCGTAGAAGCTTTTCCACCATCCCTCTGGGTGCACAAGTTGTATTCTACACTACCGAGTTGTGTGCGTGCATGGTACATTCATTTAGAGACACACCACCAAATGAGGAATTGGTAAGAGCTCGCGGCTGACCTTATTCAAACCTTTGAGTATCATAGTACTAAGCCATCGATTGATAAGGCCTTGTAGGGTATCTAAGTGCCTTACCATGGGGGATAGTGCTAGGATGGAGGATAGGTTGTTGGAATTATTAGGTGAACTAGGTGTAGTAGCACACTTTGAAGAAGTTGAGGAAACAAAAGAGTTACAGCTTGAGCACACATGTTTGGAAAAAGAGAAGGGAAAGTTGGTATATGTGATTGATGGAGAGGAATTGAAAAGCTTAGATGTTAGCCATTCTGTAGGGATGCACGAGGTAGTGGACAATGTAGATCCTCATGCGCGTGCCTACCATGAACCCTTAAAGATGAAGAAAGTTAACATCAGTTCAGAAGAAGAGCCTAAGGAAGCTATTATTGGGGATTACTAGACAGAGAAGGAAGTATCAAAGATCATTGATTTTCTGTGCAAATTTGAGGATTTATTCCTGCGTGGGTACCATGAGCTCAAAGGCGTTCATCACTCCTTGGGGGAAATGAAGATAAAGTTGAAGGATGGTGCGTGCTCGATCAGGAAAAGGCCCTACCAGATGAATCCCAATTTACGCATGAAGGTTAAGGAGGAGATAGAAAAAATGATAGCTTCTGGGATCATTGAGGTAGTGGAAGAATCAGAGTGGATAAGCCCAATGGTAATTACATAAAAAAAGATGGGTTGATTAGGATTTGTGTGGATTATAGGGAATTGAATGTAGTTTGCATCATTGATCCATTTCCGACCCCCTTCACTGAAGAAATTTTGGAAAGAGTCATTGGACGCAAAATCTACTCATTTACGAATGTATTTTTAGGGTACCACCAAGTTTGGATCACAAAGGAAGACTAGGAGAAGAAAAATTTCACCACCGCGTGAGGAATTTTTGCATATATGGTCATGCCCTTTGGGTTGAATAATGCACCTACTATCTTTTCACGCATAGTGGTGCAAGCATTCCAAGACTTCATCCATAAGTTTCTTCATGTCTATTTGGATGACTGGACAATATATGGTCTAGTTAAAGACCATTGTGAAAATTTGAGGTTAATGTTTGAGAGGTGTAGGCAGTTGAGGATATCCCTCAACATTAAGAAATGTGTGTTTGCTACCCCCTTGGGACTTTATTGGGGCATATCATATGTAAGGAGGGATTTCTGTTAGATCCCGCTAAATTTGTAGTTATTGTGGGGTTAAGGGAGCCTACTAGCTAGAGCACAGTGTGTGGGTTCCTGGGCATGCGGGATATTATAGAAAATTCATTAAGGGATAGGCCAAGATTACCACACCATTAGAGGAACTGCTTAGACATAAAAATGCCTTCCATTGGGGAAAGGCACAATAGAGGGTGTTTGATACATTAAAAGATAGGCTTATTACTGTGCCTATTTTAAGGTTTCCCTCTTGGGACAAGCCCTTTCATGTTCATGTGTATGCCTCAGGTACCACCATTGGAGCAGTGCTTGCACAGCCAGGTAAAGGGATTATTGATCATCCTCTTTATTTTGTAAGCAGGAAGCTGACACCAGCAGAGCCGAATTATACCACAATCGAGTGTGAGGCATTGTCAATGATCTACGTGCTCTTCAAGTTTTGTAAATATCTACTAGCCACATCCTTTGTGTTTTACACCGACCACATGGAATTGAAGTATTTAGTAAACAAGCATGTTCTACAAGGGCACATCTGTCGATGGGTGTTGTTGTTTCAAGAATTTGAATTCATCGTTGTAGTAAAACTTGGGAAAAGCAACTATGGGCTTGATCATCTATCAATAATTGATTCAAGGGAGGATGCATAGAGTATTGAGGAAGCAATTCCAAACACGCAACTATTTAGGTTGTGGTGCGTGCCCTCGGATTTAGAGGAGATTGTAGTATTCTTAAAGGAAGGTGTGGCACCGGATGGAATGAAGGCATTGGAAAAAAAATTAGTTAGTCATACGCGTCATTCCCTACATGTTTATCAGTGGACATTTATACAAGTTGGGACGTGATGAAGTTTTACGTAGGTGTGTATTAGAGCATGAGCACCTGGCCATCATGGAAGAAGCACACGGAGGAAGTGCGGGTGGGCATTACATAGGTGATGCCACCATGCACAAGATTTTAATGGTAGGATTATGGTGGGAAACCTTGTATAGGGATTGTAGAGATTATTGTAAAGCGTGTGACCATTGTCAGCACATTGGTAAACTAGGAAGGAGAGATGAAATGCCTTTGTGCCCTATCCCTAGCGCGGAGCCTTTTGAAAAATGGGCGATAGATTTTGTGGGACCTATTGCACCAGCAGTGCATAGGACTGGGTCACATTATGTCATCACTTACATAAATTATCTCACAAGGTGGGCAGAGGCAGCACCAACTAAAGATTACATGGCAGCAACAACAGTAAGGTTCTTATGGGAGAACATTATCCCGAGGTATGGATGCCCATTGAGTTTGACCAGTGATAGGGGTACACATTTTTTGAATGAGACCATGAGGATCCTATCATCAAAGTTCATTGTGGCGCATCACAAGACTACGCCCTATCACCCACAATCAAATGGCACCACGGAAGCATTCAATAAGATATTGAGTCATACCTTGACCAAAATTTGTGATTTTGGAAGACAACATTGGGATGACAAGGTATCAGCAATATTATGGGCTTATAGGACAACATATAAAAGACTAAACAAATCCACACCTTTTCAATTGGTGTTTGGCGCGGACACTATTTTTTTGGTTGAATTTATGTTGCCTTCTCTACAAATAGCATGAGCAGGAGGGTTAGCTGATGAACAAGTGCTAGAAGAAAGAATTGAGGAGCTAATGAAACTGGATGAGAGATGATCACTTGCCCGATGGAGCCAAATAGTAGAAAAGGTAAAGAAAAAGGCTTGGCATGATCACCATATTAGAAACAAGAAGTTTTAGGTTGGGATGATGATGTTACTATATGATTCCAAGTTTATGCACCATCCTGGAAAGTTGAAAGTCCATTGGTTGGGTCCTTACACAATCTTGTACATCCTCGATTCGGGTGCATGCCAGTTACAAGCGCTGGATGGGACAAAGCTACCTAGACACTTCAATGGGAGTAGGATGAAGCCCTACTATAAATAGTTCTTCTTGGTGTTTGTAAATAAGGTAGTTTTGCCAGTTAGTTTAGAAGTTTCCTTTTTGTATTTTTCCCCTTTTTGTGTTTCCCTTTCGCATTGTTGTTTTTTTTTTCACCTTGGGTGCCGGTAACCTTATTACTTATTTTGGAGAATTTGTGAGTGCGTAGAGGACCACGCATTGCTTTAAGTGTGGGGTGGAGAAAAGTGAAGAAGCGCATGATTAAAGTACAAAGAAAGTTGTATTGAAAAGCCTTATTGAATGGATGGGTTGAAAGAGGTATATAAAGAGAAGATAAAAGAATGGTTGGTGCTAGGGTAAAGCTACTTGTATATACCACATACCGAGAAGGAGAAAGCACATTTGAAAACAACATGAGGTAGGTGAGAGAAAGGATTAGGATAGAAGAAGTGCCTTCGGCACGGGTTACGCGTGCGCAAGAGTATCCTATCAGGTTGGATTGGTTATGCCCCATAAGGTTGGAAGAGTTTTTGCACAAGGTTGGGCGTGCAAGTGAAGGCACTGAAGACGGGATTTGCTTGAAAAAATTACATTAAATGAACAAGGTACGGTGGTAGGTAAAGTAGAATTTAATAATAAAAAAATGGAAAAACTATAAATAAAGGGTCGATGCACTTTCATTTTCACTTTGTGAATAGAGAGAAGTGATTGTGCATTTGTGGCAAACTAGGGCTTCCAAAATTTGATCGTGTGAAGAAGAATCTACAAGGGTAAGGTGTGAGCAGCTAAGTTTGAATCTAAAAACAATAAGGGATTTCAAAATTTTTAGAAGGATTGTGAGGAGGCTCCATTTCATGGAAGTATTATCCCAAGTTAGGGTTTTGTAAAGCTAGGGCACGGGAAAAGTGATTTTCTTCACAGAATTGAGATTTGAGACTCGAGGAAGTTAAAAATTAGAGTGACAAGGAGTAAGTGAAGGGGTAAGAGGACGTAGACAATGGAACCAAAGAAAGGAAAGGGAAAGGGCAAGGCCAAGCAGCAAGAGCTCGAGACAAGTACGAATGAAGAGTGGTATGCAGAGATGCAGTACCCTGACGGGGTAATGATGGGTATGGAATGGGAGTCTCACCTGAGGAACGTTCCTGTGAGTGATTACAACCATCAAATAAGAATGATCGAGAAGGAGATGGCATTTTAGTTAGTGCACCCCACAAATAAACAAATACCAGAAGGGTTGCCCATTTATAATGATGATGTAAAGGTCAAGATGGAGAAGGCAGGATTGCTGCAACTCTATGAGTTTCCCTATTTTGGAAAGCCATAGCACCTGTATCAATGGATGATGTAATGAGTACATGAGGATTACTTCCATTTTGCAGGGTGCAAGATGCACATTACTCCTCAACTCATCTCACAGTTCACGGGCCTCAAATGCCAAGGAGTTAGCCTAGATGATGACTTGAGTGACAAGGAGGCAATTCAGGAAACCATTACTAAATATGCCTGTAAGAAAGGGTTGAGATACTAAGACATCTCAGACATCAAGGACCCAGTGATGAAGATGACTGCACATCTAGTAACAAAGATAAATGGCTAGGAGAGATGGACTCAGGTCAATAAGCCTTGGTTACATGTTTGTAGGAAAATTGCAGAAGGAACCATCTATAACCTACCTGCATACATCGCGGAGGAAATTGTCAGTTGCGCGAAGGAGGGGGACAGAATCCTCTTCGGCAACATCTTGTTAACTATAGTGTTTTTAAGAGATTGGAGTACCAGATGCGTCAGACAAGTTTGTATGGGAATACCTTGCCGAGGACCCTTCACCCGTGAAGAGGTTTGAGAAGTATGCGTGTGACACAATGTCAAGACCCCACAAGGTGCACCTGGAGAAGTGGTACACATGCCTAAGGAATGCATTCAGGGTGGAATGGAGGATTCTCAAGCAACTTACGACAATCATTAAAGGAGAATATGAATTTGTGGTGTACCAACACTTTTTCCTGGGCAAGTTCAGACTAGCAGATGAGTCTTGGAGCCCATGGTGCAAGCTTCCCTTCAGGTTCATAGCTCAATACTTCCAAGTGGGAGTAAATAGATTCATGGAGTCCAAAAATCTGAGGTTGGAGCTGGGTAGTCTAAACTAGGAGCATAGAGAAATGTGCAAGAAGTTGAACTACCTTGGAGGCAAGTGCACATACATAGAGAGATATGTATCACATGAGATACAAATGACAAGGCCAATAATGCTACCCATTACAGGAGGATCCATGGCACACGTGTACCTCCACATAAGGCCCAAGTTTGAGAAGGGAATGTACCTAGAGAATGAGGTCTCCATACCTGAAGATCCCATGGGTAGGAAGAGGCCCGTGCCCAAGAAGAGGGGAAGAGAAGGAGAAGCACCAAGTGTGTAGACGAATCAGACAGTGAGTATGCCATTAAAAAGTGCCAAGCCAAGTACTTACGCACACATAAAGAAGTCCCTAAAAAAAGAGAAGACACCAGAGGAAGAGGCACCAGAGCAACCCCTCACCAAGAAAAAGTAGAGGATAGAAGAAGACGCTGACTCGGAGGAGACTGAAAACTTGGATAAAAACTTGCGTAAAAGAAAGGATGAGAGTAGAGAAGGTGACAGTGGGGAGGAAAAACTTGAAAGGGACTAGGAGCCACATGTCTTGGAAGTATACGACTCCAGAGAAGAGAGTGGAGAGGAGAAAGAGGAATTCATTTTTGTGCGGTGAAAGAGTACACAGGGTAAGGAAGGCACCCACGACATGGGAAAGACTGAGGATATCACAGAAAAGCATGAACCCATAAGCTTCACAAAGGAGCAGATCACTGAGGTGGTAGAGAGAGAGGCAAAGAAAATGCTTGAGGCCTTAGTTGATCAAGAATTAGAGCGCAGTGCTAATATAGTGCTGGAGGAAGGAAAAGAGGAAGATAGCGAGAGGAAGCATGCTAGTATGGGAGGAGGTCCCAACCTAACTGTAAGTTTTCCAAAAGGAGCACACTCAGGGAGAAGGGCTCTTGATGCGGAGAAAATGCCAGTAATGAGCTACGTTGATGACTCAAGGAAGGTGTTGCACACACGGTTCCAGAGCACTATACCCACTGAAAGGCTTCTAGCCATGGGGTCATTTGAAAAGGAGGGTGCGTACCCCAAGGACCAAGAAGATGCTTTCTTGGGTGTTCGAGTCCCACATTGATGAGCCAAACTTTGAAGTCTTCCAGAAAGTGCTCATCACATTGCCAGAATCTAAGGGAGACAACCCCTTAGTGAATGCTCAGGAGCTCTCAGATGAGCAAGTATGCAATGCTCTTAATAAGGTTGCAGTTGAGACAGAGGCAAGGCTATTTGTGTGAAATGATAACATAAGGGCTCTAGAGGGGAAGTTAGCCAAGAAAGAAGAGGAGTTGGCTGAGATGGCCAAGAAATTGAAGCAAGAGGAGTTGATTAGCGCGCAGCTGAGGTACGAGCTCAAAGATGAGAAGGAAAAGGTGCAAGAAGTCTACAAGAAGGTGGATTCGATCAAGAGCACCATCATATTGAAGCACCCAGACCTAGCGCCAATCCCTCAGAGGTATGCATCAAATTTGGAATTCTTAGAAGACCTAACGCATGTCCTCACCATGGAGAGATGACCATTGGCCCTGGAGTCTGTGGAGGAAGTAGCAGCGCGCTTGAAGGAAGAAGACAAGATGAAGGTGGTAGCACTCATTGCTGAGTATAGCAAGGTGCTCATAGATGTAAAGATTGCTTCCCAATCTGCTGAGGTTGCATATGACAAATGTGTAGATAGGGATAAGGTAGCAAGCACCTTGGTCGCTACCCATGAAGCAGAGCTAAAAGAATTCCAGGAGAAGAATAAAGGAAATAGGGCGGAGAGGGATAAAGTCCTGGTAGATGTAGAAAGAAAATCCGAGGAGATTGAGGCACTAAGGGGCTCAATCAAAACACGACTGAAGGAGCTATACCCTCAGATCACCAGAAGGATGGACACACTTGAAGACCTGGGCAAGGAGATTGAAAAGATTGTTGACATTTGTGGTGCCCAGGGGATTGGCCTAACTTTTGATGAGGTAAACATCCTGGTCGGTGACCTCTGCCAGAAGGCAAAGGGTGAGGTCGATGCATGGAACAAATTGGAGGTTGACTTGCTAGAGGGATTTCCCTAGCCTACTAAGCTAATGCCCCCCCATTCTTTCTTCTCTCCCAATTCTTTCATTCCCTTATTCTTTTACAAAATGTAAGGCTATCGCTAAAATTCTTTAAGGCAGCGTGCATCTTAGTTAAGTAGAGTGTTTCTGAGGACGGAGAATGGGCATAGTGTGGGGTGATGTTGGGCCCCTGGAATATTGACCAAGTATGAAGGCACGTAGGTGCACGTGGGATCCTACTTATAGAATGGTGTGCAAGGCAAAAGCATGCAAGAGAAAGGTTTGAGGAAGCACATAGCATGCGTGACGCGTGAAAGGAGGTTTGGGACTTAGCCAATTTGACCGCCCAGGGAAGAACACGTGAAAAGCATGATCGGTTGCACATGGATAAGATGCCAGCATGATGATAGGCTGGCCCAGGAAAGAGCATGCCCCAGATGGAATCTTCTAGAAGATCATCATGAGATAAAGTGGAAAGCTCAGGCATGGAGGAGCATGCTCGCATTAAGGACCACAATCGACACTTGGCATCCAATCTGAGGGTGCTAGAAGGGGAGTTGGCAGCCCAGGAAAGATATAAATACAAGTGCCTATGGAGTATAGGATATACTGATATACACATATACATCTTTAGACATAGAGCATACATAGAGATACATGAGACATATAGACATATGGGGAGATATACATAGGGAATAGCAGGTTAGAAAGTGAGCGGAGCTCTGCAAAATTACTATGAGTGGATAGTTTGGGTTCAGGAAAGAATGTACTAAGCATGGAAGTTGTTATTTTCTTTTTTTTAGCTTAGTTACATACGTCTAGTGATATGCATGACTGCGGTCTGCTCTCTGTGACACTCTGTAATGAACCAATGAATATAATGAGGTTACTTGTTATAAATAGACATGGATATCAATGGTTTTAATGCATATTTCTCTCATATGAGTTCTCTTGTCCTTTCATGCTAAGAATGGATGTTTGTATATATTTCTTTCTGTTATAATATATGTTCTAGATTATGTTAAAAGCCTTCGGTTCTGAGTGACTGCAAGGATCTAGAGGCCGTTCTGAGCCCTATGATTCTTGTTTGTCTTAACTTCCTAAATACTCTTACAATAATCATAAATGATGCTTCCCACTAAACTCACATAAAAGAGAGACTCGGTACCCACACGTGCCTCAGGTGAGCACTCAAATTCTATTGGGTGATAGGCCAGTGTGCATGGGGTTTCTTACTTTTGTGATAGGAGTAAAAATGACTACAACCAACCAATTATATTGATCAAATTTGCTTCTAAATTATTTTAACTCCTCCTAAAGTTTTCTTCTACCAGCAACAATGTTAGGAGCATAAATATTGGAAAGGATCCACACTGAGTCATTTTCAGAAGCTTGAAATTTAATAGCTAAATGATTATGGGAAGTAGAGATCACATTACCATTTAGGTTGTTCCTATCCCAGAAGATAACCACACTTCCTGATGCTCATTTAGAGTTAAAAGAAGGAAAATCAGAATTCTCCCAAAATTTATTTTTACAATCCACTAGAGTTTCTATCTTCATTTTAGTTTCCTACACTAAAAGAATACTAGGTCTTCTCAATATTATAAGATATTTAAGCATCCTTTGTTTAGGACATGTTGACGATCATCCTTGGTGGATTGGACCATCAAAGTCATGAGAAACCATAGGTTAGTAGGACGTTTTCCCTAAGGAAACCTCTAAATTTTAAAGAAGCTGATTCTTCTTTGCAGTGTGAGATGAGGGTTAGAAAATTCAAACAAAACATGAATTTTAATGGGGGCGATGCACCGAATGAGAATTATAAGAGATCATTCGAAAAAAGAACTGTCTGAAAAATGGAAATGGCGAATGACTAAAAAGGGTGGATGAAATTGCACCATAGGCTAGAGAAGATCACAAAAACACTACCTCAAACTACTCAAGCAAAACTTCAAATATAGTAACAACATTGAGATATGCACAATTTCTACTTGAAAATAAAGGTGATCAGATACAACAAAGATATGAAAATGATGAAAAATGCACCACATGGCATATATATTAATCCAATAATTATGCACTATATTACATTAGAACAGAGGCAAGATGTTTGTTACAAAACCTAAGAAGAAGGCTAGAGCTCCAAGCCCTTGTATTTTACAAAAGAGGGACTTGAGACAGAGAAGAAAAATGGCTAACTCTCTGATTATTTTTTTCTATCTATCTTGATTACAATATATAGGAGGAGGAGGAGGAGATAAAAATCCATCCTTTACTCGCTTCCAATTGATTTTAATTATGATAAATGGAGCAAAGTGATAGGAACAATTTTTTTGAGATCTTTCTTACACTCCCCCATTATCTTCCCTTTCTAAAGAGTGAGAGCCATGCCTATTTAATACATATTTAACAATCATGTCAACCAAATATTTTGAGATGGACTCACCTTATGAGGAACATCCCCTCGGATCTTTATTACATAACCAGATCTTTTGATCCCTTATGCATTTGTTCTCAGGCTCATGACTCAAGCGGTGCGTATTTTTTCACTGTATTGAAATGACCATTTGAATGCAGGTGAATAAATTTAGTATTCATAGGTTGGCACTCTTCACACGGGACTACACATTAACTTCACTACTGAAGTGACAAGCCAAATGACCCTTTACCTCTGATCTTTTAAAAAAGTCCTGAGTATTTACATCTTACAGATAAGTCTCATAATCACTCATATGTGATACATGGCTTGTCACCTTTTGTGACCTGCTTCGAAACTGGAGTCCATTTGTTGCAAGATCCACGTGGGAGGCCCGCGCATCCTTAAGATTTATACTTTTCTTCAAGGTTTTGGGAATGCGTTGTGCCGACACTTGGCATCATTTGTGAGCATGTCATTTTTTTACTTTGGGCAAGTAAAGGACCCCGCTACATATAATGTCAAAACCCATTTTTGGGTGGGACCTTTGTAGTTAGCTCCATGTGGAAACCATGTGGGGCTTCCGAGACTTTACTCCCTTATTTGAATCTTGAAGTTGCATTGGCTGGACACTTGGCATCATCCGCAAGCCTACTGCTTTCTTTGTGATTTGGCTAATTCTTTTCCATTGGTGAAGATTCAACTGAAAATGGGCTTCAAAAATGTAGGAATCCTCCTAGTTGTGGAATTTAGATAATAGTATGGTAACTCACTGGGACCATTAGACTGCTTAATGGAAAGAACCCACAATCTCCCGCTATCAATTTGGTCTGGAACTGTGCCTTAAAGCCTCTCTGAACCTAGGTTTGTAGCACTTTTAGATGTTGTAGAGCCTTTGAAGTTACTGGATGATCCTTACGCCTTCCTACTCTCATGATAAAAACTATGTTATTTATTTGTGAGAGTGGAAATTGAAAAAATAGCCAACAAAATCCTCTGACTGATTTTAGTTGCTCTGCATTTTCTCGAACTGAAGCTTGCAACCGCCTCAAAAAATTGTGAATTCTCCAATGAGCCAGAGTCTTCTTATAGAATCTGGTTCCTTTTAATAGTGTAATATAAGTGTGGGCCTATACAAAATAATAAACATACATGCCTCAAATGAGTCATGCAGAGTGTGAACAAGAACTTATTTTGTTGAAAGGAATCCACCCCTACTCCTAATCTAATTGGTTTGGTACAAGATAAACAAAACCCGAAACATGAAGGGAAAAATAGCTTCCTTTTCTTATAAATCACAGCCATACGATTAATTTAGCTATTGATATGGCCTGTAATAAGAGTGAAAAATTACCTTTCACTCTTCCACCCATGGTATCAATAAACATAATGAATACCTCCTTGAGATGTTCCTCTTTTGGTTGGAGGTGTTGTAGTTGACCCTCAGGGTCTTGAAAATTATCCTCATGCCTTGAAGTGAGCATGAACGGTATTGAAGTTTTCCTTGGTCTTGAGGAGGAACATTCTCTGGTGGGATTCAGTCTAACTCTCTATTCTTGCCCGTTGTTCTGAATTTCATCTTTTGGAATAGGGTTTTCCTTCATGATTTTTCTGAAGGGTGTCATCCCTATCCTTTCCCTCCTTATTTTTAACAGCTTTTTCAGTGAATCCAGGATCTTCGAATGAAAGAAAAAATCTCTCAATAATAATTTTCTCTAGAGCCCTTGGACTAATACCAGGGGAGATGCTATGAGTGGAAGGCTGCCTTTGTTGTGGGGTTGATGAAGTGGCGAAGGTTATTATTTCCTAAGGCCTTTCTTCATCAAGGCATCCCCCCAAATTTGATAACCACTCGAGCTTATCTTCTTCCTCCTCTGTCAAAGATTTATGATTCAGTATGATGGTTTTTGAGTCTACAAATACTCCATCATGTGTGGCTTCATCTTGTAATATGAAGCCCGTTGACAAAATATTTTCCAGGGGAGCTGATTTGAGGGGAGGACAAACAGAGGTAACATTTACAGCTTCTTTACTCACTCATCTTGTGATATGAACCTCCTGAGTTCGTATCACTTCTCACCATATGCTCCTCTTCTTTTGGATTTAGAGCCATTACTTGCTTGGTGCGAGGGGTATAACTACTCGAAGAAAGGGGAAGGGTGGAATGGGTGGCTTGGAGATGGACAAGGGGACGATCCCTTGGTGGTAATGAAGTCATGATTGCATGAATTCATAGGATGAAGAGAAATGGAAGATGTGGAAAGAAAGATGAGTGGAAATGGATGAGAGGGAGGTCTGTGAGCCTTTGTAATGATTTTTCTAGACCATGTGGAGTCACTGGATGTGATCTGTAATTATCTTCATTGAAATTTTGAACTTTATCAAGAACAATTTGAGTTTATGCAATGCTAAAATACTGCTTTGATTCGTTCTACCGGGCATTCCAGGAAAAATGTTGATGATCATCCTTGGTGGATTGGACCATCAGAGTTGTGGGAAACCTTCGGTTAGTGGGACATGTGCCCTAAGGATACCTCTAGATTTTAAATAAGTTTGTTCTTCTCTATAGTGTGAGATGAGGGTTAGAAAAGTGAAACAAAACATGAATTTTAATGGGGGCGATGTGCCGAATGAGCCTTCTAAGAGATCAATCGAGAACACAACTATCTGAAAAAGGGAAATGGTGAACGACTGAAAAGGGTGGATGAAATTGCACCAAAGGCCAAAGAAGATCACACTAGAAAACTACCTTAAACTACTTAAGCACAACTTCAAAGATAGTAACAACATTGAGAGATGTACAGTTTCTACGTGAAAATAAAGGTGACCAGAGACAAAAAAGATATGTAAATGATAAAAAAAATGCACCACATGAAATATATATTACTCTAATAATTGTGCACTGTATTACATTAGAAAAGAGGCAAGATTACTATTACAAAACCAAAGAAGAAGGCTAGAGCTCCAAGCCCCTGTATTTTACAGAAGAGGGACTTGAGACATAGAAGAAAACTAACTGAGTCTCTCATTATTTTTTTCTATCTATCTTCTATTACAATATATTTCTATCTCTATTTATATATATATATATATAGGAGGAGGAAGAGGAGATAAGAAGCCCTACCCTTACTCCTTTCCAACCACTTTTAATTATGATAAATGGAGTGAAGTGATAGGAACATATTTTTGAGATATTTCTCACACTGCCCCATTATCTTCCCTTTCTAAAGAGTGAGAGCCATGCCTATTTAATGCATCTTTAACAATCTTGTCAACCAAATCTTTTGAGATGGAATCAACTTTTGAGGAACATCCCCTCAGATCTTTATTACATAACAAGATCTTATGATCCCTTGTGCATTGGTTCTCGGGCTCATGACTCAAGAGGCATGTATTTTGTCATTGTACTAAAACAAACCTTTGAATGCAGATGAATAACCTGAGTATTCACAGGTTGGCACTCTTCGCATGGGACTATGCATTAACTTCACTACTGAAGTGACAAACCAAATGACCCTTTACCTCCGATCTTTTGAAAAATTCATGGGCATTTAAATCTTACAGATAAGTCTTATAATCACTCATACATGATACATGGCATGTCACCTTTTGTGACCTGCTTCGAACCTGGAGTCCATTTGTTACATGATCTAGGTGGGAGGCCCTTGCATCCTTAAGATTTCTAATTTTATTTAGGGTTTCTGGAATGTGCTGTGACGACACTTGACATCGTCTGTGAGCATGTTTTTTCATTCCTTTGGGTAAGTAAAGGACCCCACTACATATAATGTAAAAAATTGTTTTTGGGTGAGACTTGTGTAATTAGCTCCACATGGAATCCCTACGGGCTTCCAAGATTTTATTCCCTCCTTTGACTCTTTAAGTTACACCACTTGGACACTTGGCATCATCTGCCAGCCTACTCCTTTCTTTGTGATTTGGCTAATTATTTTCCATTAGTGAATATTTGACTCCGAATGGGCTTTGAAAATGTAGGAATCCTCATGGCTGTGGTATTTAGATAACAGGACCTCCATTCAACCCTCTAACTTTCCAAGATAAAATCTTCATCTAAACAAATTTTGGGATGTAGTTGTTGGATGGACCAATTGACTTTGAGTCCCATCTATAATATATTTCTCGGTCTCTTTCTTTCGTAATTCATTTTTTGAAGGTATGCATTTTTTACTATCAGCCCTAATGTTTGCTACATTCCTAGTAGATGATATAGTGATCCTTGATGTGGAGGCTTCCCAATTTCCAATTTTCTTCTTTTTATCTCTATACATAACATCGAGAATTTCCTTAAATCCTTTCATTCTTCACTTTTTTGATTGAACTTCAATGAATACATTATTCAATTCATTCTCACAGTCAGTAAGTACCTTTGTTTGGGCTGGGGTAAGTTCCCCCTCCTCTTTTTCACAAGCTACATCATCCTATTGTGGAGTTGTTATTGTGTCATTGTAGGAAGGCCTTTCACTAATAGGAGTAAAAGGAACTTCAATATTAGGAATAAATGAGGTATTTTATTCTTCTAATATATATTCCAGTTTCTTATACTCTTATTCTTCAGTCATATCTTCTAATATGGATTCTAATAAATCTTCAATCTCTGGATGTGTTTTTATCGCATGTACTTCTGATGTACCTAAGATGTTGTTTTCTACCTGTTCATAGTTCCCTTCTTGGATAGAAGTAATCAGCTGATTAGCAATCACATCCTCCTCTTTCTCCTAATCTAAAGCCACCAGGTTGATGGAAACCCTTGTGTTGTTTTCATCCACCTCCATGACTAACTTTACAGTTTTTAGAAGATCCAGATATTTAGGCTTGTCTTGTTCCCTTACAACATCCCCTCCCTTAGCTAATACCTTGAAAAATTTTACAACTTTTTTAGCGCTAGATAACAAGAATTCTATAACAAGTACATCAGAAACTACACTTAAAAAACCATTAGTCACTCCAACCTCTCTCATCAGTCAGTAAGTAATAATGAGAACCATTTTGTAAGGGAAAATGCTAATTAATGTTGTAGTTACATCAACATTAATTAGCCATTAAATCGAACTGAGTAAAATGTACTAGTTAAAAGTACATGCACCATTGGAAATATGTGCACCATTTAGAGCATATAACTTTTGTCAGCCATTAATTATCCATTTAATCCAAAGAAATAAATAATCATAAGTGTGCACTCTTAAATTCACGTGCCAAATAAATTGGTGGTTGGATTTTTCAATTTCATATCACTATAAATAGGTATTTTTCAAGTTTATATTTTGAACATTTTCCTTTCTATTCACTTCGTCAATGCGTAAGTGAGACACTATGTTCATCAATAGAAAAATTTGAGCAGGGAAAGCGTCGAACTTTCTGTGCTTGATTTCTAGAAATTTTTTTGTTTCCTCTTTGTGCCAAAAATCGGTCTATCTTATCACCACAAGCCCCTCCAGAATGACAAAATTGTTAATGTAGATAATTAAACTGAAGCAAGTTTGTTATTCAATATATTGCAGAATGTAGTTTTTTTGTCAATTTGTTTTTTGTAATATATATAATAGCTGGAAGAGAAGTTAAAGAGGATAGAATGGAGCTCATCTTGACTGATTAATGGCACAAATTAATCCATAATAACATGAGAGGAATATTTACAGACTTTTTACAAATGCATAACACCTGCCAAGAACTTATTCTATTGTGTTTTAAAAAAGAAGCTTGGTGGTATGGATGGTGGATCAATATGCACACTAAAAAAGTGAATATTAGAATTGATTTATGGTACTGGTGGTGCATAGGAATCGATGAGCAGATGGAGCTGATAAAGTTGATATTATTTTGTTGGCCTTATTTTTGTCCACAAATAGTCCTCTGCTACACATACTCAGTAAAATTCAATGGCTACGACGTCATTGACAATATTTTACAAGATATTCATGTTAAGAATGAGTTTCCATTCAATTTGTTGGTGTTGGATTACAGTGAGGTATTTGTGAAAAAAATGGTAATGCAAGAGTGGAAGAACCAAACATATTTTGGAGAATAAAAGAACGATTAATTTTTTTGGAAGGAGCATTCGAGGATCAAGGAAACTCTAAGATGTTACTTATTATTTTTAACAGAAGCACATTGTTGCTACTATGAAAGTATCAACTATTCTAAAAAATATTCACAAAATGTAAATTTTCTCTATTTGGGTCGTGCCTTTATGGCTTTTTGTCTTTTGTTTCCTACGGGATTTCTCTCTTCTATTCTTTAATGTCATATTCTACCTTAACGGCCTTTTTGTAAAATGATACAGGTCCTTTCAAAACCCCCACATATACCATTTTCCAAAAAAATAGACATAGTAGTTGTACATAGAAATATGTTTTTGTGGCATAACCTAGCAGGCTCTAGGATAACAATATCTTAATTTATTTTGTTAAATCCTATCGATCACTAATATCCAATTACTATGTTGTGGCATAAGCTAATGAACACTAAGCTAAAAATATTATTCTTTGACTTATTAAATGCTAGCAATCCATAATCTCAAAAAATTATATTATGAAATTATTAGCTTACCTTAGCAGGCATTAAACGTAAAATGTCTTACTTTATTAGTTCCTTCCTCCTACAAGAATACTATACATTTGATTAAAAACAAATTTTATCCTCAATACACCAATCAAAATAAAAAAAATTCTATAACTTATCGAATTTCTAATGTTTATATTTTATTTAAATAATTTTTTAATCAACAAAAATTATTTATCTTTTTTTATTGGCTAGTTAGTACTGATTTGACAAATATGAGGCCTTATTGCAACATTGATTTATTCTATCTAAAAAAATTAAAATTCTAAGAAAGACAAGTGTCCAATATTAAAATGAGATATGACATTTAGAAAAAAAAAATATTAATAAAATATTCACTGCATTTAATGTTCATCCCAAAAGTAAGACTTATTTGCAAGCTTGGACGAGTGACACATACAAAACAGTTCACTATTCATAAAAATTAATGAACTTTATTTAACAAATCACATCATAAAAATTTCTAAATTAAATCCCATCCCACTACTTATGTATATATATAAATTACTATTTTTGGTTTTTCTAGTCAAAACGTTTGAGCTTGGTTTTATCCCCGTTTGCAATAAAAATTAGATTTGTAAGTTAATTTTTTTAAAATACATTTTTTCGATGTTTGTATTAAAATTTGTAACAATATAAAATTTTATATGAATTATATTGTGTTAAAGACAAGAACAATAATACTATTATTAGTTCATGTCAAGGTAGGATAGTTTACCTTTCAGTTCATCCAATTAGCAATGTTACTTGCAAGGTTTTTTCTACTCATGTCAAGATTTTTAATGTATAAATTTTGAATTCACATAATTACATGAATATAATTTTTTATAAATTATTTTTTTGTTATTTTGATTGGGGAGAAAGGATGATTTGATTAATTTTTTCCATTATTGAAGTGAAGGATTTTATTTATTTCTTTAACCAAAAAATAGAAATGGCCAAGTGGCCTAACATTTATTAATGGCTATCAATTCATCTAGCCTTTAGCAATTTCAAAACATATATGACATGACAACATTTATTGTCATAATGACATGAAAATGTGTTGGTGATATTGTCAATTTATTAAACATCCCATACTTTACATCTTCCATCATTATTTGATATAATTTGACCATATTACAAATTCTTCCATTTAAAAGCAACGACTCATATTTCCATCCATCCATTCATCTGTGTATTATAAATAACAAATATTGTGGGTGATTATAAATTAATATAATGATATGTAGTCTTCACTACACAATAGCCAAGATTTTCAACAATGGAATTATAGAATATCTTTAAAACATCCGAGTATGAGGAGAGGAGGACATCAAATAAATTACTTAACCACTGCACTGGAGGATTATTCAAATCAAAATCATCTTCTACTTGTAGATTATCTAATCCATCATGTGGAAAGGGATGAACTCTAGTACCAATAGGAGCTATAGTACCTCTTCCTATTCCAAGAAAATGATTACTAGTCAAGATTCAAGTGAGGGGTAATTGACCATGTGTAACGCCCGTTAAAAACAACCCACTTGAGACCCAAGAAACAACCTAGGATTAGTTAGAAAAATTATGGAATAATTTTTTTTGTTTAAACGAGTCTTCTAACAGGTTACAAGGCAACAACTTTCACTAACAAGTTCTAGAACAATTCTAAACCACTAGAACATACTTTTCTTTTATTAACAATAATTAGATGTCACAAGGTCCAAAATTAAGGTTTAGAAGGTTCAATAAGGTACAGAGGGTAATTCTTCACCATACCCACTCTCTAATAGGATTAAAGATTCAACTTGATTTTTCTCACACTTAACACATTCAAAATTTTCCTAAATTACTCCCATTGGATAGGAAATTTCCTCACCTTTCTAATGATATAAATAAGTTCTCCTAAGTCCTCATAAAACTCTAGTTATAGGCCAGCCAGCCTTGGGGTGAAAATTACCCCCTAAGAGCGGGCCTGCAGGCCCAGGGATGAAAATTTTCCCCCAAGAGCGGGCTTGTGGGCCCAGGGGATGAAAATTTTCCAAAAAGGGCGGGTTGGCTGAACTGCGGGGAGGCTTTAGAAGTTTTTTTTCCTACACGGAGGTAAAAACCAATTTCTTTCGCTTGTGCACCCTGTGGGTCTAAAGATGACACACGTGGCACCCTCTAAGTCAAAGTAGGGAAAAAAATGAGGGAAGGCGGGGCAGCGGAGGAGTTTGAGAAAAATTTGCCAAAGGGGGAGGAAAAAGGGTTAGGTTGCACGCGCGGATCCACGCGTGTCCACGAAAGTGGATTTTTCCAAAGACAAAGGTGGGGAGTGCGGGGGCCTGTGGAGATAGTTTACAAAAAGTTTCTACAAAAGCTTTGAATTAAAAGGATTAAGTTCCAAGGGTCCTCCTACACGCTCTGTCGAGCCACGTGTCAGCATACCTGATTGGCTGCGGGATTGGCGGGGGCTAGCAGGGGAAATTTATTATTTTTTTCCAAAAACTAATTTCTCATAAAAAATATTAAGGTTGAAAAGGGTTATGCACCTCTGCCATTGCATCATGAGGCCACATGGCAGCCTCTGATTGGCGTGGGCCAGTGGGAAGTGGTGGAGAAAATTTCAAAAAATTTCCCAAAAAAATTTTCTAAGTTTTTACAAGGGAAAAATTTGGGCCGCGGGCCCGCCAAGGAATTTTTTCCCAAAATTTTAATGCCAAGTGAAGGAAAACTTCAGAGGGCCATAAATTTTGATAGAGAATCTCATTTTTGGGAAAACGAGGACTTTTTAGAAAGCTCTCGATGTCATCTTTGTACAAGGAGTCATTAATTTTATATTTTGATGAAGTTTAAGGGGTCAATTTTAAGAAAAACGGCCTGCGGGATTTTTAAAAGTCAAATTGGTAAATTTTAACTTATAAAATTTTATTCAAATTTAATCTTCTCCTTTACTCAACATGCCAAACAGACATGGATGATTGTTCTAAGAAGAATTTTAGGATGTATTTGGGAGGTAATTTTTCTTAATTGATTTCCAATTCAAAATTTCCAAACATTTGACAGAAGAAAGACTGTGAAAAATTTGGGGCCCAATTTTGCAATGTTTTAAAATATCTCCTTAAGTGTTTAGGTCTGGTATTTGGGATCATTTTTATCTCATTAAGTCCAATTGATTATTTCACTTGTATCTTATCTATTTGTAGGATTATTTGAACATTTTATTAAGTAAATTTTGCAAGATATGCAGTGAAGTAAAAGATCTTATACAGTTCCATAAACAAAGATTAAACTATCTCTTTTGCCATGCAATGAAACATTGAATTCATTCCATGCTAGCCTTAAATGTTTTTTTCCTTATTCAATTAAACATTAAAACAAGAATTCAATTCCTATCCTTTCCAAAATCATATATTTTAACTAGGTACAATAGTACAATTTCTTCTCATGTGTTTCTTCCTTTTCCACCTTCCAAATAGGGATTCCAAATACAAAAATTAAATATAACAATACCATTCTAAACAAGGTAGGACAACTTTCATTAATTCAATGAATCTTTTACAACTCCTTTCATATATAATATTTTCAAAATACAACATATAGAATACATGTCTTTTTTTTTCTAATAACAGAACTAAATATAGAGCATAACTCTTTCAATTTTCAAATTACAGATTTCATAACCAAATACAAACATCTTTTCTCCACAAAATATATTAAAATTCCATCCACTTTGAAGTGGGAATGGTTACAAAAGAATTCTCTTAAGCAACTGTCCATAACTATCTTCCTTTTCTCAGCTCCAAGACAACAACATGTATTCTTCTCATTCTTCCAATTTGGTCACAACCAAAGGCAAGGGAAAGACAATGCTCTCCACCCAACCAAGACATCCAATGAAGAGGAGAATACATCCTTCTTCATTAGCCACCAAGTCCTCAACCACAATGTAATAAGATAAGTATTTCAACACATGGCAACAACATGCTTCCACATCACAGAGCATCCTTTCAACATGCACATTTCAAAATTAAAAACATAGTTCAATCAAAACAACTAGTTTACAATTACATTGATACATTAAGACAAAAATCAGGCTTCATCATGCAAGCCAAAGGAGCAAGAACTAATGGAGGAAGCTGCTTATGTCTTCCAATGGGAATTGGGTATCCACCTATAACAAACCACAAATATAAATCATCTCACATATCCTTATGCCCCCCCAAAATCCCTCCTTATACCCCCCACAGATTTCCTTATGCCCCCCATAAAGTAAGAAATGCAAGCTATTTTTTTTCATGGTGGATCCCAATCTCCAACTACCTCCACAAGAATTTTGATGCCACTGGCATTCCCTTATGCCCCCTCTACATGGATTCCCCATAGCCTTCTCCTACACTAGTACCTAGGCAGTCTACCTAACCAGACCAACGCACACACAAAACATTAACACATTCACACATGCACATTAAAAAAGAAAATAAAGGCATATTATGAAGAGCAAAGCTCCTACCTCTCCATGGTAGAAGGTTGTTCTAAGTTCCATAACAACAATCTCTCATCCAATGTCAATTAATCCAGTAGTCCCAAATCAACAATTCCCAAGTATGACAATCTATCTCCAAAAGTCTCCTCCAAAATCAATAAAAGCTCCAAACAACCAAGGAAAATTTCACCCCTAATGAAGTATTCCCAAAAATTTCAACAACCTCAAACAAAGCAAAGAGTTTCAAATTTTATAGAAGAGGGAAGAGAAGAGGATGAGGTGGATCCATGTAGGATGCCACATCACACATCCTCAACTCCAACAAAAAAGTCAAATTCATTCTCCAATGCACAATAAGAGAGGTGGGTGAATAATATGATAAATAAACTTACACACTGTAAAAAACCCACACCCTAAAGGAATGAATTTAATAAAATGTAAGAAGAATGCAATTAAAACTTGTCAACTTGATTTCCTCCCAAAAGGCATTATTAAAGGGTCTAAATTTTGCCCTCCAACCATAGGTATGGTTGGTAAATAAAATTAAGAGGCATGGGACAAGTTTTACTTGTCCCAAAAGCCTCCAAAAACATAGCCTCCAAGGATACAAACTCAAATTTCCAAGGAGGTGGAGTGTTTCATACTCCAAAATATGACTTACACAACATCTTACACATACTTACACATCACTTACCACATTTAATACAAAAGCCAACAACTACTATAATTACTTTCTTATATTCCAAATTTGATTGATTGATTTATTTTAACAATATGATTACTCCCATTAATTCTCCACAATTAAAAGAATAATGAAAGGGGTAAATGCATCACCAAAATAAACACATGCAAACAAATAATAAAAAGGAACCACATATAAATAAAATACACATAACCCCTTGGTCACATTCAAAGGTAATCCCCCCATGGGAATCCCTAACAAAAAACAACACACACACACACACACACACACACACACACACACACAAAACATGTTGCCATGGTGACCTTGTTGAATTCATCTAGAATTCTAATGTGGTTGGTCTCCAATCCCCAGATGTTTGTTGTGATATTTTTAACTTGCAAAACACAAATACCTCCTTCGGCCTCGTGGCCATATCATAACATCCAACATGATATAAATATAATCACAAAATCATCTATACATATGAATCATGACAACATCAAGGTAATCAAACAATATCACTTACAATTTATATCAACAACTATATCATCATCATATAATGTTCCCATTTTCTAGCTCTACTCACAATATCAAAAAATCATATGTCCAAACAACATTCATAATATATCCACTCAAATAGTATATCATCATCCACATATGGAGTGTCTCTAATAATCATCATGCATCATAACTAAATCAAGATCAACAATAATCCAAGGTCTAACATCTACCATCATACTAAATCAAAACCATAATAATGTCCATAATATAATCAATAGTATCAAGATCAGTATCAAAAGGTGTCAAAGGGAAGTGGGCACTACACTATGTCATTGGTTTCTATGACCGGTATTTCCTTGTTTGGTTTCATGGTTATGAAACAATACATAATTATTCATTTGGGTCTCTAATTATTTTTTGTTTTACTACTTGTCTCCCACTGAAACATTGGTGGCCTTTATACTTGTCTCCCAATGGGACCTTATCTTCTTTAGAATGGTTCTCTCAACGAAAACAATTCTGCACTTATGATTCTGGATTTTATTCTCTAATTATTAAGGATAGGAATAGTTTAAAGAAACCCATTTGATTTTAATCTTCTAATATCTTAAATTTCACAAATTCATTCATTGTGATGGCATAATTCCTTTATTTGTCTCATCTCTTTCTAGATGTAATTTGGTTCAAACATATTGTCATTGTTTCATAATATTACTTGAATAACACCTCCAAACCAATAAAGAATCTATATAGCTTATAGATTATATCCATATATCTTAATTAATTGGTCATATTGTCAAATGGATCCCCAATTACACTAATTAAACTATCAACTTCTATTAATCCAAAAAAAACATTGTATCCTACAGGCAGGAACTGACCACTTCACAACTCTTTTTTAATTTAAAATGTCATTAAAAAATTACTATTAACATGGTTTATTAAATATACATGAACATAATGATTGGCTAGTTTATTTACCCAAAGGACTAATGCTTCCACCATGTTTTTTAATTATATTAGGTAAGAAACATGGATTAAGAAGCCCATAAACCTTATAATAGAATGCATCATGAGCATGAAAAATAAAGAACAAAAAATAAATAGGAAAAATGGATAAAACAACTTATCCCAAAAATAGTCCATTAGATCAATACAAGAAAAAACTGCAAAAAAGAATAGGCAAAAGCTGATCAAAAACAGGGATGGGAAAACATCCCAAATGATACATCCCATAAACAATCAAACAAAATCCCTAAGAGTTAAGAGACTAGTTAGTCTTAAAATGTTTGCAAACCTTTGGTTGACATTCTTCTTGTCATTTCATCTGATCATCCTACTTGCTTGGGATATGGATGTCGTCTTTAAGCTACTCTTCCTCATTATAACTACTGAGGTGGAGATTAAACCTGCAATTTTTTTTTTCCCTTCTCTAGCTTGGCTACACACCCCTGTAACTCCAAAACCAAACTTTTGATCTTGGAAATATCTACCTTGATATAGTTTTGGTAGATGCAAATTTTCTTAGAGCCATCTATGCAATTCATGACACTGTTTCTAATATCCATTCCAACTTCATTTAAGGCCTCCGTATCCCTTTCCACCTGCCTCACCCTGAGAGAAATTTTATCAAAAGCCACATTCTAATCTAACTCCTCTCTCTCTTTCCATTTAGATGACTCCCTTTTCATATCAACCAAATAATCTCTAACCCCAGTACCAAGATTTCCTTTCCCTTGAGAAGTCGTACTCTTCTTTTTCCTCGATTTGTTCATACGGTCAACAAGAGTACAATTGTCATCTGAATCCCCCAATTTGGGCTCTAATTACTTTTCCAGCACCAATTTACCATTCTTAAAAATAAAAAAATTAGATCATGGTGTAATGGGGTTTCAATCTTCCCATTTTGAAAATCATTCACCGACACAGAGAGTGACATAAATAAGAAAAAGGGAAGGCTCATAACAATATTATGCGTAAACATATTAAGCATAGTAAGATGGTGAGTATATATATTTCTATATTTCCCTTCAAGAGTAATGTACCTCATAAGGTGGAGGCATAATGTATTCCAAATATCAGGGATGTAGAATCTAGTTATATTATCTACAAACATGTAAACCTTTTCTTTGCTGCGGAGTAAAGTCTAAATTTTGTACTTGCGTCTAGTGTGGTATTTGAATAGATTTAAGCCCTTCATCTCCATTCTATTTTTCTTCACTATTGAATCCATCAAAACCTTAATTTCCATGCCAAGGATCACCATGTTTCCATTTTTCCACACCTAACCAAACTCCAATGCAAGATAAGGATTAGACCCCATGATTTTTGAGATGAAATTCCTAAACCCCTGAATTTTCATAATATGCCACAAGGAGGGGTTTTCCTTCAAGGAACCATATCTCATGGGATTAGTTATCAAATGATCACCTCCCATGGTTTTAGTTGACTAAGAATGAAAATTTAAGAGACAATGGCCAAATGAATCGTAACATAAAAATTAATACAAATCCCACCATATATCCTGCATGTTCGAAGGGTCCTGCTAACCATAAGAACAATGATGACATCCAAACAAGTGAAAATAGCCACCCACGCATCAATACTTTATGTTATTAATGAGATTAATAACATTGGGGATATCATCTTTGATCTCCCACTCTTTAAAATTATTTCCATTAGCCCCCAAATTGGCAAGCTTATTCATGCATTTATTACCCTTTCTAGGGGTATAAATAAGATCAAAGATATAAAAATATTTAAGAATTTACTTAGTATATTTAAGGATATTTCTTAAGGACCAATTATGAATTATATCCTTCCTCAAATTCTCAAGGGTTAAAATCTTGTTTTGAATAGCTAACCATAAAAACTTGTTGATCTTGGGGAGTAAATCCTTAATTAAATTTTCCTCCATAAATCCTTTTGTTCTAATGCTTCTGCTACGTGAACACTTTGTAAGAAAAAATATGTTCTAAAAATGAATATGTTTGGTCCAATAACTATTATGTTAGGTGTTATAATTAAACATTGTAGTCATTGATCTCCATCAATGCATGTAGAAAAATCATTTTTGTGAAAACAATTGATCTAGAATGTTTAAAATGCATCAAAATATTTTAGAAACATGTTCAATATTTTTCATTCAAACATCAACATATTATAATTACACCATAAAAAGTAGTTTTTAGTAACTGTAAGATATTTCATATAAATACAAATTTCATCCTCCAATCTTTACAATTTGATTCTAGTTAAGGAAGATAAACTTCAACTTGTCAAATTTTCCTCTAGATCAAATTCCATAACTAAAGAATGCCAATGGGTAATTAATTATTCTAATGCTTACATGCATAGACATTTTTTCTTAGTCCCTCTATAAGTTATATTAATTTTCAACATTATTAAGTTCTACAACATTAAACTATAAAAAGGCAGGAATTTTCTACTACATGGCTCTTGTTTGTTAAAACCTAACAACTTATTATATTAAAATATAATTTTTTAGGTTATGTTATCTCATAAGCTAGTGAAATCTAAAATTAAAATATCATAAAGTAACTTGTTAAATGCTAGTGAACACTAAGCTCAAATTATTTAACCTAGCGACAAATAAGTTCAAAATATTTTCCTCTAACTTGTTAAATGTTGTAAATTATCGTAATTGAAATACTAAACCATATGTAATGTAATATCCAAATAATAGGTTGTGGCATAACCTAGCAGCCACTAAGCTCAAAATATATTAATTTAACTTAGTAAATACTAACAACCTATATGCTCCAAATATTATGTGGTGACATAACCAAGATGACACAAAGATTTAAATATCTTAATTTAAAATCTTAAAATCATACTATAAAATTAACTAATTTATACATATCTTTATTTCTATACAGTTCTCCAAAGTTAATGTGGTTGATTAACTTAGAGGATGATAAGCTAAAAATAACTTACTTTAATGTGTTAAAACCTAACAACTTCTAAGATTATAATAAAAATTATTAGGTAATGTTGATGCATAACCTTTTTTGGCAATGGTAAGATGATATGACATGTGCAACTTTAATTATTAGAGGTAAAGGTTAGGGTTGAGGGGACCCTACCCACTTACAAAGAGTTACAACATACTTACATATTGGCCAAAGTATTTACCTTTAAAGGCCATTCATGTTCAAAAATTCAAAAAAAAAGACAACAGTATATGAGATCCGCTAGATAGAATTTACATTATAAAGTAGTCCGAAGGATGAAACTAACAACATAAAGGTAAACAAACAGCTATTTCCAAACCATTGAATTTCATTAATCTTTGACCAGATCTTCCACTGTCTCCATACAGTCATTCCATTCTTTGACCAGAGTTGTTATAGTCTCCTTCCAGTACTTGTAGTTAGGTTCTTTGATCACCACCTTCGGCCCTGTACCATCCTTTTCCTTTTCTTTTGCCAACTCCATGGACTGGATCATTTCGGCCAGCAGTTTAAGATGGTAGATAGTACTTTTCACATTAAGGATATGTGCATCTCTGATTTACATAATAATACCTTTCATTTTCAGCAACTCATTTTCCATTTCCATGCTTCTGGCATTGGTATTTTTGAGGTTTTCGCTGAGGATAAGGGAAGACATTTTATCCACTTTGTCATGCAGCTCCTTAAGGTCCATAGTGATCAAGCTGATTTTGTGCCTATTGATATCAGTGTTCAATTTACAATTTTTAAACTCTCTCATGAAGGCATGGGTTTTAACAGCCGATTCTTGGGCTGAGAAAAGCTCCATCTGAGCCATTTTAAGATTATGTAGACTATGGATAGCTTCCTCAGTGTTCTTGGAATGCTTTTCCTCGGAAGACTCTTGTTCTTTTATGCTGGCCACATCCTCACTGCTCTCTACTTCCCCTTGTCTTTGTCATGAGAGGATTCCTTCTGGGTAGGGGTTTCACCAGGGAATTCATCTGAAACATAGGTGATGTTATCCTCCTCAGTCTGACCAGGATTCTGCACTTTCTTGTTCTGAATCTTATCACCCCATTTACCCATGCTTGACCTGGTATGTTTGGCCATTGGATTCCCTGGACCAAAATCATCACAGCTATCCTCCTTAGGTTCCATACTCCCTGTCCTTTTACCCAGTGAGATGTTTGAAGCCAAAGCCCCAAATTTATCATTTTTTCCCAACAGGGGAGTGCTCAGCCGAATGATAGTTTTTATCAGACCCTGGTGTAAAGGGAGAATGAAAGTGCCTTTCTTCACCATAGTTATTGATTTAGCCAAAGAAGAGAATAAGTAGAAAGGAAAGTTATATGGTTTGGAATTGTGAATATGGTTTAACATTGGGAAATGGTAGCCATAGATTACTTTATATCTTCCTTCCAATGTAATGTAAGACATTATCAGTTTGGCAATTTCATCAAAAGGGGAAGGTAACTTACTTCGAGCATATCCATTATGTAGAGAGATGGGATCCCCTTTTCCTTGAAATAAATAATCAATCTCAAGACTGTAATCAGATTTTGGTTTGAAAATACATCTACCTTCCAACACAAGGCCAGTCACTTTAGTGATGAGCTTGGGTGAAATTGTGAGAGAACAGTTGCCGACCTGTACCTTGCCCTCGTTCCATGTTTTTGCGACCACTTCACTCAGACTCTCATCATGGCCCTCAAAAGTTTTGAGAAAAGACAACAATCCCACTGTTTCTAGAAGAGATTCGGCCTCCTTGGATATCTTCAGACACCTAGATGGTTCAGTGTGAACCAGGTCCCCTCCCATCCTTCTGTACACAAAAAATTTATTACGAAGAAACCAGACCTGAAAATCAGTTTTTTCTTTTTTCAGCTTCCCCAAATCCCAAAAGACCAGGCTGCCCATGTGAAAAAAGGGATCCAACTCACGCATGGAAGAAAAAATCATGAAAGGTTACTAGCATGAGCAGGAGAGTTAGTAAAATTATTAAAGACTCCCTCCCTTTTCATGATTTCAATGAAATTAGCATTCATACCAAAGAGGTGCTCGACAACATGGAGACCATTAGCAGTAACCCCTAGATTAGCAACAAAGTCTGCACCTGCATTGCCTTCCCTATACACATGATTGAAAGAAATATTCACAAAATAATTTTAAAATGACTTAGTTTTACTGATGAAGTCTTCTATAGATATGGTAGGTCTAGATGAACCCTTCATACAAGAAATAATGTACAACGAATCTCCTTCCACTTCCAGAAGGTTGAAACCTTTTTCTTTTGCAATCTTCACCCCCCAGAATAGAGCAGCAACCTCCGCCACATTATTTTATTGTTGTCCAAGGTCAAAGAAATAAGAAAGAATAAAACGACCAAAAGAGTCCCTTATGACTCCTCCTCCCCCTGCATTCCCCGGATTCCCTTTAGCTGCTCCATCGAAGTTGAGTTTTAGAGAACCTTCACAAGGAGGATTCCACTTAATCCCCAATCTGGGATTAGGCCTGTTTGGTTGAGGAATCCCTGAAACATTCCAATTCATTAAGAAATGTTGTTCATTATCTAGAATTTCCAATTCTTTATTCCTGAGGATAGAGAAATTGTTTCTAACTTCCTGAAAGAGGTTTTTTATAGACAGTTTGATAGGAAGACTCTTGTTTTTGAATATCCTTCTGTTTCTTTCCTTCCAGATTTCCCACCATAGATGACTTAAGCTTATGGTCCATAGATTTTTTAGCCCTTGAACTATGAAAAGGGCATTTCCATTGGTTCCAAGCTTCCTTTATATCTTTGGGGATGACCCAATTAACCAAGAAACCATCCAAAATGGAGGATAACAGTTGATGTGCATACAGACATTCCAGAAACATATGGTTTATAGATTCCATTTTTCTTTTGCATAGCACACATCTATTAACCCATTAGAAACCTCTTTTTACCAAATTATCAACCATGAGGATTTTATTTCCAAAAGTGAGCTAGCTGAACACATTAACGTTAGGTTTTATATTTTTGTTCCAAATCTTTCCAGCCATTAAATCTTCTTCTCCAATTTGTCCCTCAAAAAAGAGGCCATAGGCTGATTTGACAGAAAAATTTCCACATGGTTCCTTATCCCAAATGATTCTATCTTGGTCCTTGCTATTAGATGATACATAATTTTTTAAAAACTCATTGATCCCTCTCATTTGATCATTTAGTTCCTGTCTATCCAATTCCAGAGTTTTCCATGTCTGAAAACTCTCTTCCTTAGCCATGTAGTTGTTTACTTTTTCTCCATACTTAGCTTCCAGTAATGCAGAGATTTGTGGAAATTTATCTTGAAGGGTGAAATATCCTACCCATTTGTCTTTCCAAAAACCTATCTCATTGCCTCTTCCTATTTTCCATCGGTTGCCCTTGTTCAGAATTTCTTTGGCCCAGTTAATGGCTTTCCATATGCATGAGCCATTGAAAGTCACCTGTTTAAACATCCATCTTTTATCATTATTATCCAGCCAATATTTTCTCTTAAGAATTCTGGCCCAAACTCCATTTTCCTTTGTTAGTCTCCATCCAATCTTAGCAAGTAGAGCTTTATTCATCTTAGACCAATCTCTGATACTAAGTCCTCTAAGTTTTTTGGGTCTACACACTCTGCTCTAGGAAACTAAAGGTATTCTATCTTTACTTTCTGTTCCTCTCCATAAAATTATTTTCTGGATCTTTTCCAACCTTTCCCCTATTGTAACAGGAAGTTGGTATAGTGACATGGCATACACAGGAAGAATCTGGAGAGAGCTAATCAAAAGAGTGATTTTTCCTACTTAGGATAACATATTAGCTTTCCAACTAGCTAATTTCCTTTCAAACCTTTCAATTAGAAAGTTCCATTCAGAATAGGAGGGTCTCCTATCCCCAAGAGGAAATTCTAAATATAAGGTAGGAAAGGGTTTATAGGTACATTCAAAAATTTCTGCAATCTTCTTACAGTGGCTTTCCATAGTATTTAGAAAAAAAAGAGAACATTTTATAAAGTTGATCAATTGTCCCGAGACATCCATATAGTCATCAAAAATGGTTTTAAGTTTTCTTGCTTCCGGAATAGTAGCTTCCCCCACCATGAAAGTGTCATCAACAAAGTTTTGGTGAGTAAATTTTTCCATATCAAGTGCCAGAGAAATCCCTTTGATGAAGCCTTTTTCTGTTTCAACATTGAGTCTTCTACTGAGATCTTCTGCCATTAAAATGAAGAGGAAAGGGGAAAGGGGATCCCCTTGCTGTAATCCTTGTGTGCTAGGAAAGAACCCAATAGGACTTCCATTCATGAGGATAGAAAACCATACATTGGAGATGCATGCCTGAACTAGATGTCTCAAATCTATTTCAAAGCCAAACCTGTCATTTGTCTAGAAAGCTCCATAAAACCCTATCATAAGCTTTTGCCATATCCAGTTTTAAGAATAATGCAGCCTTCTTACAGATTTTTGCATAATGAATAGTCTCTTTGATAGTAATTATCCCATCCTGTATTTGTCTACCTATAACAAATCCCCCTTGCTGTTCTGAAATGATATTGGGTAGGATCAGCTGGAGCCTGAGGGCTAGAATTTTTGTACAGATTTTATAGGAAGTGTTACAAAGACTTATAGGTCTACAGTATTTTAGTTCCATAACATTACTACATTTCGGAACCAGAGTCATAAAGGTGTAGTTCATGTCCTTTAACATAACCTTATTCTTGAAAAATTCCTTCACTGCTTCAAAAACCTCTTTTTTAATTATGTCCAAGAATTTTTTTGAAGAAAAAGGCTGGAAATCCATCAGGCCCAAGGTGCCTTGTCTAGGCTGAGTTGTTTGACAGCAAATTCCACTTCCTCCATGGTAGGAATTGCTAAGAGCATAGCATTTTCTTCGACCAAGACTAACTTAGGAATACAATTTAAGAAATCCTGTTCTTTCAAGAGGTTTTGATCCTTGTTGTTAGAGAGTAAATTTTGGAAGAAAGAAATTGTCTCTTTGTCAATTTCTTCTTGCTCCTCAACCATGACACCCCCTTCCTTACTGATTTTGTTAATTCTATTAAATATTCTCTGCTTTAAGGTGGATAGATGGAAGAATCTAGTGTTTTTGTCTCCTTCCTTTAACCAAGTGATTCTGGATTTTTGTCTCCAGAATATTTCCTCTTTTCCCAGAATATTGTGGTAGTCTGACAGGAGAGATCTTTCCTTAACATGATCAACAGGATCATTCTCGATACCCTGTCTTTCAGTTCTTCTTTGGACAATCTGTAGTTCATCTCTGATTTCCACCTTCTTCTGGAAGATATTACCAAAGCTTTTTTTATTCCACACTTTAAGGTGGCTTTCACATTCTGAAGTTTTTTAGAGAGTCTAAACATTGTTGTTCCTTTAACCTTTAGTTTCCACCATTCTTTGATGAGATCATTCAGATCCTCACTTTGGAGCCACATCTTCTCAAAATGAAAGGGAGTTCTTCTTCGAGAAGGGTTCTTAATTTGAAGAAGAATGGGGTTGTGGTCCGATCCAATCCGAGGAAGAGAAAAAAGGGAGATGTCCTGGCTTAACCATTCCTCTGAAACCATAGCCCTATCCAATCTAACTTGAATATGTTGAGTGTCAGTCCTTCTGTTAGACCATGTGAAGCTGCTGCCTTTTAGATCTATATCATGGAGTTGGGAAGATGTTATGAAATGATTAAAATCCTCCATGCCAACAGAAAACTCCTTAGAACCTCCTTTTTTTCCCTCGGAGTCCTTGGGGTGTTGAAATCCCCCATTACAATCCAGCCAGAACCTTTAATAGAGTGATTAAAGGATAAAAGATGGTGCCAAAGTTGTTTCCTTTCTTTGTGATGGGTGGGAGCATATATATTAAGATCTCTCATCATCACCACCACATGGTTATCTCTCTTAACCAACAATGTACACTCAAACTTATTCGGACTCCAAACCATAGCTAAACCTCCCAAAGATCCTTTCGAGCTAACAGTAAAGGCTTTAGAATTTTTCCAACATAATTTACAAGAGGATAGGAAGGATTCTTCTTTCATTTTAGTTTTCTACACAACAAGCACATCAAATTTTTTTCTTTCAATCATATCCTTAAGGATTCTCCACTTCAAAGGACTATTTAGCCCTCTCCCATTCCATGATATGTAAATCATTTTCTTAGGTTGGGTTTATTTTTCCTGAAGACCTTATGGTCTAAGAACATCTGTTTCCCTGAATCTATCTCCTTTTGGGTAGTTTTATTCCTTGATTCAAGTTTATTCGGTTTTCCTTGTTTGCTATTTGTAGCTTCCACATTTATAGGATTCTCTTCCTCTTGGGAAAGGACAGAGCTTGAAGAGTCCCCCTTTTTTCCTTTTGGATCTATTTTCTTTTTTCCAGAAATAATTTTTTCCCCAGTAGGGTTTTTTATCCCAGGACTTAGGCCTTCTTTCTTATCCTCAGGCTCCTTGATTAGGGTTCATTGTGCACTCGAGAGTTCCTCAATAGAGGGAGAAATCTCCACCCCCTTGATGAGATCCAGATCCAAATTCTAGTCTTGAGTATCCTCAAACTATGATTTTTCCTATACCAATTCCTCCATCTTATTGACCTCCTTTTCCTTTTCTTCATTTGAGGTTAGATCACTCCTGACAAATTCGTTGCGAATCCCTTCTTTCACATTAAAATTACCAAACTCCATCTTCTTTGCTTTCAAAAGATCCTTCAAATATTCCTCCTCTTTTTCTTTTACCTTTGATTCTAACTTTGACATGTATTTATATTTCCTTCTATTGGTCACCAAAGTGAAGCCATCCTCATCCTTTTCCTTTGCATCTTTTGAAATGGGGCTTTCAACCACCATCTTTTCCTTTATGCGCAGTGGAGAGAAGACTTCCGGAATGATTTTGGAGAACACTTTCCTATGATCCTCTGCACTTTGTATAATGCCTTTCCCTTTTTCCCCATTACCCTCCTTAGCTGTGACAGGGATAAACACTTTAGAAACTTTAAACTTACAACTCTGAGAGGAGTGGCCCCACCCATTGCACTTAGAGCATTTAGCTGGAGAGCTTTCCATTTCGATCCTTTGATCCCAGATCCCAAGTTTAGATTTGAGTTTTATACTACTTGGGATTTCTCTATCTGCTATAGTATAAATGCAAAAACGGGCACAAATAAGGCGGGAAATTTGTTTGGTGGCATTATCAATTATGACAAAGGTTCCTAGCCAATTTTCAATACCTTTAATAATATCCTCATGCCAAAATTCCAAAGGGAAGTTTGGAAGGCGGATCCAAACTGGGAATTGATTTAGATTTTCTTTTTCTGGGTTGAAAGAATGTACCCATTTCCGGAGATACCATCCTGATTTTCCCCAAAACCAGGGACCTTCTTCCAGAGCCTTCTACATATCTTCTTGGAGATTAAATTTGAAAAGGAAAAATCCATTCGAAAGAGCACTTACCTCTAAATTCCCTTTACGGGACCACTTTAGTTTAGTCCATCTTCTAACTACATCAATATTAGGTCTCCCACCCATCAGCTTCCCTACTAGTGACTTATTCAAATTTTCTGATGTAGAATGAAGAAGCAGGTCAGGAATTTCAAGGACGTAACTAGAACCTTCCTTGATCGCTTGAAGAAAAAAAAATTGTTTTTCAATGTTGAATCATCATTTTTGAATATATTAGACCAAGATTCTTTGGGTTTTGTTGATGTATTCCTTTCTCTGAGAACAGATACTTCTATTTATCCTTCCTCCTACATCACATCTTGTTCCTCTGGTCTCGGTGGGATTTCCCTTCCATCGCTTTCCCTCCCAAACAAATTCAAAAAATATTCTTAACATGAGATAATATTATTAATAAGGACAACTTTCACTTTGAAATTTTGGAGACATGTGTGGAAGATTGTAATGAAGATGCTTAACATCTCTATTTAATAAATGTCTACATCAAGACTTTTGCAATCTCTGTCATTATCCCCTGCTTCACTATGGGGGCACTATCAGATGTGTTAAGCCTTGTTCCTATGAAGATGTCAATATCCTACTTTATTTTGATAAAACCTAGTGACCACTAAGCTCCAAATATTATGTTGTGGCATAATGTATCGTTGGTTTAGATAAAAATATAGTTCTTTAACCCATTAAGAGATAACAAAAACTAAATTTGAAATATTATATTTTGGAAGTAGCTTTCGGAAGCATAGCTCATAATTTATTAATTTAATTTGTTAAATCCTAATGACTGTGAGCTATAAATATTATGTCATTGTTTAACCTAGCGACAACTAAGTTCAAAATATATTCCTCTAATTTGTTAAATGTTGTAAAATATCCTAATTGAAATTATTAAACCCTAGGAAATGCAATCTACAAATAATTTGTTGTGGTATAACCTAGTGGACGCTAAGCTCTAAATATATTAATTTAATTTATTAAATCCCAACCAGTGATAGACTCAAATATTATGTGGTGGAATAACCTAGCGAGCGCTATGCTCAAAATATCTTAATTTAAAATATTAAAATAATATAATGAATTCACCAAATTTATACATATATTATTTGCTATACAGTTCTTTAAAGTTAATGTGGATGATCAACTTAGAGGTCTCTAAGATCAAAAGATCTTACCTTAATTTGTTAAAACCTAGCAACTTCGAAGAGTACAATATCATTTGCTAGGTTATGTTGAAACATAACCTAGCCTAAACTAAACTCAATATGTATTTCTTTAGTTTGCTAAATGTTAGTGACTCTTTATCTCAAAATATTATATTGTTTAAATAACTAGCGGCCATTAAGTTCAATCTATGTTGATTTAATTTGTTAAATCCCAGTGAACACTAAGATCCAAATATTAGTTTTTGATATAACTTACCAGCCGCTAAGCTTATAATATATTAATTTCTTTTTTTGAAAGCTAGAGATCGTTAAGATCCAAATATTTTGTTGTGTCATAAGCTATCAGATGATAATTTTAAAATATCATTCAGTAACTTGATATACTAGCAGAAACTAAACTCAATATGTCTTTCTTTAGTTTGTTAAATGCTAGTGAATCTTTAGCTCGAAATAATATATTTTTTAAATAAGTACCGGCCACTAAGTTCAAACTATGTTGATTTTATTTGTTAAATCCCAGTGACCACTAAGATCCAAATAGTATGTTTTGGCATAGCCTAATGATCGCTAAGCTTATAATATTTTACTTTCTTTTGTTGAAACCTAGATACCGCTAAGATCTAAATATTATGTTGTGTCATAAGCTAGCAGCTGCTAAGTTTTAAATATCATTCAGTAACTTGATATACTAGTGGAAACTAAACTCAATATGCCTTTCTTTAGTTTTTTAAATGGTAGTGACTCTTTAGCTCTAAATATTGTATCCTTTAAATACCTAACGACCACTAAGATCAAATTGTATTGATTTAATTTGTTAAATCCCAATGACCACTAAGATCCAAATATTATGTTTTGGCATAACCTATCGGCCGCTAATCTTATACTATCTTAATTTATTTTGTTGAAACCTAAAGACCACTAAGATCCAAATATTATGTTGTTTCATAAGATAGTGGATGCTAAGTTCAAAATATCATTCAGTAACTTCATATATGGTGGAAAATTAATTCTCAATGTCTTTTTTTTTGTTTAATGGTAGTGACTCTTTAGCTTGAAATATTATATTTTTTAAATACCTAGTGGCCGCTAAGTTCAAACTATGTTGATTTAATTTGTTAAATCTCAATGACCACTAAGATCTAAATATTATGTTTTATGTATCCTATCGATCGCTAAGATTATAATATATTACTTTCTGTTGTTGAAACCTAAAGGCCACTAAGATCCAAATATTATGTTTTATCATAAGCTAGAGGATGCTAAGTTCAAAATATAATTCAGTAACTTGATATACTAGCGGAAAATAAACTCAATATATATTTCTTCAGTTTGTTAAATGGTAGTGACTCTTTAGCTTGAAATATTATATTGTTTAAATACCTCGTGACCACTAAGCTCAAACTATATTGATTTAATTTGTTAAATCCCAGTGACCACTAAGATCCAAATATGATGTTTTCACGTAACCTACCATCCGCTAAGCTTATACTATCTTACTTTATTTTGTTGAAACCTAGAGACCACCAAGATCTAAATATTATGTTGTTTCATAAGCTAGTGGATTCTAAGTTTAAAATATCATTTATTAACTAGATAATGATAGTGACCACTAAGCTTACAACATTACATTGTGGATGTACCTAACATTTGCTTGGAAAAAATATGTTAATTTAATTTGTTTAATCCTACTAAACATAAGCTCCAAATGTTATATAGGTGTTTAACCTAACGGTAGCTAAGTTCAAAATATATTCCTATGATTTTTTGAATCTTTTAAAATATCATAATTGAAATTATTAAACCGTAGTGAATGCAATCTCCAAATAATATATTGTGGCATAACCTAGCTCAAAATAACTTAATTTAATTTATTAAATTGTAACCACTTATAGGCTCCAAATATTATGTTGTGGCATAAATTTATGGGTAATAAGCTTGAAATATCTTAATTTAAAAAATTAAAATCATACGATAATTTTAAGTAATATGTACATATCTTGTTTGCAACTTTGAAGATTACAATATCATTTGTTAAGTTATCTTGAAAAAAAATCTAGTAGACACTAAAATCAATATGTATTTCTTTAGTTTGTTAAATGCTAGTGACTCTTTAGCTAGAAATATTATATTATTCAAATACCTAGCCGCCGCTAAGATCAAACTATGTTGATTTAATTTTTTAAATCCCAATGGCCACTAAGATCCTAATATTATGTTTTGGCGTAACCTACCGACCACTAAACTTATAATATATTACTTTATTTTATTTAAATTTAGAGACCACTAAGATCCAAATATTATGTTGTGTCATAAGCTAGCGGACACTAAGCTCAAAATATCATTAGGTAACTTGATAAATTATAGCAACCACTAAGCTCGAAATATTATTTTTTGAAAGTACCTAGCATCCACTTAGCTCAAAATATGTTAATTTAAGTTTTTTAATCCAACCGACCATAAGCTCCTAACATTATGTCTTGGGCTAACCTAGTGGCCGATAAGCTCAAAATATCTTCATTAATTTGTTAAATCCTTTCCATAAATATTATTTCATCACCTAAAATAGTTTCCGCTCATCTCATAATATCTTAATTGAAATTTTTAAATCTTAGCGACTGTAAAACACCACTAGGCTCCAAATTTTATGTGTTAGTATATCCTAGCAGCCGCTAAGCTAACAATATCCTATTTTAAATTCTAAAATCCAAACAATAAATTTTACTAATGTGCAATGATCCATCTTTACCTAAAGACCACAAAGTTCTAAAAATCAACCTTTTATGTGTTAAACAAGTATACATATAGATTTATCTATTTCTTATGAGATTTTGATAGAATTATTTTACATTTATGATAATTTAAGAAACTTGTACTAGCGACCGAGAACTTATACAAAAAAACATAGATATAAAAAAATCTAGTTGTTGCACCCTAGCAGACGTTAAGATATTCTTAAAAGTAAATATATCATGTTTATAATGAAGTTGTGTTATGAATCTAAATTGTTAACATTTGTATATAAAACAAGAGACAAATAACAAAGTGATCACTAGGCCAAAAAATAGTGTGTTTCCTATATAAAAAATAAATGATCCACAAGGTCACGAAGGTGAACGAAGATGACCTCCAAATAAGAGTTATAGCCTAGTGGTCACTAGGGTAGGAAAAATATTTCATGTAGAGTGTATTCATACATGAGTAATCATATTGAAAAGCTATTAATGATAACAAATAAATCTAGAGTTTATATAATGGATACATAAATATATGTGTAGAATCATGTATTTTATGTGTTATAAAGGTATACATATAGATTTCTCGATTTATTATGAGATTTTGGTAGAGTTATTTTACATTTTTGAAAATTAAAGAAATTTGGACTAGTGACTGAGAAGTTATACAACAAGTATTTATATAGGACATGATCTACTCATTGCACCGTAGCAACCACTAATCTATTCTTAAAGGTAAATATATCATGTTCATAATGAAGTTGAGTTATAAATCTACATTATTAATATTTGTGTATATAACAGGATAAAAATGACAAAGCGATTGCTAGGCCCCAAAAACAATATGTTCCTTATATAAAAAATAACTAATCTGCGAGACCACCAAGGTAAACGAATGTTATCTCAAAATAATAATTATAGCATAGTGGGCGATAGGGTAGGAAATTTTTTTCATGTAGAGTATATCCATATAGGAGAAATCATATTGAAAATCTACAAATGATAACAAATAAATTTGGATTTTATATAATGGATACATAAATATACGTGTAGAATCATGTATTTTATGTGTTATACAAGTATACATATAGATTTATCTATTTATTATGATATTTTGGCATAATTATTTTATATTTATGACAATTAAAGAAACTTGGACTGACTACCAAGAAGTTATACAACAAGGTTTTAGATATGACACGATCTACTTGTTCTACTTTGACGACCGCAAAAGATATCCTTAAAGGTAAATATATCATGTTCATAATGAAGTTGTGTTATAAATGTAAATTGTTAACCTTTACGTATATAACAGGAGGCAAACAACAAAGTGATCACCAGGCCCAAAAAATAGTGTGTTTCCTATATAAAAAATAACTGATCCGAGAGGCCACCAAGGTAAATGAATTTTTCTCCAAATAAGAATTATAGCCTAGCGGGCCTTAGGGTAGGAATTTTTTTTCATGGTAGAGTGTATTCATATAGGAGAAATCATATTAAAAATATATAAGTGATATCAAATAAATCTAGAGTTTATGTAATGGATACATAAATATGTGTAGAATCATGTATTTAATTTGAAATAAATTTCTGGTTTAGTAAAGTGGTTGTCAAAACAAAGAATTATATTGTGGCGGCCACAAAGATATGTGAATTTTTGGCATAGATTAGTGGGATCAAAAGAAAGTATATATATTAAATATATAGGGATTAAAAATTATATTTAATAATTTTTATGCATATATATAATATGTTTAACTTCCAGTGTATAAAACATAAAATTACTGAAGACATTACATTTGGATATTTCTACATGGAAAAATGTATATACTTTAAAAAAATTATCATACAATTGAATTCTTAATATGGTTTTATAGTTTTAAAGTAATTTTTAAAACTCATATATTTTCCTAAAATGTCTAAGCAACAACCATGTAAAAATGTAATATGAACTTAATAAACACAATGTAATATGTATCATCTTAATAAACAACATTAAAATATTTTGGTTCTCCCAACCCAAATAAAATTAAAAAAAAGTGACTATGCGACAAGCCATCATTATCCTAAAAAACAATCACAAGAATGAGAATGAAAAATTCAAAACGAAAAATACTGAGAGAGAGACATAGAATGGTGGAAATGGGAAAACATTCAATAGAGATAAATAATAGAGAATAAATGGGATTAAATTTTATTTCATTAATGCACAAAAAAATGTGTTTTCATGAAGAACAAGGCAGTTTGGCATGGGGATCAAAATAAACTGGAAAAAATGCTTGACTATGGAACACAATTCAGTGGGATAGAGAAGATATGGTATGGATCATGATTGTAATTCTGTGAAAAACACATGAACTAGTTGACTACAAAGTAACTAATAGATATCATAATAAAAAATGTACACCTTTACTATAAATACCTGATTTAGTAATATCTTGGATTATTTCGTGCTTTATGTTGTCTTTGAAACCTCCATCTTCTACCTTAAACAATCTACACTATTCTATTTGTAACCTCTATTTCTTTCCTCCTTCTTGTGCATCATTTATGTGCATCCTTTGTGTGCCTTTTATGAAAAAAAGATTATACTTTCTTGAAAAAACCAACCAAGATTCAAACACTCATCCCTGCAATCTACAGAATACACATATATTTTTTAATTTGATGACATGATTTTCTTCATGACCAAAAAACTAGAAACCCTAATCAATATTTATTTGCGGTATTTAATAATTTGTTTGGCACATTCCACGAAAAAAAAATCAAAAATAGAAAAACAAAAAGATACGGAAATTTGAAATTTTCACTTTACCCCTTTTAAAGCAAAAGTGCGGGCTATTGAAACTTCAAATATTTAAAAATGTAGGGGTATTCGAATTTCAAAATTTTAATTTTTCCATGGTTTAAAAATAAAAACTAAACATGATTTAAAAACAACGTGATTTGTCATTGTCTATAACTTATAATAATATAATTATAATAACAAATATATTATATAACATATATTAAAACAAGTAGAATAAAAATATATATTATAAGAAAATAGAAGAAATAAATCCTAAACATAGTTGTAATGTTTAATATAATAATAAACAGACACTTAATTTTTAATGTTTATCAAAATCAATACCGACATTATTATATATAGTGTGCGCTAATTTAAATTAACTCACTAATTAAAATGGGCCACGTGGCAAGTTTAAACAAGCTATTTGGGCTACATTATAGTTGATACATATGTCAAAGTGTTAGGTCTTTCTGGCAGCTAAGATGCTCATTTGTCGAGGAAAATCCTAGTGGCTGATAGCTTCTATATATTCTCGGATTCATTTCCAGTAATGTATGAAACATCATAGGTTGTCTGACTAAATTATAATAATTGGATAGTGGAGGAGAAGCCTAACAGCTGTCATGATCTGTATTTGTTGTATGTTATCCATTCTATAATTAAAAAATAAGAAACTATTGATCCTAGGGACTGCTATGCCATTTATTTTAATAAGTAAATGATCTTAGTGGTCGCTAAGCATTTTCTTTGATAGGAAACAATGTGAAATATGTGTTCATAACAATATATATTATGGGAGCTACATAATAAAGCTATCGATCCAAAAGTGTTATATGATACAAGTATAATCAATGAAAAACACTGGTGTTGCAAAACTATAAAGATAGTGTTTATAATGACAAGAGGTAAAAGGTAGGAGCCTAGTGGCTGCTAAGCTATACCATCATTTGTTATTTTATGGCTATTTCAAAAATAAGAAAATGTTGAGCGTATGGTTTGATATGCCATTTTTGTCAATAAGTAAAGGATCTTAGAGATCACTGAGCATTTTATTTTATAGGAAACTATGTGAAATATGTTTTCAAAATAATATATCTAATGGGAACTGCATAATTAGGCTAGCGACCCAAAGCTGTTATAAGATACAAGTATAATCAATGAAAAACACTAGTGTTAAAAAATTGTACAGATAGCTTTTATAATGAAAAGAGGTAAAGGTAAGATCCTAGCGATCGTTAATCTATACAGTGATTTGTTATTTTATGGATATTTTCATAATAAGAAATTGTTGAGCCAAGGGTCTGATATGACATTTTTTTTAATAAGTAAAGGATCTTAGCGGTTGCTAAGCATTTTCTTTGATAGAAAACAATGTGAATTATGTGTTCAAAAAAATATATCTTATGGGAAACACATAATACATATCGATCCCTCTTGAGGCTATGTAGTGTAGGACTTTCTCTCTACCACTGATAACCTAGCAAATATCTTACAATTAAAATTAATGTAAACCACTAGCATTCCAAAACTATACACATAGTGTTCAAATAAGAAATAATTGATCCTAGTGGTCATTATGTCATTCCATTCAATACGTACAAAATCTTACAGGTCGTTAAGCATTTTCTCTCATACAAACAAATGTGAATTATATGTTACAAATAAAACATTTAGTGAGAACTGCATAATTCATGATCCCTCTTAATGGTTTGTAGTGCATTACTTGGACCCGCTAGGGAAGGCCAAACCAATATGATATAATTATAATCAATGAAAAAACACTAGCAATCCAAAGTTGTATAGATAATGTTTATAATGACTAGAAGTAATGGTAGGAGCAAAACGACTACTAAACTAGACCATGATAATTTATTTTATTGTTATTTTCAAATTATGAAATTGTTGATCCTAGCGTTTTCTATGCCATTAATTTTGATAAGTAATGAAGCTTAGAATTCACTAAACATTTTCTCCCATAAGATCTGATGTGAATTATATGTTATAAACAATATATCTTATGGGAACTAGATAAGGGTTGATGCCTCCAGAGGGTATGTAGTGCAGCTATTGTCTCCACTAGGTACATTCCACCCAATATTATACAAATATAATAAATGGAAAACACTAGCAATCCAAAGTTGTATAGATAGTGTTTACAATGAGTGTAATGGTAGGAGCCTAGTGATCGCTCAGCTAGGTCGTGATTTTTTTATTTTATCACTATTTTCAAAATAAGAAATTGTTGAACATAGCATCTGTTGTACCATTACTTTCGATAAGTAATGAAGCTAAGAATTCCCCAAAAAATTACTCACATACGAAATGTTGTGAATTATATGTTACAAAAAATATATTTTATGGAAACTACAAATGGATTGATCCCTCTCAAGGGTTTGTAGTGTAGAACTTGGCTCCACCATGGATAGTCCATCAAATATGATATAATTATAATAAATGAAAAACACTAACAAGCCAAAAGGGTACATGTAGTGATTATAATGACAAGATGTAATTATAGGACCCTAGTGGCCTATAAGCTAGGTCATGATTTTTTATTTTATAGCTATTTTTAAACTCTTAGTGATTTTTACCCTCAATCAATACAACGTATTAGACGATAAATGTTTTTAGCCTAAGAATACTGGTGCTCCAAATATGTTAACATAAGTTTGAACAATTTAGAATTTATTTATTTAATTAGTATTGTAAATCTAACTTATAGTCAGAGTAAGAGATAATAGATCCTTGTTTTAGTGGTACTCAATAAACATTGTTAATAATCAAACAATTTCTCAAATAGGTATAACCCACCACAACCTTATAGACAGGACTATTTCACCAAAAACAGTTATAGGGACGAGGTCCATACTTACATTTAGGAAAAGTGTAATCCTTCTCGTTTTTAATTGATAGCTGCTTGTGGAATTTCCCACCAACCGCTAAGATTTAAATATCATACTTAGACTAGTTACAGACATTTAATCCTCATGACTATAGTATGTCTAATATTCATATATTTTTTTGTCATATATAACAAAAAATGTTGAGCTACCACTAACTCTGCTAATGTAATTTGTTTCTCAAACACTCTCCTCAAAATACCAAACATTATATCTTCTGATTGCTACGCTTTAAATATCTTCCTTAGTCTTATTACAGGCATTTAATCCTCACAAATACAATATGATTGATATACTCATAATTCACATCGTATTGTAAAATAAATAATCCTAAGCTACCACAAAATTCGTTAATGTGATTTGTTGGTCAAACAATCTCTCAAAAATACCAAACATCAGTTCATAATTTCCTCTACGCTTTTCCATTCAGTATGTGTAAATAAATGGCTAAAAAATAATATTTTAAGTTCTTTTATATGTCGACTAGAATCCTACCTGCCACTAAAGTGTATGTTTTTAATGTTCCTATCATGTCATCTATGGAATATTATATATTGTCTTACTCATAGATAATCCTTTCAAAATATGCAAATGGTTTCTCATATTTCAATGCATCATAATTGGATTTCATAGTTTTAGAATTTTTTTGTTATTATTGATTTGATCCACAAAATATGAATTATTGTAACCACTTGAAAGATACATAAGATTTCCTATCAAAGACTAGCATTCGCTAACCATTAAGTTAATTAATCTCTAATGATACATTGTAAATAACTCTAGAGGTTGGTGACCGCTAGGGTAGTATTTATATTCCTTATCAAACAATGTGAGAAAAACATTTTAAACTTTAGAAATTAACTAATTATTAATGTATTTTACTCTAATTATAGGTAAAATTTCTTCCATTTTTCATTAACTGTTCATGAAAAATCCATTCATCACAGGAGGTAATTCTTGGAAGAAAAGAGATGAGGAATGATTTTTTGAAATAAATTCCCCTGAAAACTACCAAGTCAACATGTGGTTGTTTTTTATAGATGAAAATCAAGAGGAAGTTTGTATTGTTCTATCCTCAGAATTTATTGATTCGGGGATACTGCGTGTTCAGGTCAAACACATTGAATTTGAAACCAATAAGTGCCTCATTCAAGATATGGAGTTGGATGTTTATTTATTCAAGAAATGGGAAATGCATGCCTTAATAAATAGTGATCCATATTGGTGTTTAAAATATGGATGGAATTTGGGGATGTTTATAGATTCTGAAAAAACTGGTTGTTTAAATGCAGAAGAAATTCATAATGTTATATTTATAATATTCTGAAAACTGTATAGAAATAAAAAAACCTCTTATGTTTTTCATTTTTTACATAGAAAAGGTTTTCTTTCACCTCCAAAACATGCTAAGATATTTACTATGCTGAGGTAAACATATTTGACTAAATTAGAGATAGACCAATCTAAACCAAATTTGCATGGGTTTAAAATGAATACTAAATCAACTACATTGTTGAATAAGGAAACCATTATATTCGAGAAGATAGAAACTTTTCCTATTCAATAGTTTCATTTGTTTTTTTTCAATGGTGAATTATTTTCAATTGTTGTTTCAATATTCCATGTAGAACCTCTAAAATATCAGTATAATCCAATAAATGATGAAAATGTTGACCTTCTTTTCCACTCCATGTTGATAAATGTTATTCCCACATAAAAAGACTCAATTCTTCTTCCCTTCTTGTAATCTACAAATAACATTGTAGAACTCCATGATCTAAATGAACTAGAACGTGATGATGTGAAATTTTATATACTTGATGGCCAACATACAATATGTGTACAAAAAGAATGTTGGGATCAAAAACTTACAAGTCTTTACATTCAAGGATAAGGTATCAAAAGGCTCACATTATTTCCACAAATGAATCTACTGAAGCCATTTCTAGTATTTTGAAACAATAAAATGAAGTAAAAAAAACTTGGATAGAAACCAAGTTTATTGATTTGTTGTACAAAATAAGATCAGTTTGGAAATCACTAGGATGTTGTCAATGGCCCGGATTGACAAAAACAAATAAAAAATATTAGAAGGTAATTTATTTTAATTATATTGCATTGGTTATTAACATTTACTTTATTCATATAAAAAGATAAAAAAAATTCTTTGAATACAGAGCTTTGAGAATCAATGCCTCCCAATTGTACGATAAATGAACTTTTCTAGTGTTATCTGATGACATATGGACTAAATGGACAACAACATTTCAGTTGTTTAGATTGGGTGGCCCCATTTTTTTTATCTATTAAGAATAATCAAGTTAAATTTCATCCAAATTCACTTGCAATATTCAGAGACAATCCATTTAGGGCTACTAGAGGAATGACAAACAAATAACTATCAGTACTAGCTAATTAATTGTAATCACGGGATGTATGGTTAACTAGGTCTACTGAGGTTGGTGTAATAGTAGAGACATTTGATTCTTACTACTAGAGAATAAAAGGAGATAACAAAATGAGAGAAAAATTTCTACATTATTTGAAAAATAAGCATCCAGATGATATTGTATTGACATCCTACAATGAATCCAATGTAATTTAAAATTGCATGAATAACACTACTGCTAGTTGTTTGTACTGTTGGGTGAAGAGAGAAATGGAAAAATAAAATCTGATTCCCATATATGGGAAAATAGAAAAAATACCATGATGTGGAATAAGTTATTACCATTGAGGCTCAGACAATATTAGACAAATATATGACGTCAATGGAATAGAATATACCAGCAAGGATGAAAGACACATAAAATTTTTCTTGTAAATTTACATATCCATTCCAGATTTCGTCAAATTTATCAACTATTCCTTCGACTAATCATTTTAATATTGAATGTGTGATCACTAATTTTTACAATTTGGCTAGTGATATTTCTTTTGATGTAATAATGGAGCTTCTAACAATTATCGAAGCTAGTGTGCTAGATTGTATTATTATTGTTCTAATACCGATTGATTATTCAAAAATGTTAAGAGACATAGTAAAAAGATACATGGAAAAGGTTAAAGATAATTGAGAATCAATTCTAGATGGATGTTATAGAGTCTATGATAACAGTGAGATATATAATTTTTTTTGTCTTATGTACACAATATCTAGTGTGCACAACTGTGAAAATAATGATGATTATAGAGAATATGTCACTAGGGATTGGATGAAGAAATTACCACAAAATTTGGTAACTGTAAGTGAAATTGGCCTACAAGGAAACATCCATCCTAGTTGTTCTGAAATTTATTTAGTACTAGTGCTTTAAGGCGGTGGTGTCACAATTTGTGCATTAGTTTATTCCAATCTATCTATTATTTTTATTGTTGAGACACAATCAAGAAATGTTTCTAAAACATTACTATTCTCACATGAAGAAAGGTTCGTCACGGAAGAAAACTTCAACAAGTGATTTTTTTAATGGATTTGAAATTATATATGATGCTTATACATTTATTGTTTATGTAGACAACCAAAAAGCTACAAAAGTTGATGTACAACCCTTTCTACTTGACACTACACAACCAGTTCAACATGGTGATTTACCTTCAATAATTTTATACATATGTTTAATGAGATCTATTTTAAATTTATATGGTTATCAAATTTTTAACAGTATTATGTTTTTTTACAGTTTAGATGACATATGTGGAGGATGCAGGTACATTTTTCATGAATATGCAATCAGATCCTGGTATGTTAGTCATTTGAATTTGCAAAAAAACTGCTAATAAGATGTAAAAATTTATAAGATAATAAATGATTATGAAGACAACCAATAGTAGGAGAACGTAACTGTGGAGGGCACAAAAGTATCCATCATGAATAAATACTCACAACTTGGTATGTTAGCCATGTGTATTTTTAATCAAAATCATTTATAAGGCCCACAAATTAAGAAGACAAAGTTTAAGGAAATTCATTTGTAAGCTATGCTAACAATTTAAAAAAAATTATATAGATTAGTAGACTCTATGCATCCACGTTCAATATAATAATGGTTAGAATAAAAAACCTTACTTTCATCAATGTCTCGTTGATTTACAACTACATATTGTCTACAATGTTTCACTGATTCACTATTGTATATTGACTACTTACATTGAATTAACATAGTTTTGGCTTCAACATCATCATATACAGAACTACATACAGCTTGATCCTGCTAATAGGTATGTAAAGTAACACTTGGCTAGCCTCATTAAAGGTTATATAATAAATTTTAGTTCAGCCAATAATGGCAAAGAATAGCAACTGTAAATCCTCATCAATAGTTGAGGAATATTTTCCGCCAAAGGGCGGTTTGATGAATATAGGCGTAGCCTAGCGGTTGCTAAATTTGAATCATAAGAAAGAGAACAATTGATATTGTATTTACCATATAACCAAAAAAATCACTATGATTTTCCAAATTAAGCTTTCATTCTCCACAACATGAACTAGATTATGAATTGATTAATCTTTATTTTAATAAATGTTTATTTCAAATACATTATACTCACAAATATAATAGCAATAAAAATATTATAAATTGATGAATGTTTATTTGAAATAGATCTTGCATCAATGAATCTAAAAATGTGTAAAGGTGATGTAATCCAGGCCAAAATCTCAATCGGTAGCTAGTAGCCATAAGCTAAAATGTTGTTTATTTCAATTAGTTATAATTGATATATGGTCGATGAAAATAAATTTTGGTTACTTCCCTTTAGGTAGTGATAAGAGTTTTTTAATTATTTTAGATATTGAGGACTTGCTATATGGGATAAACAAAACATACAATAAGAAGATTTCATGTAGGTTTAACATGAAAGTTATCAACCTACGAGATGGCCTGTCAGAATTTGTAAAATTATTATCAGAATACTGTGAACTGGGATTATAGTCCAACAATATCATTTCTACTGATGTTAAAAATATATCAACGAGATTTAATAAAAAAATATCAACTATATTGAGTTCAAGACTCACTTGGGGAAAGGAACATTGCAATATAGTTTTCGGAATAGAAATGAGAGACCTAGAAAAGGTTTGGAGTAGAAATGATTTTTCCTACAGTTCTAAAAACACTTTGTGTATTACATTAGGTGCAAAGGGAAACCCTCTTGAAAATTTTATGATTGGGATGAAAAATAGACGCAAATATTGTACAAAAGATAAATGTTTGATAGATGATTTGAAAAAAAATAATCACAAATATTGTCTCAAGGATTGAATGTGGTAGAGGGCATCAAATATTTGGAGTAATAAAATGCTAAATAACTATTTATCATTTCAAAATTTTGTTATGATGGTACTTCTTAACATTGTAAATAATATATATATTCATATGCTATTATGAAGGTATTGTTTAGCTTTATTATATTATGTTGAAATTGTACAAATATAAGTTGAGAGCATTTATATTATCACTGCTTATAAGATGAAAATGTGATTGAATAACTTGTGTGGTAAATTATTAACTTACCCTTCAAAAATGGTAAAACAGCATTATTTTTACATTGTACGTAAAATAAATATCAAATTATACTGTATATACTTAATTATTTTTAATATTTTTAATATAATTAGTACATAAATAAATATCTAGAAAAATTGGCAGTCATATATAAAATATGCAAGTCATATATGATGGTTATTTCAAATATTTGCAAGTACTTTATGGAGAAAAATGTTAAAAGACATATACATGGGCTTCAAATTTAACACCTGGTTATGGACTTTGTTGTAACCATTGAAGGACATAGAAGATGTTAGGGATGTTTTTTGATCAAAAGAGGGAGCTTATTTTTTGGAGCTTTACTATGATTTATTTTGTTAATTTGGGATTCCATATCTTTAGGAATAGTGTTACAATAAAATTCAAACAATTATTAATATGTTTTTCTACATTTCTATCTTTATTCAAAAAACTTAATTTTATTTCGTATCTATAATTTGTCACACCCCCATATCAGACACACAAGACTACATAGGATAACATACGGGATAAAAAAATTTTTTTTGCTTACTGGAAACATGACACAACACAACATGTCATCTCCAAGGTTACCTCTAACTCTAAGAACCACTAGATACGAGGATATTGTCATAACAGTCAGCACATTGTCAATATACTTTTCTAATGTAGCCAAATTAAGAACAACCAGATAAACTGCAATAAAATGAACTCCAAAAGAAAATAAATCTCCTTCTTCATTCCCAAATAATGAATTACAATGTTTCCTAAATAGGAAAATAACTCCCAACTCGAGTTTCCAAGTAAACTCTAGCTAACTCTGACTAAATCTACTCTAGGTGGCGGAAATTACTATTTTTAGCAGTTTACTAGAACCTGCTATTCTTAGTAAGTTTGCATGCTTATTCGTACGGGCACAAAAATTTCCACGTATCTTCTACATTCTTAATTTAGAGGAATTTCCCACTTTTTAACTCATAATGCAACTAATAGAATAAAATTAACTAATGCCCAAAAATAGGAGAAAACCAAACTACAACTTAAATCCTAATTTTCAGCTTCAAGATGGTGGATTTAGGGCTCGAAAATGTGTCAAAACGTGCCCCAACTAGTAAGATGGGTTGACCAGTGTGTTTGCCTCATCGAAAGATGTGGTTTCAAAAAAAAATGTACTCAAACGGACACCCAAAGCTCAAGTTATGACCTTGTCAAGTTCCTGCTAATTTTTGCACATCAATCTCCGTTTCTTGAAAAAAACATAGCTCTTGCAAGTTGTCTTCTTGTAAATGCTTCGAGTTATCTACATCCAACTTCTTGATCTCACACTTTGTGACCCAAGGATTTTCCTCTTGTTCTAGTCCTTTCCAATGTGCCAAATATTTTTTGTATTTCCCATGTCGCGTGTCCATTATTTTCTTATCTAGAATCTGATCCAATTCTTCTTTCTTCTTCACTGGAACCTGCTGCCTCTAATCTACTACTTCGTCAATAACATCCCCTTCTGCACCATCCCCATGAAAATAATACAAATATGAAACATTAAACACTGGAGAAATATCAAAATTCATTGGCAATTCTACCTCATAAGCATTATCATTTATTTTTTTCACGATTTTGTAGGGACTAATCTTCTTGTACTTAAGCTTGTTATAGGGTCATTTTGGAAACCTTTCCTTCCATAGATATACCATAACCAACTCACCAATTGTAAATATATTTCTCTGTCTGTGCACATATGCTATTTCCTTATACTTATCATTACTATTCTGCAGCTTCTTCCACACTTCTTCCTGTAATTGTTGTATATGTTTGAAAAATGCTTCTGCATCATCACTGAGTCTGCCATCAAATGGTAGCTGTACCAAATCTAACACCCCATTTGGATTACTCCCATACACAATTGAAAATGGAGACTTTCTTGTGGATCTATTTATGGAACTGTTATATGTAAACTCAACTTGTGGTAATGCTAAGTCCCATTGTTTTGGCTTTTCCCCAACGATGCACCTTAACAGGTTTCCCAAACTCTGATTTACCACCTCTGTTTTCCCACAAGTCTGAGGATGATAGGCACTGCTGAACTGTAGTTGAGTTCCCAATTTCTTCCATAAATTATGCTAGAAGTGACTTAAGAACCTTGTGTCCCTATTTGAAGTAATGGTTTTTGGAACACCATGCAAATGAATAGCTTATCTAAAAAAAAAAATCTACTACGCCTCTCGCATCACTTATTTTCTCGCAGGTAATAAAATGAACCATCTTAGAAAAATTATCAACAACCACAAAAATTGAGTCATTACCTCATTGTGTTTTTGGTAATCCCAAAACAAAATCCATACTCAGATCAGTCCACGACCCTTTAGGAACAGGCAACGACATATACAACCCTGTATTTTGTGCATGGCCTTTCGAGACTTGAAAAATTTGACATCTCTTCACATATCTTATCACATCTCTTTTCAACTTTGGCCAATAGTATTTCTTTGCTACCAAGGCTATCATCTTATCTTTACTAAAATGCCCAGCCAATCCTCTGCTATGTAACTCTTTCATTATATTCTCTCTCATAGACCCAACTAGAATACATAGTTGGCATCCCTTGAATAGGTAGCCATCCTGTAAAATGTACTCATCTTGGACATCTCCTACATTGTCTGACAATGGACGAATTAACCTTTCAACAATATCCTTGAAAAAAAATCAAAAGAATACAAACCCTTTGTTGCTTCAAAACCCACCACCTCATTTTTCATAGTGGTAAACAAAGTCACTAACCTACTTAATGCATCTGCAACTTGATTTTGTTTTCCTGATTTATGTTTTAGAGAAAAAGTATAACCTTGCAAATAATATGAACTCCAAAAGAAAATAGATCTCCTTCTTTATTCTTGAATAATTAATTTTAATGTTTCCTAAATAGGAAAACAACTCTCAACTCTAGTTTCCAAGCAAACTCTAACTAACTTTGACTAAATCTACTCTAGGTGGTAGAAATTACTATTTTAGTAGTTTACTAGAACCTGCTATTCTTAATAAGTTTGCATGCTTATTCATACAAGCACAAAAATTGCCACGCATATTCTACATTCCTAAATTAGAGGAATTTTCAACTTTCTAACTCATAATGCAACTAATAGACTAAAATTAACTAATGCCCAAAAATAGGAGAAAACTGAACTAAAACTTAAATCCTTATTTTCGACCTCAAGATGGCACATTTAGGGCCCGAAAATGTGTTAAAATGTTCCTTAACTAGTAGGGCGGGTTGACCGGTGTGTTCATCTCATCGAAACATGTGGTTTCAAAAAACAAATAGACTCAAATGGACACCTGGAGCTCAAGTTATGACCTTGTCAAGTTCCTACTTATTTTGGTGCATCATTCTCCCCTACTTGAAAAAAACGTAGCTCCTGCAAGGTTTCTTCTTCAATCTACTTCCATTTATCTGCATCCAACTTCTTAATCTCCCAATATGTGATCCAAGTATTGTCCTCTTGTTCCAATCCTTTCCAATGTACCAAATATTTGTTGTATTTTCCATGTCGCGTGTCTATTGTTTTCTTATCTAGAATTTGATCCACTTCTTCTTTCTTCTTCACTGGAACCTGCTACCTCCAATCTACTACTTCATCAATAAAATCCCCTTCTACACCATCCCCATCAAAATAATACAAATCTGAAACATTAAACACTAGAGAAATATCAAAATTCCTTGGCAATTCTACCTCATAAGCATTATCATTTATTTTTTTCACGATTTTGCAGGGACCAATCTTCTTATACTTCAACTTGTTATAGGTTCTTTTTGGAAACCTTTCCTTCCATAGATATACCATAACCAACTCACCAACTTTAAATACCTTTCTCTATCTGTGCACATCTGCTATTTCCTTATACTTATCATTACTATTCTACAACTTTTTCCGCACTTCTTCCTGCAATTGTTGTACATGTTTGGAAAATGCTTCTGCATCATCATTGACTCTGCCATCAACCAGTAGCTATACCAATTCTAACACCCCATTTGGATTACACCCATACACAATTGAAAATGGAGACCTTCCTATATATCTATTTATGGAACTGTTATATGCAAAATCAGCTTGTGGTAATGCTAAGTCCCATTATTTTGGCTTTTCCCCAACGATGCACCTTGAAAAGTTTCCCAAACTCTGATTTACCACCTATGTTTTTCTCATCAGTTTTAGAATGATAGGCACTACTGAACTATAGTTGAGTTCCCAATTTCTTCCATAAAGTCCGCTAGAAGTGACTTAAGAACCTTGTGTCCCTATCTGAAGTAATGGTTTTTGGAACACCATACAAACGAACAACTTCTCTAAAAAACAAATCTGCTACGCCTGTCGCATCACTTGTTTTCTTGTAGGCAATACAATGAACCATCTTAAAAAACCTATCAACAACAACAAAAATTGAGTCATTACGTCATTGTGTTTTTTGTAATCCCAAAACAAAATCCATACTCAGATATGTCCACGACCCTTAAGGAACAGGCAACGACATATACAACCATGTATTCTGTGCATGGCCTTTTGAGACTTGACAAATTTGACATCTCTACACATATCTTACCACATCTCTTTTTAGATTTGGCCAATAGTATTTCTCTGCTACTAAGGCTATCATCTTATCTTTACCAAAATGCCCAAACAATCCTCCTCTATGCAACTCTTTCATTATATTCTCTCTCATAGACCCAACTAGAATACATAGTAAGCATCCCTTGAATAGGTAGCCATCCTATAAAATGTACTCATCTTGGACATCTCCTACATTTTCTTACAATGGACGAATTAACCTTTCAACAATATCATTGAAAAAAAATCAAAAGAATACAAACCCTTTATTGTTTCAAAACCCACCAGCTCATTTTCCATAGTGGTAAACAAAGTCATACGCCTACTCAATGCATCTGCAACTTGATTTTTTTTTCCTGATTTATGTTTTAGAGAAAAATTATAACCCTGCAAAAATGATACCCACTTTGCATGCCTACTATTCAAATTCTTTTGTGTATTCACATACTTCAGGGCTATGTGGTCTGTAAATAACACAAACTCCTTAGGCACTAAGTAATGCCTCTAATGCCTTAATGCTTGTACAATTGCACAAAATTCCACATCATAAGTAGAGTAGTTCTGTCTTACCTCATTTAGTTTCTCACTAAAGAAAGCTACTGGCTTTCCACCTTGACTTAGAACAACACCAATACCCACATGTGAGGCATCACAATCAACCTCAAACACTTTATCAAAATATGGTAGTGCTAAAATGGGTGCCTCTGTCACCTTCTTCTTCAAGAATTGAAAACTATCCTCAGCTTCCTTTGTCCAAAAAAACTCCCTTCCATTTGCCGCTGCATTCGTCTCATCGAAACACGTGGTTTAAAAAAAAAAGGACTCAAACGGACACCCAGAGCTCAAGTTATGAACTTGTCAAGTTCCTGCTAATTCGGGCGCATCATTCTCCCCTACTTGAAAAAAACGCAGCTCCTGCAAGTTGTCTTCTTCAAAATGCTTCCATTTATTTGCATCCAACTTCTGAATCTCTGACTCTGTGACCCAAGTATTGTCCTCTTGTTCCAGTCCTTTCCAATGTACCAAATATTTTTTGTATTTCCCATGTCGTGTGTCCATTGTTTTCTTATCTAGAATTTGATCCACTTCTTCTTTCTTATTCACCGGAACCTGCTGCCGCCAATCTACTACTTCATCAGCATCATCCCTTTCTTCACCATCCCCATGAAAAGAATACAAATCTGAAACATTAAACACTGGAGAAATATCAAAATTCCCTGGCAATTCTACCTCATAAGCATTATCGTTTATTTTTTTCACGATTTTGGAGGGTCCAATCTTCTTGTACTTCAACTTGTTATAGGTTCCTCTTGGAAACCTTTCCTTCTGCAGATATACCATAACCAACTCACCAACTGTAAATACCTTTCTCCGTCTGTGCACATCTGCTATTTCCTTATACTTGTCATTACTATTTTGCAGCTTCTTCCGCACTTCCTCCTGCAATTGTTGTATATGTTCGGAAAATGCTTCTGCATCATCACTGACTCTGCCATCAACAGGTAGCTGTACCAAATCTAATACCCCATTTGGATTACTCCCATACACAATTGAAAATGGAGACTTCCCCGTGGATTTGTTATATGCAAACTCAGCTTGCGGTAATGCTAAGTCCCATTGTTTTGGCTTTTCCCCAACAATGCACCTTAACAGGTTTCCCAAACTCCTATTTACCACCTTTGTTTGCCCATAAGTCTGTGGATGATAAGCACTACTGATTTGTAGTTTAGTACCAAATTTCTTCCATAAAGTCCGCTATAAGTGACTTAAGAACCTTGTGTCCCTATCTGAAGTAATGGGTTTTGGAACACCATGCAAATGAACAACTTCTCTGAAAAACAAATCTGCTACGCCTGTTGCATCGCTTGTTTTCTTGCAAGCAATAAAATGAACCATCTTAGAAAACCTATCAACAACCACAAAAATGGAACCATTACCTCGTTGTGTTTTTGGTAATCCCAAAACAAAGTCCATACTCAGATCTGTCCACGACCCTTTAGGAACAGGCAACGGCATATACAACCCTGTATTCTGTGCATGGCCTTTCGAGACTTGGCAAATTCTGCATCTCTCCACATATCTTACCACATCTCTTTTCAGCTTTGGCCAATAGTATTTGTCTGCTACCAAGGCTATCGTCTTATCCTTACCAAAATGCCTAGCCAACCCTCCGCTATGCAACTCTTTCACTATATTTTCTCTCATAGACCCAACTGGAATACATAGTTGGCGTGCCTTGAATAGGTATCCATCCTGTAAAATATACTCATCCAGGACATCTCCTACACTGTCTGACAATGGACTAATTATTCTTTCAACAATATCCTTGAAATCAGAATCAGAAGAATACAAACCCTTTATTGCTTCAAAACCCACCACCTCATTTTCCATAGTGGTAAACAAAATCACACGCCTGCTCAATGCATCTGCAATTTGATTCTGTTTTCCGGATTTATGTTTTAGAGAAAAAGTATATCCCTGCAAAAATGATACCCACTTTGCATGCCTACTATTCAACTTCTTTTGGGTATTAACATACTTCAGGGCTATGTGGTTTGTAAATAACACAAACTCCTTAGGCACTAAGTAATGCCTCCAATGCCTTAATGCTTGTACAATTGCATAAAATTCCACATCATAAGTATAGTAGTTCTTTCTTACCTCATTTAGTTTCTCACTAAAGAAAGCTACTGGCTTTCCTCCTTGACTTAGAACAGCTCCAATACCCACATGTGAGGCGTCACAATCAACCTCGAACACTTTATCAAAATCTGGTAGTGCCAAAATGGGTGCCTCTGTCACCTTCTTCTTCAAGAATTGAAAACTATGCTCAGCTTCCTTTTTCCAAAAAAACTCCCTTCCTTTTGCCGTTGTGTTCGTCTCATCGAAACACGTGGTTTCAAAAAAAAAATGGACTCAAACGGACACCCAGAGCTCAAGTTATGAACTTGTCAAGTTCCTGCTAATTCAGGCGCATCATTCTCCCCTACTTGAAAAAAACGCAGCTCCTGCAAGTTTTCTTCTTCAAAATGCTTCCATTTATTTGTATCCAACTTCTGAATCTCTGATTCTGTGACCCAAGTATTGTCCTCTTGTTCCAGTCCTTTCCAATGTACCAAATATTTGTTGTATTTCCCATGTCGCGTGTCCATTGTTTTCTTGTCTAGAATTTGATCCACTTCTTCTTTCTTCTTCACCGGAACCTGCTGCCGCCAATCTACTACTTCATCAGCATCATCCCTTTCTTCACCATCCCCATGAAAAGAATACAAATCTGAAACATTAAACACTAGAGAAATATCAAAATTCCCTGGCAATTCTACCTCATAAGCATTATCGTTTATTTTTTTCACGATTTTGCAGGGTCCAATCTTCTTGTACTTCAACTTGTTATAGGTTCCTCTTGGAAACCTTTCCTTCTGCAGATATACCATAACCAACTCACCAACTGTAAATACCTTTCTCTGTCTGTGCACATCTGCTATTTCCTTATACTTGTCATTACTATTTTGCATCTTCTTCCACACTTCCTCCTGCAATTGTTGTATATGTTCGGAAAATGCTTCTGCATCATCACTGACTCTGCCATCAACGGGTAGCTGTACCAAATCTAATACCCCATTTGGATTACTCCCATACACAATTGAAAATGGAGACTTTCCCGTGGATCTGTTTATGGAACTGTTATATGCAAACTCAGCTTGCGGTAATGCTAAGTCCCATTATTTCGGCGTTTCACCAACAATGCACCTTAACAGGTTTCCCAAACTCCTATTTACCACCTCTGTTTGTCCATCAGTCTGTGGATGATAAGCACTACTGAACTGTAGTTGAGTACCAAATTTCTTCCATAAAGTCCGCCAGAAGTGACTTAAGAACCTTGTGTCCCTATCTGAAGTAATGGTTTTTGGAACACCATGCAAATGAACAACTTCTCTGAAAAACAAATCTGCTACGCCTGTTGCATCGCTTGTTTTCTTGCAAGCAATAAAATGAACCATCTTAGAAAACCTATCAACAACCACAAAATGGAACCATTACCCTCGTTGTGTTTTTGGTAATCCAAAACAAAGTCCATACTCAGATCTGTCCACGACCCTTTAGGAACAGGCAACGGCATATACAACCCTGTATTCTGTGCATGGCCTTTTGAGACTTTTCAAATTCTGCATCTTTCCACATATCTTACCACATCTCTTTTCAGCTTTGGCCAATAGTATTTGTCTGCTACCAAGGCTATCGTCTTATCCTTACCAAAATGCCCAGCCAACCCTCCGCTATGCAACTCTTTCACTATATTTTCTCTCATAGACCCAACTGGAATACATAGTTGCGTGCCTTGAATAGGTATCCATCCTGTAAAATATACTCATCCAGGACATCTCCTACATTGTCTGACAATGGACTAATTATTCTTTCAACAATATCCTTGAAATCAGAATCAGAAGAATACAAACCCTTTATTGCTTCAAAACCCACCACCTCATTTTCCATAGTGGTAAACAAAATCACACGCGTACTCAATGCATCTGCAACTTGATTCTGTTTTCCGGATTTATGTTTTAGAGAAAAAGTATATCCCTGCAAAAATGATACCCACTTTGCATGCCTACTATTCAACTTCTTTTGGGTATTAACATACTTCAGGGCTATGTGGTTTGTAAATAACACAAACTCCTTAGGCACTAAGTAATGCCTCCAATGCCTTAATGCTTGTACAATTGCATAAAATTCCACATCATAAGTATAGTAGTTCTTTCTTACCTCATTTAGTTTCTCACTAAAGAAAGCTACTGGCTTTCCTCCTTGACTTAGAACAGCTCCAATACCCACATGTGAGGCGTCACAATCAACCTCGAACACTTTATCAAAATCTGGTAGTGCCAAAATGGGTGCCTCTGTCACCTTCTTCTTCAAGAATTGAAAACTATCCTCAGCTTCCTTTGTCCACAAAAACTCCCTTCCTTTTGCTGCTGCGTTCGTCTCATCGAAACACGTGGATTAAAAAAAAAACGGACTCAAACGGACACCCGGAGCTCAAGTTATGAACTTGTCAAGTTCCTGCTAATTCGGGCGCATCATTTTCTTTTAACAGGACAACATAACAGTCCAACCACATGATACTCTTACAGCTATGGTAAGCCACACTAAGAAATTATTAAAGGTTATATTTCAGTAAAACACTCTTTTACTCTTAACTTATGTTTTCAGAGAGATTCAAGATATGATTCGCATAATTCACCTTACCAAACTGAATCATTTTATTATACATTGCAGAGTAGTTCACTTAAAGTCTTCTCCTCTACGACAATTAATTTTTATTATTATTTAATAAAGGAGATAATTTAATTCCACAAGGCCATCTATCCCTACTTACGTTACTAAAATTCACTCATCCCCTTGTTACAACAAGGATTCGTGTTGAACATAATTAAGAGGAAATTACAAAGCACCTTGGGAAAGAGTTAAGAGAAAAGGGTCAAGTTGAATTCCTCCTTAACACGTCATTAGTTATTACCAAGTTTTAATTGGAGAATGAGGTTTTATATGTAATTATTAGCAATTTTACTTAGGCTTCACCGAAAGAGCTTAACAAAAGGAAACTATTTACTTTCCAATAGGCTGAGAGATAAATTGAGTGGTTTCTAAATTTTCTTCTCTTACTTGTTAAATCTTATTAGAAACTAACCATTGTTTTCCTTTAGGCTTGTTTTAAGAGTTCACCAAAAAGGAGTAGTGTTCACTAGTTTAGCTAGGGATATCACGTTATATAATTTCACTTTGCAAGGATAGTCTCGCCTTTGATTACTTAAGGCATTGTTTGTTCTCAAGTGGATCACCTCTACAATAAATTTATTTGAATAAAAATTTTAGGTAACTTCTGTAAGGATTAACCACCCCATTTTATCTTACATATAACACATCAATACAAAGTCTTAGAAAGGTTTAACTTAACACTTAATTCTCAAGATCAAGGTTTTACAATACTTATGCCAATGTAAAGATTGAATATCATTTCTCACTAAGATGAGTTACCAGCCAAATTACAAAAAGGACAAAACAACTTCATCACGTAATCTCCGATCAATCCCAGGCAAGAGATCTTATAAACTCTTTTGCAAGCAGTGTTAAAAAATTTACAACACATTGAACATTTTTACAAGGAACTTCATAATTTGAACTGTTGCAACTTTTACACTCTTTTCATTTAGTCTACTCACTTAATCTATCTGCACAAATATTAGCTAGAGTCAGTTCGCTAGAACTGAGCATGTTAAGACTACCCATTGCAACAATGAGCTAACATTTTATAATATCATGAAAGGAAAAATTCTGAATTCAAGAATGGGTCAATTCACAAACCACTAAACAATATGTTTCACATGATAGAGAGCTTTATACCAGCCATCAAGGAGGAATCCCATTAATCAAGTAAGATAAATATTCCAAAATTATTCAAGGTAAGGCCTAATTGGTGAAATACAACAAGGCCGAGAGTATTGAGATTTCAGTCATGTAATCCTATGGATTACGTGATTGAAATCTAATACCCAATCCCTCCAAAAAAAAAAGCTGATAAGCCAAAACATGCTAGTAACAATCCATGGTGCACAACAACACAAGATTATTCCATCCATCCAAGAGTGAGGTTCCATAGCGATTTAGTTTTGTATAGTTTTATTTTTAACCATTTTAACCTGTTTAGGAAAACGTCATATATATATATATATATATATATATATATATATATATATATATATATATATATATATATATATACAATCATAATCATGTTTAATAGGCCACTTTTCATACTTTGAAACCTGTATGGCTGCTCACGAGGAAACCAATCATAGACTTAAATTGTCTTCTAACAATTTGATCATTATCCACAATGGATGGATAAATAACAGATTATTCCATCCATCCCAACAAGAAAATTCCATTATAAAAATTTAGGTGATTACAACAGAGAACAAAATTAATGACTTACTCAAAATCATCAAGTGTTGATAATTTAAAAACCCCAAGGGTTCCAACACAAATCACAGTGGAATCCTTACACCTGTATCTTAATTAATTATTATTTTTTTAATAAATTTGATACGCATATAAATATACCCATACGTATTATACCTATACCCAAACTGGGTTATCTTAATACATGAGTAATAAATTATTCATTTCAGACTCAGCCACGGGAAACATGATCATGCCAATAGAACAAATACCAGAAAATCTATTGCAAAACACATGGCACACACATGTGACATTACCTCCATTAAACGGTTAAAAGAGGAAGGACGATCAACCCAAGTTCCCAATCCTCGTTAGTATAGAAACTTGAAATGAGTATTCATCCTATTAATTTATTGGGGTAAAAAAAATAGTATGCATTGTCCTAAAATTCATGCTAGCGTATAATCATTTCCAGAGCCCAAAAACTTGGCTACAAACCAAAATATCATTCAAAATACTCTACAGTGAATTGTTTATGTAACCCAAAAAAAAGATAACTTCAACCCGCATTTAGAATCAATAGAAAAAATGATTACCTAGTTTATATTTCCATAATATATTCATAATAAAATTAGTATACCAACAACAGCCCACAAAAACGTTCCATATCCTTATTTCCGATAAGGAGAGTGATAAAATATAACTGGATAGAATATACTAAATTTCCTGCCCATGAGACATTCACCCATGCTCAAGCAGGTTACTCATAAGACAAGTTATAGCACATACCCTTTAACATTATTTCCATAGGAATTAATATTTCAGGAATCTGATTATATCCTCATATTTTATCATATTTTCCTCATAATAGAATTTACCCAAACCTTGCATAAGGGTTTAAAATATACCAACCAAATTACAAAACTCAAACTTATGATGAACACATATTGGTACTCAGTTTTCAATTCCAAAATGCAACCTCCATTTATTACGAGATCCACATGCATGCCACAACATTTTCAAAACAATATACTTTCCTACCAATCACTTCAAACTTAAAAATGATCCAGAAGTTCTATAGCACACTATGCTTAGGCGTCACAGACTGATATAGGAAATCGATTTAAAGGAAAACATTGGAACCCAAAAAAAAAGTTTTATCATTCCAACTAATACAACAACATAGACTATTGATCACCAAGTTTGAAACAGGGTGGTAGCTTAAAGCAACTACCAGAAAACCCCTTCAAGATGCCATAATATAAGATTAAAGAACATTCATTTCATGACAAAATAAAATGACATCAGAAGATTGCAAGGGGCAGGTTTAACATGCCTAATTTGGAGCTTCTACGAGTCACCCAGCCTCCAACTCTTCTCCAACAACACCAGTCGCTTCCCCACAAGGCTTTCACTTCTGTAAAACTCATCACCAACCATTCACGCATCCATCAACTACCAGAGAAGGGTGCATATACAGTAAATGACCAGCAATTTATTTTTCTAACCACGCATACATCTAAAATGTGCCAGACTGTGGAGGAAGCCAGTGGAAGCTGGAAACGTGGGAGAAGAAGAGGCATCCATCCAGCACAATGGAAAATCAGATTTTGTTTTGTTTTGTAGGATGCAAGTAGCTAGCGCCCAAAGGGCTTGAGTAGGTCGCTAGGAATGAAGCCAGGGTGGGTTTGAAAGGAACCAACATTCAAATGAAGCAACTAGTCCCAGAGCAGGTCAAAGAGGTAGCAATCCCAGAAATGTGTCCCTCCTTCCCAAGGGCCTGCATCCCAAGAAGACGTGCCCAACACTCCTTCACCTACACACATTGAAAACCCTAAAAGGGGTGACCAGAATTCTACCTACTTCCAACTAAAACCCACGCAAACCACTAAATTTATTTATTTATATTTATATTTTATTTTATTTCATCTTATATTTATATATATATATATATATATATATATTAAATCATAATAATCCAATTAACTTGGTTTAAAAAAGCAAACCAAAATGAATACCAGCAACCTAGGAATACAGATAAACATGCGTAACCCAAAACGTCACAAAGGGTATCCTCCTCTTATGCAAAAATCAATGCTCACTTGAGAGGAAGGATCAATCAATTAAGTAGAATAGCTTAATGCAGTTAGTTAGCTATTGCTAACAATCAATAATTAAGAAACGAAAAAGTCACCGAACGAAAATAACTAAATATTATTTTCATTATCATTATCACATTAAAAAAAAAACAACTTAGGAATAACTATTGCAATATTAATAATGTCGACAGTCCAGATCGACACTAGTAGTAGAAGACAATGATCAACTATTCATAACAATCATATTTTTTTATGTAAATACAAATATAAGAATATCTTTTAAAAAGGGACATGCCCTAAAATACCAACTTGCCATACAAGCCGTCTACCAGGCTTCGAAAATGCAAATTTCCATTAAATAGGGAAAAAGTAACGGTCGCCACGGAGGCCAGTACGGGAAACATCAGCAATGACACAAAGGGGGGAAAAAAAATTTAGAGGTTACGCTCAAAGACGAACATGGAGAAAATACTACCATGGCGCCAAGACGGGCAACCCCTTCTTCAGCACGGGACGAGGTTCGTCCTACAACATGATCAGACGAAACAACTAGAAAAATGCTATAGAGACAATTAATATAAAATATCGATGATAATCGAAAATAAGGTAAAATAATAATAGTTATAAAATAAGGGCCGATCGACAATTAAATTAAAAAAAAAACATTATTACCATTATATATTATAATTATATATAATTTCTACCCACATTAATAATGACCAACGATTGAGCTTAACAATGTGACAACAAGATTCTCCTGTAAATGGGATAACGCACATGAAATTACACAGTCCACATACAGAGGTGTCGCTAACGACTCGAGAAAGCAAGAAGGAGAGGAAAGATGCTAAAACATCACTAATACATGGTCTAAGACAATGGAATTACACATAGTAATTTGACACTAAGCAAAAAGGGTCACTGCAACAAGAATCGGGGTAACCGCCGAATGGGGCATTACATTCTCCTCCTCTTAAGAAAACATCGTCCTCGATGCGACATAACACAAAGGAAATAAAATGGTACGCAACCAAGAACAGATAAAGGAGAAAGTACTCCCTATGGTTTTAAATTTTATCTGATTGAAGCATGGCCACAGGGTAGCCTTAGGAACATTTCACAAACATTTTAACTTTGAAGGTTCTGTCAAGATTGATAGTTCCTTCTTATTCGTTATTTCATTAGTCTCTTTCCATTATCATTATTCTTAGTTTAATTTCTTTAAAATTTCATTGTTGAAGAGTTTTGGTTTATTCCTTATTGTAGGTGCCCAACATGAACTGCTAACACAACATTCTACCGGGGTCAGACAAGTCACTACAGTTTCACAACCACACAAGTATATTCTTCATGACTGTATTACACCACAAAAACAATTACTTAAATATGGAAGGGAACAAGCACACTCACATAACATAGTACTTTTCACACAACCATGTCTGACAAATATAATACTTGAACAAGGTGTACTACGACATCTAGACATTTCCTCAATTCCACAGATGAAAAATTCACATAACTCCGAACAAAAGCTGCAGGTACATAGTGTCCACAAGGGCATCAATTCCATATCCATGACATCACAAAATATATGCAACTGATATGAGTAACACATATATCATAACACCATAACCGAACATCATAACACATCAACATACCTCCTGAAGCATCAGAAAATAACCACTTATTCCCAAGTATTACAAAGCAACTCCATATAACTTCCACAGAGAAAGAAACGTAGTTCCAAAACCAAGTCGGGTCACTCAACCATAGAGCCCCATCGAGAATATCAGGTCACACAACCATAGAGTGCCATAAAGAATATCAGGTCACTCAACCATAGAGGCCTGTCTCCTTTCTCCTTTTAATGAGGTCGGGTCACCCTATGGCCCTGGGCACATAGAGCCCCGTCACCCCCAACCCAAGTGACATAATAAATCATGGTCCAACAACCCACTAGTTATCTGTAACTCCTTGGGGCGTACCCCCCATACAACGAAGTGGGTCCATAGGTCCAACCATTCCATGGTGCATCCCATGACCCTATTCCACACATCATGACAATAGGACCAACATAACATTCCGATCCAAAATGCCAAGTGGCAAGGTACAAGCCTTGGGAAAGGCAGTAAAATCTTAAAATTTAGAATAAGGTTCAAAACCAAGTAAAACAACTAACCAATTGGCCCTAGTTAGTGCAAAAATCCAAGTGTTAGTACCACAAACCAAGGAAATGCCCAAAGTGTAAAGCATGACAATCAGGAAAATTACTGGTCCTTGCAAAATAAATTAAAAAGCACAATTTACGAATAAAATAAACTTATAATAATGTGACATTATGATAATTGTGTGGCCTTATCTGGCCACCAAAGGGGTACTCAACAAGTTTCTAGCACTCGAAACATCGAGCCTCAGCTCGTAAAAAATACATAACCATAATGCAACTGTCATCATCTCAAACTGAATCATCTCGCCACAACTTCAACAAGGCTCAACATAGTCAAAATCACATAGGTTAAATCCATACGAAAACCATATTGGGAGAGAGAAAAGAGTACAAGTCACCATCTACTAAGCCTAAGGTGTCCGCGAAACACAATATGCATGACACCTGTTGAGCAAGTTTCTCACATACCAAACAAACAAAAGTGGGTTTTCAGCCTATGTAAGTCTCCATTTCCTATCTCGTACTCAGCTCAAGTGATTGGTCAATGGTACACATTTTCTCACTCCAAACATACACAGTTTATCAATTTCCCTTAGGTTCATTTGGTGTAAGGTTCACAACATAACATGCAACCACATCACTAATACAATGGTGGTACACCCATAATTACCATAACGTCTTACGTATGGTATGTATATAGGGTAGATCACAATCATACATTCACTGGGTGCATTACATCACTTTACCACATTCTGCACCCAAAGTGCAACCACTAAAGAATAGGGTTCACAGGCTCATTGTATGTCCCTATATCACAACATGAAGCATTACATATTTACACAAATCATACATACAATGAATTTATTAAGTAACATCACAACATAACATGAATTGCTACATAACAAGGTGATACACACATTTCTTCAAAAAAATGGTAAAACATCATGATACAACTCAATTCACCTTACATCAATCTAGTCATACAACATATCGAAACACCCACATATCACAATAAGCTACAATGCTCCAACACTCTGTCATACACATTAGAATTATTTTCACACATCACAAGTAATAATTCACATGTGAACCCTTCATAGAATCCACAAGAATGGGAGAGATCACTCCCACCCCAGCACATCAACATGACGACAAATACGCACTAAGTGACATACACATCATGTGCGTTCACAATATCACAATTACGACATCAATCACATCACGTTTATACCAAATTACTCTTCCAATATAAACCACCATCATGTAATGTAACATTATCATATCATGCCATCACCAATATGACTCCAATCTGGCCCATAGGTTTGAGAGCATGAACCTACACTCTGATACCAAGTGTCACACCCCCATATCAGGCACACAAGACTACATAGGATAACATACGGGATAATTTTTTATTTTTTTTGCTTACTGGAAACATGACACGACACAACATGTCATCACCAAGGTTACCTCTAACTATGAGAACCACTAGATACGAGGATGACCACAAAGGTAGCACGGAAACATTCACACCCAACAAGGACAATATACTTTTCTTTTGACAGGACAACATAACAGTCCAACCACATGATACTCTTACAGCTAGGGCAAGCCACAATAAGAAATTATTAAAGGTTATTGTACGTACCCAAAATTGTAAGGTACTGTACTGCCGAAACAATGTAACAAGTGCCCCAATGATGATACAGGTCTCCGCGCAAGGTGTTCAGAATCCGGAAAAGATCTCCAAGTGTGCGTTAACATCCTGCATGCTCCGCTTAGCCCCGCATGCTTTATTTTTCCCTCTTCCCCTCTTTTCTTGGCCTTTTGCTCTTCAGTGACGAAACTGCCACCCTGTATGGGCGGCGGTCTCTTGACCGTCGCCCTGATCAGAGCGGCAGTCCTGTAACCGCCACCCTACTCAGAGCGGAGGTCCTTTACGTGTTTTCCAGAAAGTGTTTTTAACGTGACTCACGTAAAAATCAACAATTCACCAGCTTTTTTTACCGACTTGGGCTTGCATTTATGTTTTTGGTCCCCTGGAATAGTGTTTGGCCATTGTTTATAGTTTTAGAGTTCAGTTTGGTTTTGATCTTTGGGTGAATGAAAAGCTATAAATAAATGGTTTGTGCACAAAAAAATGGTCTAGCCCCTCACTCACTTCTCATACTCTCATTTTCAATAGTTCAGTCTATTATTTTTCTTAGAATTCATAGTTTCAATTCTTTGCATGCTTAGTTAGAATTGTTCAGCTGTTGGTAAGCCACAAATCCATCTTGTGCAAGCAGTGTTGTTTTTTTATCCAATCCATTGGAGTAGAATAGCTTAGGAAGCCACTAAAGTTGCAGGTTTTTTCTCCTCAAATAGGATAGTTTCAGGTTCTGGATGATTTATGTTGCATGACTCGCAATAAATCCCGCTAGGAATTGCATAAGCCAAGCTCTGTACTCTTGCGCTATCCCTCTCCTACTCGCATTATATTCAGTCTACATTCTGAGCTGCCTTTGTCCCAATATCTACTTCTATTAATGCTAGCATTACATGCTTTTCTATATTCACATGAACACAAAGGAACGAAGAGATCACACTGAGGGGATAAGATCACACACACCATTGGATTCGCCACTGTTCTGCAGAATCTAGGTTCTAGCTTTCAAAATTCTAAAGTTAGAAATATATCAAATAGAGTAAATAATCACTTCTTTTCAGTTAAGTTTACTTTTGATATTGCCAGGGAAGCTGTGGGGATTGATAGTTTCTGAGAAACTATGAGTCATTTCTCACTTCTGAGGTAGGATCGAGAGTCTGGCAAATAGATTAAGCAAGTTATTTCATTATTTAGAATACATCTGCAAATTACACAGATAAATAACTACACTCGGTTATTTTGTTTGTTTCAGGCTTTATCTTAGTTTTCAATTCTAGATACGTTTAAATAGCTGCTTTCTTAAATTCTTAAAGTTTCTCAGAAAATAAAAAAATAGAAATTATATATATGTTCTAGATTTATTCCACGTAGTTAAAATTTGATTTATTGCAGTTAGATTTACATTATTATTTTGTATGACAATCACGGGACCCAGGGAGCCTAAGGAATACATATTTGAGCCAATTGTCCCTCAACCCAATCTCATCATAGCAATAGTTGATATAGACCAAAATCTCAAAATCCAAGTCTTCCAAACAACAACAGATTTACAACAGATCAGCTCTCAGTTGAGGGGATTAAATATAGAAGACAACCAAGCACACACGTTTTGGTCAAATCAACCGAACTACATATTACCCTAGGCAAACATACACATGACTGTAGAAGGGTTCGAAAGAGAACAAACCTTTGGTTATGATCCTTTGGTCCCACAGCCAGATGTAGGAGACACTCTTCTAGACATAGATACCAGCCTAAGAATCCAAGTTGCAAGAACACCTGTGAGATACTCTGAGAAGATTGCGCAGTTATTGATCCTAAATATAGAAGCTGAGAAAGCATATGATTACTGGATATTAGGGATTAGGACTTGATTTCACATATGACCATAGCAGAACCACAACAACCAAGAGTCTACGATTGTGATCTACAAATCCCGTAACCTAACTAATCCATAAGTCAATCAGACATAGACACTGGCCTACGCATATTAGTATTCAGATCTACCCCACTTCCACCCACCATCGTCGAACAGTTATCCTTACTAGATATAGCAGCTAACAAAGCTAGAGAATTCTGGACTAGGCCAGAAAATCATCCTTAGAGTCGATTGTATTCATTACCCACCATATGACCTTATCTGGAGACATACACGAAACTATCCTAGGTCATTTTCCACGTATTCCACAACCCATATATCGAATCACGCAAGAGATCGATATTGATTGGAGCCTTCGAGCAGTCATCCTTACTGATAGATCTATCACACCAGTTCAGGTTAGAAGGGCCTTCTTTGCCTTAGATTCAAAAATTCCACTAGTGTGTATTGAAGACATTAGATTACCTAACTAGTTTGTCTGCAACCCACGCATATTCCATCCCCACCGGTTGTCTCGGCACGACCTCGGGAGGTCAGGTACGCGGAAGAGTTACCTGTAGATTCCCACGCTCACTTGTCACTTTTCCGGTGTACAAAATTGGTGAACCTGACATGAAACAAATAAAATTAGTGAAGCTGACGTAAACTTCCTACTTTCTAAATTCAGAGTCATAGTATCATGTGTTCTTCCAAGTTTAGTATACTTTTCATCTTCTCCGCCTCATTAGCTTTCACAATCATTTTCGCTCCATCCCATTATTCTGCGGGTATTCGTATACCCCCCGAATATGTCAGGATTCGATGCATATGGCAGACCCCTCTTGGGTCTTGAGGCATACTATGCCCAACAGAATAGGCACTCATCACCCTCACTCTTGGTATGGGGTGACAACTACTCAACTAATCAGTTGTCAACACAAACTCCAAGAATCAGATATAATTCATCTTTTCAAAATGAGGAGTTAGATCAACCCCCTCAAAAACAACAAACAGAGCCTTCAGGCTTGAATAATATGACGTTTACCAGAAAAACTTGTTCATCTCCTCAGATGCTACTTAGACCACAAATTAGTAGACAATCAAACCCATACCTGGTCTTAGATGATGAACAGTCAATACGTTATCCTAGGAGTGAACAACGCTCTCGGGGTATGTACCCACCTGTAGGGGGTTTACAAACCCAACCTGAGGTCTCTTTTCAAGAAAATACCTCTGTACCATTTCATATAGGAAATACTCTCGGAGAAACTTGGTAGGACAGCAATCAGTTCATAGCAGGATATCACATGCCTATACAAAACCATGGTATACAACAAATGCCACCAAGGCAAAATACTGTGACTTCACCAAATGAAGTCATTTCAACTCTAATAGAAAAAGTGAGAGGGTTAGAACTTGCCCAAGCAAGTCAAAATTCACAATTCATGCAAGCAGGAAGTTCCAATCCTCCACACTATCCTGGCCAAGTAGACCTCCTCACAGGAATAGGCACGTTAGGTATGCCTCCTCAGTATCCACAACAAACACCAACTAGGCCCATCATCTCTAACACCATTCCTCCCGGTCTAGTATCAAACAATCCATTTCTGGACAATACCTTGTCATACTTAAACATGTACTCCAAATCACCACAAGGGGATATGTTCTCCTCTCCCGGTATTTTTGCTCAAACACAGGGAATTCCTTATGCCCCTGCCAATGCGTACGTTATGCCATATCAACAACCTATTCCACTACCACTCCCTCAGCAACCACCATTAATGGTCGAAACCTATGTGATAGGGACTTATTCAGAATATTTGAAAGAACCCTTAGACTTCACCTTACGAAGCGTCATGCTTCCAAGACCCCTTCCCGATTTACCCAAGTACAAAGGTGAGGGAGATCCAAACACACATATTAAAGCTTACGCTACAGCCATTCGAGAGCTACTCCCATGGGATGGGGTTGTTGCTAAAATATTCCCAAAAACCTTGGAAGGCATTGCTCTCGACTGGTATTATAGAATACCTGAGGCTTCTATACATTCATTCAAACAATTTGTGTCTAAGTTCATCAAGGCCTTCGACATGAACAAACTATTAAGAACAGGAATCAGGGAGTTCTTGTACATTAAAAAAGAACACAATGAATCTGTCACCCATTTCATCTAGAGGTGGCATACAGTTCTTTATTCTTCAGCAAGTGCTCCAAATATGGATCAGATGGAACTATGTGATTTATTCCTTCATTATCTCAGCAGAGAAGTGAAGGAAGAAGTCCAAAAGTTCCCATTACGAACTTATGATGAAGTACTAGAAAGTGCTCTTCAAATAGATCAAGTAGCAATTGATAGTGGTCGCAAAACATATGGAGCAAACGGGAGATTAATCGCCCCCAATCAGAACACTACAAATTATCCCACCACCGCAAGCGTCAATCAAGGACCTAAAATCCTTAACAAAAATCAGGGTCTAACAACAGATGGAGTAACCGACCAGCCCAAGAAGGTAAATGTTGTTAATACTCCATCACAAACAAACAACCAACGAAACAACAACTTTACCCCGACAATCAAGACAGTGGATTTTAACCATCCACAACAACAACAACAACAGCGAAATCCCATACAAGGACCAAGCAAAAACTCATTTGGTTATCAAAACCAAAATCAAAACCAGAAACAACAAATGCAAAACTTTAATCCTAATAGGCAATAGTTTGATCAGAATTTTAGGCCACAATATACACCAAACCAACAAACCAGGAATTACAATCCCAATTCATATTGTGGTTTCCACAAAATTCTAGGTCATGATACTAGAACGTGCCGTGACTACAATAAATTCATGCAACGTTTTCCAGAAGAACAAAGACAGTTCTTCACAGATTTGTTTTTGGCAGATCCCGTGTCACCACCACCAAGCACGCTCGCAGGGGTAGTTTCCCCTCAGAATTCTCCCCTCAAGATCTTTAACGATCCACTCCCAAATCATGATAATAACAGACTAAATCTAAATGGGACAAACAAAGGCATAATGATGGGAAGCAATGATCATGAAGCCTCAACCTCACTAAATCCATCAGTTGCACCACAATTAGGAAATCAGCCGAGACCCAAGATAGTCAGTTTAGTAGAACTAGACGCTGAACTACCTATCGAAGCTATAACAAGAACACGAGAATATTTATCTCAACCAAGCCCAAGTCACCTACCAGAAACAGATAAGAGTCAACAAATAGTAGAAAAACCCGTGGGTGCCTATGATTTAATTGGCGACCTAACAAAAACCTTCTCACACATTTCATTTTTGAACTTACTAAAGAACTCTCCTGCCCACAGAGCTGCTCTTCTAGAGGCATTAGGTTTAAGTCATCTAATTAATATCACTCAGCCTCCTGAAACACAAGTGAACCACGTAGATTTTGATATCCATCCTCCAGGACAGCCGGACAAGGATGTCGAATTCATATTCGAAATAAGTAAAATGCCTACAGATGCTGAGATTGCACGCCGAGGTGATCCAGCCTTACAATTACAAGTATGGGTTTATAATAACTATGTAAAACGAGCAATGGTTGACGATGGGGCCGCATTTAACATAGTCCCCTTCTCTTTCCTTCAAAAATTAGGATATGGGGAAACAAACTGTTCCACCACTCGAAACACATTGAGAGGCTATGATAGCCTTAAAGCCACTTCGATTGGAACTATAATACTACCGGTCACCTTAGGACCCAAAACAATCCTGACTGAGTTTTATATTATAGATCGGGAAACTAATTATAATATGATCCTTGGCCGACTATGGATACACCAAATGAAGGCAATCCCTTCTACGTTATTCCAAGAAGTAAGATTCTTGCATCTAGGAAAGGTGTTTGTAGCCAAAGGCGATCCAAAGCAATTCGATATACACCTAGCTGACTTAAAGAAAAGACCAAGTGTACACTTGGAATTTGAACTTCCAACAAACCAACTTAATAAACCCACTGACGCAAAACCAAAGGAGAAGTTGGTACCTACAACAGATCTTGAGACTATGAATCTAGTCAAGACAATCCCAGCCTCAAAAGGCGAGGCTAACATTGTAGAAACAGTATCATTAGGAACCACTGCAAAATTTTTTGAGTTACTAGAACATGATCTACCAATGTTCCTACCATTTGATTATGTGGGCATGGGATATTCCCTAGGTGTTGGTTGTCTTCCAGCAGAGGATCTCTGTATGGTGGAAGTAGAATGCGCAAATACAACAAATATCCCAGCGTCCGTATTCCCAGCTAAATATTGGAATCTCCATTTTGATGGATCTAAATGCCATTATGGAGCGGGGGCTGGTGTAATCTTTACTTCCCCTGAAGGAAAGGTCCTACCATTCGCCTTCAAACTCAATTTCGAATGTACAAACAACGGCGTTGAATACGAAGCCCTCCTCCTTGGCCTAATTTTAACCAAGAGGATCGGTATTAATAACATCAGAGTATTAGGAGACTCACAATTGGTAGCAAACCAAGTCTCTGAGATATATGAAACCAAAGCTGAGCATTTACAGCTTTACAAAAGGGCTGTATTAGATTTAAGCAAGGAATTCGACTTCATATCAATTGAAACAATCCCACGAGATGAAAATCTTCTCACTGATTCAATAGCAACTTCCGCATCATGTTTTACTCCAAGAAATAAGTTAGAGGATACTCGTTTCATAGTATCTCTTCGTGATGAACCATTGATAAAAACAACGACAAATTCTCTTTTAAACAAAAATGAATCTACTATCCTAGACCATGTTGATAGTGATATGGCCACTTTGGATTACTTAAACGCCTATGCAGCACTACATCTCTCCTATCATATGCTAGATTTGTCCTTAATCCCGCATTCATCTTCTTACTGCAGAAATACCATAATGGAACCTAGCGTATACACGGTAGAAAGTGGGGACGATTTGGATTTACCTCCAGCCCCACCTGAATTTGAAGAGGGTAATGCCTCTTTAATCGAGGAAACAATTGATGTTAATATCAGAATGGAGGATGAACCAAAAATATTGAAATTAGGGTCCTCATTAACCCCAAAAGAAGTAGAAATACACACTTAGATCCTCAAGGAACATCAGAAAGCTTTTACATTTAATTATAATGAAATGACAAGCATTGCACCACACATTGCAGTGCACAACCTCGTCACTAAATCTGATGCAAAACCAATTAAAAAAAATCAAGACCCATGAAACCCAAGGTGGCTCTCATGGTGAAAGATGAAATAATAAAACTCCTACAAGTAGGGTTCATCAAACCAGTCGATTACTCTCAATGGGTATCTAATATTGTTCCCGTTCTCAAAAAAAATGGGAAGATACACATCTGCATAGATTTCCGAGACATTAACAAAGCATGTCCTACGGACGAGTTCCCATTACCATCCATAGATGTCATTGTTGATGCAACAGCTGGATTTGAACTCTTGTCTCTCATGGATGGATTCTCAGGATACAATCAAATCAGAATATCTGAACAAGACCAAGCCAAAACCACGTTTATAACTCCTTGGGGAACCTATTGTTATGATGTTATGCCATTTGGCCTCAAGAACGCTGGTGCTACATACCAGCAAGCTATGACATATATATTCCATGATTTAATTCATAAAATCATGGAATCCTACGTAGATTACTTGTTGGCTAAAGCCAAGAAGCATTGCGACCATCCAGAAGTACTCCACGTCATTCTTTCACGCCTAATAGAATACAGAGTCACGCTAAATCCAGAGAAATACGTCTTTGGTGTAACAGGAGGAAAGGTCCTAGGTTACATCATATCGTCACGAGGAATAGATGTTGACCCAACCAAAATTTGGGCTGTCCTCGAAATGGTTCCACCTTCGGATGAATCTGGAATCAGGTCATTTCTCGGAAAATTGGGTGCAATCCGGAGATTCATCCCGAACTTAAGTTTCGCCATACATCCAATCAATAATTTTCTCAAGAAAGATTATAGCATTGATTGGACTGAAGACTGCAATGAAGCTTTTGATGTAATTAAGCGTTTCCTATTATAACCACCTAGACTAATGCCACCTAAGCTAGATCACCCGTTAATTCTATACTCACGAGATACCAATGTTTCGCTAGCCTGCATATTGGCCCAAGAAGATGATGACAAGAGATAACACGTGATTTATTTCATTAGCTGAATGCTGCTCGACTATGAAACATGCTATACACAAGCAGAAAGAGAATGTCTCGCCATAGTCTTTGCTACTAAAAGCTTAAGGCACTATATGCTGAATCAAGAAACGAGGGTCATGGTAAAAATGGACCACTTACGAACTTTCCTCACACAAGGGTCCTTGTCTAAAAAGGCTGGATGTTTATAACCTTAATGGGAGAATTCGAATTAACATTTGTAAATCAGAAGTCGGTTAAGGGACAAGTCATTACAGATTGGTTAGCTGATAACCCATTAGATGGAGGTGATTTAGTATATTTAGATTTTCCAGATGAGTGCGTATACTACATCGAAACCCGACCCTCTATCTCTGAGTGTCCCTGGTACACTGATATCATTAATTATATCATGGACCATACGTATCCAGAAGGAGCTACACCACAACAAAGAAGGCGGTTACGTATTATCGTAGCTAAATACATCATTATAGAGCAAGTGCTCTATGGAAAAGTGTTCGATGGAATGCTCCTAAGATGTGTCGACATAGAAGAATACAAGAAGATTCTCCATGAATCTCATACTAAAATGTGTGGAGGCCACTTCGGTGGCCATGCCACCACTCGCAAAATACATCGAATGGGCTATTTCTGGACCACTCTAGAACACAACGCAGTGGAGTTTGTACGCAGGTGTCATAAGTGTCAAGAATTCTCCCACGAAATTCATATCCCAGCACAAGCTCTACAACCAATTGCTACTCCATGGCCCTTTTCTACATGGGGCCTAGACTTAATAGGGAAATTCTCTCCCTCATCCACGGACAGCCATAATTTTATAATCACGGCCACTGAATATTTTACCAAATGGGTAGAGGCTATGCCTCTTACTACTGTACCAGGTTCTGTAATCGCCAAGTTTATTTTGAACCAAATCATTTGCAGATACAATATCCCACAAATCATTATCTTCGATAATGGAACTTCTTTTAAGAATGAATAGGTTCGCGAGCTATGCAATAAATTTAAAGTAAGCCATCATACGGCTTCCTTGTATTACCCTCAAGCCAAGGGACATGCTGAAGCAACAAACAAGACACTGAAATCCATTCTCCTTAAAACTGTGAAAGAAAACAAACGAGATTGTCATTTGAAGTTATATCCGGCCTTATGGGCCCACCGAACCTCAATAAGAACACCAATGGGAGCAACACCTTTCTCACTAGTATTTGGGGTAGAAGTAGTTCTCCTACTTGAGGTCGAAATCCCCAGTCTCCGTATTTCATTACAAGGGATTCTGGATGAAGACGCTTACAGAGAAGCACGTCTTTCCCAACTAGAAATCCTAGATGAAACTAGGTTAGATGTTGAACAACAACATAGAGTTTATGCTGACCGGATGTGCCAGCAGTACAACAAAAAGGTCTATGAACACGACATATACGAAGGTGATCTAGTTCTAAGGCTAGACAGCCGGATCAACAAGAATACCGGTGAAGGAAGGAAATTCCGGCCCAAATGGTTAGGCCCATACCAAGTCATGAAGGACTATGGAAATAGTGCATACCTCTTATGTACGCTAGAAGGTGAGGAATTTGGCGAAATGGTCAATTCCCTACACCTCAAGCGATTCTACGCATAAGCAGCTAGCACTACTTATATAACCATCTACATTACATTTTCATACAGATTAGGATCATGTTGTCCATTTCTTTTGTACACAAATTGTGATCAAGGAATCTATTCTCAAAGAAATTCATTACAAACTCATGATGTTGTTGGCATAAACTCTTTAATCATACCTCTCCATTTTCATGATGTCATCAAATTATCTCGGAATCATTTTATCAAATAAAGCTAGACATGGAAAAGTCTTAAATGGTAACCATACCAAGATCTGTGGGCTTGTTCTCACTTTTAGTTTCTTCTTAGGATAGGTGTCTTGCCTATGGTCTGTTCTAGAAGCTTCATGGTGTCACATCTATCCCTTATATATGTCTCTTTGGAAATAAGCACATACTGACGTTTTACTCAAGAAAACGAGTACAAAAGTGATTAAACAGAAAATTTTAATTTTACACATTCCCTTGCCCCACCAACCTTCGGTGATGAGCTTGCGTCTCTTACTAGTGATGTAGGGTTGGGAAAGGATGGAAATGCCCTTACTCGCCTATACCTTGTCCATGGTGATAAACCCATGCTTCTTACTGGTAGCATGGGGCAAAGTATAGGGGGTCCTCTTGACAAGCAAACATTAAAGGTCATAAACAAACAATCCAAATCTTGAGGTCTTAAATCAAAGATAAATAAATTAGATGTTCAAAATTCCAAGAGAATTAAAATCCTAAAAACCCAAATTTTGTCTACTATGTGGCCATCTACGGATCTAAGTCTAGATAAACTGCAAAGTAAGTTACACTCTAAACTATGAAGTCACTTGGGTAGAGTAAGCTTGTAGCTTCCAATTTGGTTCCACCAAAGCTTTTTCTATCTTTCATCACTATCATTTCAGCAGCACCTCACAACTTGTGCCCTTTCTAGCTCTCGGTGATGAGCCCTCGCATCTTACTAGTTGCGTGGAGTTGGGAGTAGGGGCAGGTTTATCTGCTCATCATACTGGTTTGTATTCATCACTTTGCCAACATAAATATGAGGTATCCAAAAATTGCTTACAAAAGCTAAGATTCAAAATCACATTATATCTACATCACCATATATCAGCATCATGAAATACAAAAAGAAATAAAAACATTTACATCATTTGTTCACCATTGCATATATTCTAGAAAGCATATAAACATACATCGTAGTATACATAGGGAAACTGGAAATAGAAAGGAAACCATGAGTGCCAAGATTTTGATCCAAAATAAATACGTATATATAAATGATCAATGTTTATATACAATGCCATCATGCACTAAGCATGGTCAAAATGCTCAAAGAGCCCGGGATATACAAAGAATATATAAAACAAAATTTGTGAGAGCTAAGAGGCTTCTCAATCCCTACGCGACCCCTCCGAGGGTGCGTGACCTCTCCTAGGACTTTGGCTACGCCGGCGCTATGAATGCACGCAGGGCTCAGAATCCCGAGGGGCAGCCATAGTCTCACCACGAGAATGGCTCCTCATTAGACGCTCAGCCATCTTGTACCCCACTAGCTCGGTGCGAAGGGTCGATACCATCCTGGCCACATGCCAGACTAGAGCAAAGACGTCGGCATGCCTACCGGCTACTGAAGGCTCCCCAACGTCTACGGATAGCTCTGCATGGGTCCTATCCATGGGGATCATTAGGGAATCAATACATACCCTGCGGATCAAATCCTGCCACTCATCAACAGTTTCTGCAAACAAAGGAGAAAACAAGTTAGAAGCCAAACAAGAAATTAGGAATACAAGATTGCAACTAAGGAGATCCTACAAGCAAACATTAAAAGGGAGAAAGGGTAACTTACTTGGATCACCAGGTCTCCAGGATGGGTCGTTGGGGCCAGCACCTGCCCCGGATGCCGCTGCTAACTGAGGGGCTGCTCCTATGATGGAAGTAACGTATCGCCCCGCAATGGACTCATCCTCTCTACCATGGCCCTGGGAGAGTGGCTCCTCTGAAACCAAAGTCACCCTCTCTGCACTCTTCTCTGCCCTCTCGGCCTGCATAATATCCTGAGTGTCATGCCACTCAGGATCATTGTCCTCGGTCTCCTCCTCTGACCCTCCCTCTGTGAACTCCTCATAATCGAAGTCAATATCAATAGGGTCATCGATGATATGAGCAGGACCCACAACAATCTGAAGCAAGGGTGCCCGAGGCACACCGGCTGTTCCTCTAGCACGAACTATCCTCCTGGCTGCAATAGGAATACCAGGAGTAATCACTGTCCAACCTCGGCCTCTAGGCCCCCCTCTGGCCTCACGGACTGATCTGTAGACTGGCGCCACTGGGGGAAGCATATCCGTGTATGGTAAACCAAACTGCTGAGGAACTCGGCCAAAAGGGTGCATCTCCACTCACCCCACTCTATCAATAAGTTGTCCTATGGTGAAGCAGGAGATCAAGGTAAGAGCCTCCTCGCCCCATATGCCGGCCATAGTCTGGTACGGTGTCACCTCCATGTCGGTAGTAGTCAGGGAGGCAACTGGCTGATGAGGTGCTCTAAGCACCGACATGTCTGTCCATCTGGCTACCCTCACAACTCCAGGATCTGCCACCTCCACACCCCTGCCATAAGGAATGAAATACTCATAAACCCAACTCATGACTAGAGTCGGGTGGCTCAATGACTACCCCTGTAAATGGACCACCCTGTATAGATCGTGGTAGGTGGTCCCAAGAATGTCTGCTCCCCAAGTGTATATCCGATTGTGCCCCTCTATCTATGCAAAAATGGGGGCCCAACAGTATAATAATGTGTCTCCTCCCTTGTCCCCGATCAGTCTTGAGGCAAGGATCCCCATGATGGCCTATCGAAGTACGGGGATGGGAAAAGAAGGAATAGATCAAACTCTCACCCCATTCTTTGACCCCGTGGATATGACTGCATCTCCCATATATGTCGCCCACTGTGCAATCTTTGCCCATGAGCCTGCTGTATCTAAATTGAGTCACCTCCCGATGATCGGGACCCCCAGAATGCGGTAGATGTCCTCCAATGTAATGGTCCACTCGCCACGGACCCCTAGAAATCGGAAGGTGTTCCGATCTACATCCCAGTATGAAAACAAGTCACAAAGAATGTGACTAGATGGTGTAACATGGGCCACACACGATATGCACAATATGCCAGCCCTCTGAAGTGTGTCCTCCTCATCCTGTGAGAGGGCATCTAGTACCCCTGGGAGCTAATCACACTCCCTCTCTCTACTCCATAGGATGTACTCCTCTCTCGCCTTCATACACCCAAAAACACACAAAACAAAGTAAGTTAGTATCCAGGCAATACTAGAAAAATCATGTAAACACGTAGAAATGCTAGAAATACAAACACAATCTCAAAAAGAGGTTCCTTTTGCATTCTGTGCAAAACTGCCATCCTGAGCAGGGGGGTGGTTTTGTAACCACCGCCTTAAAGGCGGCGGTCGTGTAACCGCCTCCCTGAACAGGGCGGTAGTCATGTAACCACCGCCCTGGCCAGGGCGGCGGTCGTGGTCTGAAAACCCACGCGGGTTTTTAAACTAAAAAGGCCTAAAAAGTGCAAAAAATGGCCATTTAACCTAAAAACAGAGCCTACCTAGTAGGCGCCCCCCCTAGGTGGACCTTTGAACACTAGCATTTTACAAAATGACCCCCCCATTGCAAAGATTTTAACATTTCAAAATTAAGAGGAAAAAAAGGAAAAACTAAAGAAAACTAACCTGTGATCTCGCGGGACGATGTTCCGCACGTGGAGGCATGATCGCTATCTCATCATGGACATTTTGACTCTACTCACGCAAGAAACCATCATCGTGGGTCCCAGAGCTCAAAATCAATCAAATCAACTTGCGCAAATGAATAGGAAAATGGGCCCACTTTCATATATATAACACTCTGTTTCATTTTAAAATGACTTTTTCACAGGTTTGGAGCGCTGATGGAGGTAAGTTCCTATCCTCACATAAATGGTACGTTCTCATTCCCTGTTATCTTAGCGTTTATTTTCAAACTATTATATCTATCTGCACTTAAGTTCTCTTTTCATTTTGCAGGTAGCAGGAATTTTGGATGGCATCATTTCAACACATGGACGTATCAGGTATAACATCTAACTTCCCATTTCGGGACTTCCATACTTGGACCCACCATTTTACTCCTCTTCATGGCTAAAACGCTTCTCCGAGGGGGCAATATGTACGTACCCAAAATTGTAAGGTACTATACTACCAGAACAACATAACAGGTGTCCCATTGATGATACAGGTCTCCTCGCAAGGTGTTCGGAATCCAGAAAAGATCTCCAAGTGTGTGTTAACATCTCACATGCTCTGCTTAACCCTTGCGTGCTTTGTTTTTCCCTTTTCCCCTCTTTTCTTAGCCTTTTGCTCTTCAGTGATGAAATTGCCGCCCTGCATGGGCGGAGGTCCTTTACGCATTTTCTAGAAAGCGTTTTTAACGCGACTCACGTAAAAATCAACGATTCACCAGATTTTTTTACCGACTTGGGCTTGTATTTATGTTTTTGGTCCCCTGGAATAGTGTTTGGCCATTGTTTATAGTTTTAGAGTTCAATTTGGTTTTGATCTTTGGGTGAATGAAAAGCTATAAATAAATGGTTTGTGCACAAACAAATGGTCTGGCCCCTCATTCACTTCTCATACTCTCATTTTCAATAGTTCAGTCTATTATTTTTCTTAGAATTCATAGTTTCAATTCTTTTCATGCTTAGTTAGCATTGTTTTGCTGTTGGTAAGCCACAAATCCATCTTGTGCAAGCAGTGTTATTGTTTTATCCAATCCATTGGAGTAGAATAGCTTAGGAAGCCATTAAAGTTACAGGTTTTTTCTCCTCAAACAAGATAGTTTCAGGTTTTGGATGCTTTATGTTGCATGACTTGCAATAAATCCCGCTAGGAATTGCATAAGCCAAGCTCTGTACTCTTGCGCTATCCCTCTCCTACTCGCATTATATTCAGTCTACATTATGAACTATACGCATATAAATATACCCATATGTATTATACCTATACCCAAACTGGGTTATCTTAATACATGAGTAATAAATTATTCATTTCGGACTCAGCCACGGGAAACATGATCATGCCAATAGAACAAATACCAGAAAATCTGTTGCAAAACACATGGCACACACATGTGACATTACCTCCATTGAACGGTTAAAAGAGGAAGGACGATCAACCTAAGTTCCCAATCCTCGTTAGTACAGAAACTTGAAATGAGTATTCATCTCATTAATTTATTGGGGTTAAAAAAATAGTATGCGTTGTCCTAAAATTCATGCTAGCGTATAATCATTTCCAGAGCCCAAAAACTTGTGCTACAAACCAAAATCTCATTACTCTACAGTGACTTGTTTATGTAACCCAAAAAAATGAGAACTTCAACCCGCATTTAGAATCAATAAAAAAAATGATTACCCAATTCGTATTTTCAGATTGTATTCATACTAAAATCAGTATACGAACAACAACCCACAAAAATGATCCATATCCTTATTTCCTATAAGGAGAGTGATAAAATATAACTGGATAGAATATACTAAATTTCCTGCCCATGAGACATTCACCCATGCTCAAGCAGGTTAGTCATAATACAAGTTGTAGCACATACCCTTTAACGTTATTTCCATAGGAAGTAATATTTCAGGAATCTGATTATATCCTCATATTTTCCTCATAATATAATTTACCCAAACCTTGCATAAGGGTTTAAAATATACCAACCAAATTAAAAAACTCAAACTTATTATGAACACATATTGGTACTCGGTTTTCAATTCCAAAATGCAAACTCCATTGATTACGAGATCCACATGCGTACCACAGCATTTTCAAAACAATATACTTTCCTACCAATGACTTCAAACTCGAAAATGATCCAGAAGTTCTATAGCACACTATGTTTAGGTGTCACAGACTGATATAGGAAATCGATTTAAAGGAAAACATTGGAACCCAAAAAAAAAAATTTTATCATTCCAACTAATACAACAACATAGACTATTGATTCACCAAGTTTGAAATAGGGCAGAAGCTTAAAGAAACTACCAGAAAACCCTTTCAAGATGCCATAACAGAAGAGGAAAGAACATTCATTTCATGAAAAAATAAAATGGCAGCAGAAGATTGCAAGGGGCAAGTTTAACATGCCTGCTTTGGAGCTTCTACGAGTCACCCAACCTCCAACTCTTCTCCAACAACACGAGTCGCTTCCCCACAAGGCGTCCACTTCTGTAAAACTCCTCACCAACCATTCACACATCCATCAACTACCAGAGATGGGCACATATACAACAAATGGACAGCAATTTATTTTTCTAACCACGCACCCATCTAAAACGTGCCAGACTGTAAAGGAAGCCAGTGGAAGCTGGAAACATGGGAGAAGAAGAGGCATCCATCCAGCACAATGGAAAATCAGAATTTTTTTTGTTTTTCATGATGCAAGCAGCTTGCGCCCAAAGGGCTTGAGTAGGTCGCTAGGAATGAAGCCAGGGCGGGTTTGAAAGGAACCAAAATTCAAATGAAGCGGCCAGTCCCAGAGCAGGTCAAAGAGGCAACAATCCCAAAAATGTGTCCCTCCTTCCCAAGGGCCTGCATCCCAAGAATACATGCCCAACACTCCTCCACCTACACACATTGAAAACCCTAAAAGGGGTAGCAAGAATTCTATCTACTTCCAGCTAAAACCCACGCAAACCACTAAATTTCTTTATTTTTATTTATATTTTATTTTATTTCATCTTATGTTTATATCTATATACATTTTTTTAAAGCATAATAATCCAGTTGACTTGGTTTTAAAAAGCAAACCGAAATGAATACCAGTAACCTAGGAATATGGATGAACATGCGTAACCCAAAACGTCACAAAGGGTATCCTCCTCTTATGCAAAAAGCGATGCTCGCTTGACAGGAAGGATCAATCAATTAAGTAGAATAGCTTAATGCAGTTAGATAGCTATTGCTAACAATCAAAAATTAAGAAACGAAAAAGTCACCAAACGACAATAACTAAATATTATTTTCATTATCATTATCAAGTTTAAAAAAAAAAACAACTTAGGAATAACTATTGCAATATTAATAATGTCGACAGTCCAAATCGACACTAATTATAGAATACAATGATTGACTATTCATAACAATCATATTTTTTATGTAAATACAAATATAAGAATCTCTTTTAAATAGGGACATGCCCTAAAATACCAACTTGTCATACAAGTCGTCTACCAGGCTTCGAAAACACAAATTTCCATTAAATAGGGAAAAAGTAATGTTGCAGTGGAGACCAGCACGGGAAGCATCGGCAACTACACGAAGGGGGGGAAAAAAATTAGAGGTTACGCTCAAAGACAAACATGGAGCAAAGACTACCATGGCACCAAGATAGGCAACCCCTTCTTCAGCATGGTATGGGGTTCATCTTACAACATGATCAGACGAAACAACTAAAAAAAATGCTATAGAGACAATTAATATAAAATATCGATGATAATCAAAAATAAGGTAAAATAATAATACTTATAAAATAAGGGCCGATCGACAATTAAATTAAAAAAAACATTATTACCATTATATATTATAATTATATATAATTTCTACCCACATTAATAATGACCAACAATTGAGCTTAACAATGCGACAGCAAGATCCTCCTGCAAATGGGATAACGTACAAGACATTACACAGTCCACATACATAGGTTTCGATAATGACTCGAGAAAGAAAGGAGAGGGAAGGTGCTAAAACATCACTGAGACATGGTCTAAGACAACGGAATTACACATAGTCGTTCGACACTCAACAAAAAGGGTCACTGCGACAAGAACCGGGGTAACCGCCGAATGGGGCATTACATAATTGAATACACAAATTTCAAAATTTTGAGGGAGAAATGGGAGCATATTTTTTATTTCAAAATTAGGAGTGCATGGGAAAATGGTAGAGACCGGGTTGTAGGGGATATGGAAGATAATATTTTTGATGGCAGGAATGAAAAAAAATTCACAATCAAAAGAGACAAGAGGTACTAGGATAGAGGTCCCCCATTCACGTGGGAAAAGACAATGTCAGGGAACAAACCAAAATAGGTAAATTTTTTAACCTCAATATTGTTTGTAATGAGAATGGGTTCTTTCTAGACATCCCAGATCTGGTTGCAGAATGGGTTAGTGCTTCAATGAATAATACTATTATGGATAATATTCTAGGTAGTCACCCGAATATTGATGAGTTTCATAAATGGGCTTGCTGGAAATGGATTCCTAAAGGTTTAATAGGGATAATAGCTTATGCTAATGCTTTTTTGTGATCTCTCTTTCCCTGCAAGAGGATTTTTTAAAAATCTTGGCTAGGGGGCCATGGTTAATGGGTAGAGGGGTGGTTTTGGTTCAAAAAGGGAATCCATGATTTAATCCACTTAAGACTACTATCAAATAATACCTCCTCTTGGTTAGACTTCCACAACTTCCTCTTGAATATTGGGATTTTGACATCTAATAAGGGATAACCAAAGCCATTGGTTCTCTGGTTATCATTGACCTTGTTACTTGTGCCAAATCTCGAATGCTTTTGACATGTTTCTATGTCAATATATCTCCAGAGACATCCCTTCCCAGGAGTATTGAGCTTAAAGATACACAGTAGTCCATTCTTAGATAATAGACTACAAGTTTGCACCTTTTATGTGCTTCTCATGTTTCAAAGCAAGGCATAATGTAAATTCATGCCATAAGGCCAAAGAAGAGGCTACTGTGAAATCCCAACTTAAAAAGAACAAAGGAAATACAAAGGAAGACTTGAAAGGAAAAGGAATCATGAATCCTAATGCCAATGGACCTTCAAATATTATCTCTACATGGATGCAAGTTAATAAACCTATAGAGATTAAAGAGTTCAGAGTTGAAGTGTTAACACCGGTATTAAAGGCAGTTACTATAGATGAAGGAAATGAAAAGGTCGGTGATGAGGTAGTTGAGATATTTTTTAAAATACCAGAGGATTCTACGGTAGAATCCATTGTTTAGGAGGAAAATATTATTGGATCTATTGTGCAAGACACAATTGAAGCTTGTTTATTTTCCCAATGACCCAAGGAATACTTAATGATTACCAACAACATGTTTAATGTGATAGACATCATCCTGGAGGACATACCCATAATTGAAGAGGATATTAAGAGAACATTGGAAAAAAACAAGGGCCCTGAAACAATTAACTCTATGGATGAGGAATAACAAGATGAAGTGCCTCAGGTCTCATCATCTATTAGTATGGAGGATCAAGGAATTGAAGAAACCTGAAGCTCGATGGTGCAGAACAAGAAAAGTCCTAAATTAAATCCAAAAAATAAAGAAACTCATAGGACGAGAGGGAATGTGAATAAAGATGATGTTGGTGAAATTAAAGCCTCTCCTAGCATACCATCAAAGAAATAAAAGAGGGAATGATATTCTTGAAAGGAAGTGATGGAAGGGAAGAAAATATCCTTGGTGGGAGGTAAGAAATCCAATCTGTTTAAATGATAACTCTCTCATGGAATATAAGGGGTCTAAATAATCCAAGTAAATATAAAATTATGAAGGATATCATGAAGGATAGGAAGCTAAACATTATTATTTAGCAAGAAAATAAAATGAATAAATAAAGAATGATGGATTTCCAGAAGTCTTTTTGGAAGGAAGCTGGGTTTCACTTTTAACCATCTATGGGAGCTTTATGGGTGCTTATATGTCTCTGGGATCAAGAAGTGGTGAGCGGGGTTCCCTTTTTCAATAGTCAGAATCACTTAGTTTTTTGTTTTACTTATTTAAATTCTTAAAATATGTCCATTTTATCCAAAGTTTATCCTCCTAACTCATGCTATGGTAGAAGGATTCTTTGGGTTGAGTTAAATAGTTTCATAAGGTTGTCAAAAGAGATCCACTAGATTACTAGTGGATATTTTAGTACTCCTCTGATCCCTGGAGAAAAGAAAGGGGGAATCACTTATTATTATGAAAGCATGGAGGATTTAGGAAAATTTATTAATTGGAATGAATTGTTTGATCTAGAGCTAAGTGGATCTAAGTACACTTGGAAAAAAAGGAGTGGATATAATATTATTCAGGTAAGATTAGATAGATTCCTTGTCAATATATAATGGTTACAGGAAAAAAATATTCACTCTCCTCCCTACCCTGTATAGGATCTTATCATAATCCAATCATCCTTAAAACTGGGGATTTTGAAATCTCAAAAGTTAGGCCCTTTAGGTTTGAAAAAATGTGGACCACCCATCTCGATATTGAGGAATGGTGGAACCTTGAGACTAGAGGAAATTGTATTTACCAAGTGGTGGCCAAACTTAAAAGTGTCAAAAACAATATCAAAAAGTGGAATAAAGAGACCTTTTGGAAACATTTTCTTGCAAAAGAGTAAAATTTATGAGTAATTAAAGGAAATGGCGGACATAATGGAGGAAGCAGAATGGAGTGATGAGGAAAAAGAAAAAGAGAAAAGCCCCCTCTCCAAGTTTCATACTATCTTGCACAAGGAAGAAATATATTGGAAACATAAATCTAGGATTAAGTGGTTAAAAGAAGGTGACTGAAACACCAAGTTTTTCACATCCCTACCACCATCAAAGCTAACCAAGGTCGGATACAAGAAATCACTAGACCTGATGGGATGATGGTTTCTAATGAGAGAGATATTTCTGAGACCGCCATTTATTTTTCCAAATATCTCTTCTTTGAGAATGAACAACCTGATATAAATTCCACTAATGACACGTTGGAAATCTTTGAAACTGGTATAATTGATAATATGAATAAGGATTTAACTGCTATACAGGTAAGTGCACCAAGTTGGGGGGCCAAAAGGGGGTCTTAAGTGGACGCATTTTCCTAAAAAATAAAAAACTTCAACTTGTACAAGTTTTTCGAAATAGTTACACTAAAAATTAGAAGATGTTGTAGAAATATGAATCGTAGAATTTTGAGTCTAGTTTCTAAGCTACTGAATTTTATTGAAAACAAATAATTTTAAGTGGGTCAAATAACTAAAATACCAACAAGTTCTCCTATTTTTTTTAAAAAACATAATAGAGTGACTTTCGAGCCCCCATCATTTTTTGAGCACCATTGAGTATTTTTGAAAACCCTTTGGTAGAAAGATAACTAGGAGCATCTAGTTTGTGTTAGAATTTTTTTTAGATATTTTTAATGAGTATGTTTTTATTTATGATTTTTATAGTACATAAATTTTATGTTTTGAAAAATAACGGAACTTCGAATATGCCCCCCCTAACTACCTCAAAAAATATCGAAAATTAGAATTTTTTTTTAATATGTATAGAATTATGCCTAGTTTGTGCTGGTATTATTTTTTTTCAATTTCGATGACCCAAACAAAAAATATATGATGAAAGATAGACATATTTAAATTTCAAAAAATATCTATAAAAAGGCATAGTTAGAAAATAAATAATATGGAAACCTTATATTAGTCAGAAAATTTGAAAAATTATATTTTTAGAAAGAAGAAACTCTACTCTATGTCGTGGTATAATATTTTTTAAATGGATTGATTTTTGTTATTTTGATTATCATAGAAGAAGTGGCATTTTTTACATTTTCCTGCAAAAACACATTGTTTGTTGTGTTTGTGCAGGTCCATGCCTCATGGTTGGGGATCCAAACTGGATCCCAAGCCTTGAGGCATGTGCTGGAAAAGGTAAAAATCATAATGCGTACACGTAATGATTTGTTTATATATTGTGGCCCCCAACGTCCCTTTCATCTCTTTCATGGGAATTCTGCATACATTCTATTTGGTATGTAATTTTCTCTACATTCTTGCACAATTTTTTAGTAGTTCATTTTGTCTCCTACCCCACTAGTTGATTTTTTCTAATCATGGGCAATAAAATTCAAGCTAAGGACAAGAGGAAAGTCAAGAACAAGACACTAGAGCAATCAGAAGAGATGAAAATAAAGAAATTGAAGAGAATGTAAAAACTTTGTGCAGGGAAAGGTACATCTATTATATCAAATGTAGCTAATGTATTAGAAAATGGGGATGAAATACATAATGAAAATGTAGAGAATAATGATTTTGCATTGAATAAAGATATTGAATTGAATGATAATGTTGGTATGGATGAAGAAATCGATATGAATCCAATTGTTGAACCCTTACCTGAGAATGCAAAAGTTAACCCTGAAATTTGTATGAAAACACTGAATGAAGAAAGTAACCTTGTAAACAAATCTTCACCTCTAAGAACACCTCCTTCCATTTTGTGAAGAAAACCAAATCACTTAACTGAAATTGATGAAAACGTTATAAAACCAATGCCTAACAAAATGTCTGAAAGAAATGCGAGAAGAAAAGCTAGTGGAGTTTGGGATAATTACTTTGAGAATTTAAATGACACACAAAGATGTCAATTATTTGTTACATTGATGAAATTAATTAATTTGAGACCTATAATGAAGACCTTGGTGTTAAGAACATATAATGTTTTTGATTAAAATGCATCAATTGTTGAAAACATACACAAATCATACCAAACTGTAGGTGGAAAAAAATGCACCAAATATAGTAATGCTACACAACGTGCACTTACTAATTGTATAGTAAGTGATAAAATAGTTAATAAACGCTTGATTAGAAAATCAAGTAGTCCTTTGAAGCTAAATAGAAAAACACTAATGAAATCAATAGAGAGATGTAAACATATTGATTCAGTCAATAACACTGACTATTAGGATTTCTCTAGCAGACTTCCATGAAAAGAAAAGAATACATCTGATATTCTAAAAGAATAAATTGTAAAATTTTGGAATGAGAACACAAGGGTGTCACCGAATAGAAGAGATATACTAAAAATAAGAATAGGTTCTCGTAATCGTGAATCATGTGCAAAACATTTCTTAGATATGACTCAAACACAATTTTTCTCTAAGTTTATGAATGAAAACCCACAAATTAACATTAGCCTAAGATTCTTTGAAATGAGCAAACCCTTTTATGTGAAAATCAATCACTCACGTACCACTTATTGTTGTAGGCATCATGTTGAATTTTCAATGCATTATGATGTTTTTTTTCAAATACGTCATGTTTTACATACTGACATCATGTTGCAGGAGTGTGGATTAAATATCCCACCAAAATATTGAAGGGAATTTATTCCGACAATATTTTGTGAAAAATCAACTAGACAATTTTTTTATAACAAAGCATGTTTGGATGGAATGTGTAATGTATGTGGTGGCTTGCACAATCTAAAAATATATATCCATGAGGAGAGTACAGATTCAATAGGAAAATAATTGGTTGATTTCACCAAATATAAATCGGTGACATATCAATTAAAATATGGAAAAGAATCTAAGAGGTGTGAGCTTGTTACAAAACAATTACCTGTATCAGAATATATGGTCAAATTCAAAGAGAAATTTTTTTGAGTATGAAAAGCACACACATAGAGCTCGATGGTTGGACAAAAACTTCAAGTTAATTAAGGAAACTTTCCCACTTGGTACTATTGTTTCAGTAGTTGAATTTGCAGAGAATTACATATTGCAACCACAAATGGAGGTTCAGTCTCAATATTATAATTCAATTCAAGTTGCTATTTTTTTGCATATAGCATTCATGCACTCTCTAGAAATCACTGAGAAATATGGAAAAATATTAAGAGAGTATCATTTCTACATCAGTGATGATCAGACACATTCTATAGAATATGTACAAGGGTGTTTCGAGGTGTTTTGTGTGAACTTGAATGAGAGGAACATTAGTTTCGATCAACATTACATTTGGTCAGACAACTGCACATCACAATTCAAGAATGCAAGGATGTTTTATTGGCTAAGTAGGATTCACAAAGAAATAAATTTAAAACATATCTGGAGTTTTACTAAGGCAGGGCATGGAAAAAGAGAGCATGATGGTGCGAGAACATGTGTGAAAAGAGAACTTACAAGAGAAGAGTTAAAGTTCAAGGATGGTGCTAAATTTACAGATGTAAAAAAAATTATTGATTGGTGTGTCAAGAATATGGGCCATGAATCTCAAGAGAGATCAATGGTTCGTAGAAATTTTTGGTTGATAGAGGAACAAAATCTAGCAAACTTTGAAGATTGTATGAAAATTGTAGGATCAAGTGATATGCACTCATTCTGTAATTCAGATGCAAATGCTTAGAATATTTATACTAGGTGCATGGCATGTTTTTATATATCATGCATTGATTTTACATGGAATGAATGTGAGTCACAATAGTGGGTGGATGAATGGACTTGTAGACCTCTAATTCCACTCGACACACATCAAGTTCCACGAGCATTACAACTTGCAGGGTCTTCAGATAAAATGACAACATCACCTGACTTTGACCAAGTCTCTGATTTAGTGCAACAAGGTGTATACATATATGTACATTCCATGTTTTGGGTAAGTGCAGCAAGTTGGGGGACAAAAAATGGGTCATAAGTGGACGTAATATTGCAAATAATAGCATAATATAAACTTGTAGGGATTATTAGCAATGCATACACTCAAAATTATAAAAACTTATATAAATATGAGTCGTAGCATCTAGAATCTAGTTTCTAAACTACTATTTTTTAAAAAATGGACAAGTTTAGATATATTAAACACTCAAAATTCAATGAATTGATATTTTTACAAAATCCTATAAGATTGAAGTTCATTTTCCCGCGATTTGGATGACAAAAAATTGATATATATATATATTTTTCCTTTAGTGAAAAGTTATATGCCGATATCTATCTTGGGATAGATTTTATTTTGTACTTTTTTGAGCAATATTTTATTTTTTATGATTTTTTTCATGAAAGTTGTCTAAAAACATAAAGAAAACGGAGCACTTTCTGTTTGCCCACCATAACTTCATCAAAAAATATTGAAATCAAATAATTTTTTTTTAACATGTATATAATTTCACCACGGTTGGGATGGTATAAGTTTGATCACATTATGATAAGTGAAACAAAATTTGCAGTCTTAAACGTAGACATGAACATTCACGGGAAAAAGTGTCTTAAATACCTACTGTTAGTAAAAAATTATAAAATGATATTTATCATATTCTATTCACTTTAAAATCAACATTCTACAAAGCTAACAGTCTCTTCTACACAATGGTACCTTTTTTATGACATATTTTTTACTTTTCGGCATGCTTCAAGTCCACAGAAGACTAAATTTGATGTTTTGTTGTTTTTGATGTATAATTCAAGATTTGATGTCCACTTTTTTGTCCCCTAACTTGCTACACTTACCATTTTAGATTTATAAATTATTAAATGGTCAACTCTTAATGTATTTTAAATTTGACTTATAGTTTTAATTTTTGATGTAGGGCACGTTTTTGCAGTTATTGCAATGGAATTTAATGAAGAGGGAACATACTACTTCTTGTCTCATTGTGTAGAGGGGAAAAAAATTGACTTTCACAGTCATTGATGGTGAAGACCTCGAGTATCCCACTGGGTCAGTGGTAGTCATTGGAACTTGTATTTGACAATATCCTATCAAAAAACCAAACATTTTGTTGTTTAAATACTATGAAGTACATCAAAAGATACTTCAATATTCACATTTGGTCCTTGCAACAAATATTAAACTAATCAAATATTGAGGTCGTCCATTAAACAAGAATCTATGGAAGGTTCGTGAATCAAATCATGAAGTAATTCTTGCTACTGTCAAGAGTAGAGTTGATCCTTGTGGTTCATTGGATTGAATTTGCAAAGGTATGTTCTTCATGAATTTAAATTAAATATTTACTTAAATGATTTTGTGTAAATTATGTATGATTTAAAATTCTATTTAATTACTTACTAACATGTTTATATAGGTTAGCGGTTCCAAAAAATCTTCTACCTTCACGTGTTTAGCACTGTCAGTAGAGAATTTATTATTCTCAAAGCTAAGTGAAGCTAAGAGAAATTTAACATTAGAAAGGAACAAAAAACAAAAAATTTCATTTCACCACCTATATTGTAAAATTATCTAATTAAAATTCTCATTTAACCACCTATATTATCCAGGTGATTGGTAATGAACAACCTTACACTGACTCAGACTACACTATTCAGGTGGGGTGGGAGAAAATGGAGAGCCTGCAAACTTTTCCAATTCTTTTGTCTCTTCTGCAATCTTGTTATCCTGAATGATTCTGCCACATGATGCAAATATGTAGACTATGAACTTAGTTTTTTTGGGGAGACCACCAATGTTCCAATTGTTCATTTTGAAAGAATGAATATCTCCAATCAAACAGAGAATGAAGAGCCTTAATTTTTTTGGATATTACAAAAGGTTGTTTGTGCCAAAAAAGAAGCCAAAGGCCATATAAATTTTTTAGTCTTCAACTTTAGATGACAATGAACATCGTGAAGAAAAAAATTAGGTGAATATGTCACTATGATTCAAGAAAAAATGCCTCCTGAAAGTCATAAAGAGTAAATTCTGATTACCCAAAAACATATGGAAGAACTTAAAGATAAGATAATAGCAGAAGAAAAGGAAAAATGGGAAGTGTGGAAGGATCACAACTTAACTGGAATGGAAGATATATGTGATGTTTTCGATAGAATCATGGATAATCTTAAGGACAACATGCTAATTTGATTATTTTTATTAATCCCAGCTGCTTCAACTTCACAAATCAAACCAGGTAGTTCTAAAAGTAGCAAACTGGCAAGAAAAACTGTAATGAAGTATTGATAATCGAGCTTGAAACTCGTTTAGAATTGTACTTTATTTTTTGATTGAGCATTCACCCATAGTTTCTTTTTTGAATGAATAAATTCATTTGATATGTGAGAAATAGAATGATGATTTAGTCTATTACTCTAACTGGTAGTAAATATAGTAGTCACTGCCATTGTGATATCTAATGAGTGGTATCCTAAATAAATGATGTTAGTTCCACTTGTTTTATATGCAATGGTTAAGGAATTTTAAGGTAGTAAACATGCCATCTATAGATAGGTGCTTTTGGTTTATCCATTTTGTAGTTAAATATCTATCAGATTTTTGAAGAGAGGGCTAGTGTTTTTGAACACAATGTAGATGACAACATCAAAATGTCATTAGCTGAAAGTTTTTACAAATAAGCCTAATGTTTTTTCATACCATGTATATGGCCAAGTCAAAAATATTGCCAAGTTTTGCATTGGATCTTTATTAGAGGAATGAGTTACTTTTGATACAGGTAGGGAAAATGGCATCAACTAATAGTGGTAACTTTTACATGTAGTGTTTGCATCACAGATATACATATCAAACTCCACAAGATTCATGATGTCATAGGGCCAACACCTGTTAATCAATCTAATTTTACTATTTAGGTTACATTTCTGTAGTCATTCAATGAAATTTGTTGCAAATATGAACAACATGAGCAATTGAGACTGTATAAATTATAGAGTTATCTTGATATCTATCGTAGAAATGGGAGATGAAAGGAAATACTCCTTTATCCTTAAAATAAATGCATAAACACACATCAAGGATCACAAATTGTGATGGTATCTTAGAGTAGTAACCTAGATGAATGAAAAAAACATGATGTGTGTGATTCAGCTATGAACCTCACTAGCTCAATTTTTAAAAAAGGCTTGGATACATGTTACTTGGAATCATAATGGTGACTATGGTATGTATGTACTACTAGGTATATTTATGTATTTGATAGCTGTAGAAGTAGAAAAGTAGAGGGGGGATGAATTTTTGGCTATTGTGGTCATGAAAGGAAATTTATGGCTTGATGTAGGTAGCCACATATGACATCTTTTTATGGGATTTATATTAACTTGGTAACTTTGATTCCTTGTAATGTGACTGAGCATTTTGGTGTGATATGGAGGATTGAAACTTTAAGGATTCATATTTTCTCATATAATGAATCATGAGATGATTACATAGACAAGAAATGATCTCAAACATCCAATAAGATGCAATAATTATGTGTACTTGAAAGAAGAGATGGGAATGTTGTAATGCAGGGGTCAAAATTTTGAAGCTCTTCAGTACTAACATGGAAAAACTGTATTGATTGGCTATAGGTAGTGCAGGTGGAATTGGATTGCATTTCAATTGAATAAGAGTCATCCAAGCATTCTCCTGCTATTAATATTAGCATAACATACCACTTCAAAACAATTTAGAGATTGATGCTCACATTCTATGCACCTTATATAGACTTATATTCATGAGTTGTTAGTGCTTTATTCTTAATATCTATTTCAACTTCTAAATCATTGAACATTGTATTCTAGTTCATTGACATATTAGAAAAAATAATGTAACTGTAAAGAAAAGAAACAGACACAACATGAAATAAACCATTTCATGCTCAAAACCTTACACAAAAATGAAGGAGTCTAAAGATAAATTTGTAAAGCACAAGAAGCTAGGGCTTATCATTGATTTTATGGTCGATAAATATGTTTGGAAGTCCATATTTTTTTTATTACTATGATATAATCCCAAACTGATTGCATCTAGCCCCCTCAGTGTCTTACGATCAACATGATAAAACCTCTTATCTTTGGATGATGAGTTACAATGCAGTTCCACATCAGGTAGCTGCCAGAAACTGCATGATGACAAGGAATTTACATAAAGATATGACCAAGACTTAAATGCTAGTGGAGGCTTTGTTTTGGTTCCCTACGCTCCCTGTGCTTTTGGGCTACCTCGTCCAGGCATAGTCCCTTAAGAGCCCTGAGACCAAAACATGTTATATCTTCGACAGGTGATTTATTAGAATCTGTGACACCTAGAGATGTCTCTTTAGATCCAAAACCTCCATGTTAGGGAATTATATGAAATCCTCTAGTGGTTTTATCCATATCCATTAGGTTCTCTCATTTTCCTATTGTTTGTAAATGATTGAAATATTACAGTTTGAGTCAATGTAAGGTTGTCAGACTATATATTTTACAAATGGTAGCTTTTGAGACCAAACTATCTAAGCCAACACATCCGAACGGCCTGGTGAATGCTAGTGGAGGATTTTTTTTGGTTCCCTATGCTCCCTATGCTTTCAGGCTACCTCGTTCCGATGTAGTCTCTTAAGAGCCCTAAGACCAAAATACGTTATATCTTTGATGGGTGATTTCTCAGAGTTCGTGGCACCTAGAGACATCTCGTCACATCCAAAACCTCCATGTCAAATCCCTCTATGAAATATTCTCGCAGTTTTTTCCATGTTCATTTGGTTCTATCACTGTCCTATTTTTTGTAAACACGTGAAATAGTGTAGTCTGCGTCAGTGTAAAGTTGCCAAACGTAATAAATTGCAAACAAAAACTCTTGGCACCAAACTAAATATGCCAACATGTCAAGGTGGCTAGGTGAATGCTAGGGGAGGCTTTTTTTTGGTTCCCTACACTCCCCATGCTTTCAAGCTACCTCATCTAGGTGTAGTCCCTTAAGAGCCTTGAATGACTAGATTGACTTAAGAATGAATTTTATAGGGGAATGTCTAAGAACACATGGGAGTTATCAATCTCCTAGTAAATATTTCTTATTTAGTTCTAAATGGGATTCACCTGGCCTATGTCTTAATGACCTTCCATTCATTGATAATTTATGCTATGATAAAATGATGGATGCTTTCAAAAGCACCTTCAAAAGGATAGGGGTAGTCATCAAGCCTAGTGAAGGGTGTGATGTGATTTCCAAATAACTTGAAATGCCTATAGATTTAAAGGTAATAAAAGGAATTGGATAGGATTATATGATCAAGAATCATTGAGTGTCTGAATCAGAATGTCATTGCATCTAGAGACATTCTCAAGCATTGGAGTAATGTATAAAAGACTCACAGGTGTTTTAACAGGAGATAAGACTAAGAAGCATAAAAGAATGTATTAAGTGCATGATAAGATGAGAACGAGTACAAAGAGACCATGAGCAAGAAGAAGTGAAAGTAAGGTAAATACACATCTACACATTGATAAATTTAATGAATAATTACTTAGATTAGGTAACTCTTTATATGCATACATTATATAAATATTGATTTCCAAATTTTGATTCATATTATACATTGAAAATGCTAGTACATGTACATCACCAATAAATGAAAAAATAATCCATAATGTCTTAAATATTTTCAAGTACATATCATATTAGTTTCATGCAAAAATAATCTCAGAAATGTAAGGTCTCATACAAAAATATCAAGTTCCAAATAGTATTTTAATGTGCATAATAAATATAAAAATTCCCAAATAGGTCATATACCATCAAGTTCAAATATCATATATGTGTACATACAATGCCATGCACATAGGAATACAAAAAATATGTCATGTAAGACATATATTTCCTAATCATAAAAATCTATCCCTCTCTTGGCCTTTCTCGAAGAAGGGACTCCTTTAGATGAAGACGGAGATCTATGAGATGACTTTGGATCATCCGAGTCCATGCTATGAGTCCTCTTCTGATGAATACTCACCTATAGATGAGCCTGTAAATGTAAACAATATATTTTTGTCAAAACTTAATTTATATATGTTTTCAACATGTATTTAAGACCATGCTAGAATGAAAGTATTTACATAAATACACAAACTTACCACAAGTTTTCGATCACGCTTAATTTGCATCTCACGCTCAGATGAGTCATTAGCCGCTCCTGCAGTACAAACGGGGGTATGAAGATGACAATATGGAGGATTCTATGCCCTCGAAGTAAAAATGGAGGGGGTTGAAGCTCCCTACATACATATAAGATCATAAAATATAACATCAGAATTAGCGTAAATAGAACCAAGTACATGTATGTACATAATGAAAATATTTTAAGTAATTTTATCAATACAGAACTATTTTTTTTACCCCGCCACACTTGTGATTCAAATGAACAGGGCTGCTACCTATTGCAGTAACTCCTGCATATACACAATGAAGGACATTATTAACATAATTTAATAATTCTACAATGAAAGACATTACTAACATGTAATTTAACATAATATGAATTACACGAGAAATTTAAAAAAATTTACATGTTGTTTGAATACCTAAGCCAGTTGTTGTGTAGATGAAATCACAGCAGTAACACCTTTCTCTACTTGTCGCAAAGATGGTGGGGTGTCTAGTGAAGTCAACATCTTTATGAAACATGTATCACGTGAGTTAGATGGACATACAAGAATATAAATATATTTGACTTCAAAGCTAATATATATATATATATATATATATATATATATATATATATATATATATTTGCATGTATGTGAAAATTTTACAATTAACATTCTAAATTACCTCTATGAATGTATGTGTATGCATGGTGCTCATTGCTTGTGGTCGGGATGAATATGCGCCTCCCACACACTGTAATATCAATGCATGTACATGTACAAATTCAATTATTTCAAAAATTTAACATATATAAGTAAATCAAGTACTCCAAACTTTTTGTAACACACATAATAAAACATAGCAAATACCTGCAAAGGTGACACCGATGACTGTAATCCAAATGTCTCACTCAAAAGGACATCTAACATAGTGACATTATCATGTGTACGCCTAGCACCAACTCCACCAAAATCAGTACGCATGAAATTATTGTCCTCCTCGGGCACCAAACATATGCTACCACATGAAGAGAAAAGATGTGGCCTCATGCTAGTACTCCTTGAGGGAATAATCTGTGTACCTCCGTGAGAATATGGCTCATAAATATCCCCCGTATGTTGAAAAAGTGTCACAGATAGCCCCTGAAGCACGTGGAGTGTATCAATCTCTACTGTCTCCTTCATTGCTTGAGGGACAATCTCAAGGTGAGGGGGATTCTGTGCGTGAAATCTACCCTATTGTATAGGTGCACTTTTTGCACCTAGTTGATCTTGTGCACATCCTTTTCCTCAACCCTGGAAATCTCAAAAATCAAAATAATTTGGGATCTCATTGAGGATACACTCCCAATAGAGTTTACTTAGAAAGTATAGTGGCACCTCATTGTTATTACAAGGTGGAAAATCAAACACCATCCACCATCAGTCCCAAAAAATATTTTTAATCTAATTATTATTGCACCAATGAATGGGAAACAATTTACATGACAACGAAACAAGAAAATTAGTGTGGGGGTCCATGAATAAGGCACATATGAGCTCTTTTGTAATTTATTTTTTATTTACATCCATATATGACAATTTTTTGGAATAATAAACCTTATAACCCTCTCTATAAGTTGTTCAATGATCAATTTTGCCCATTTCCATGTCAACTTGAGCAAGTAATGCCTCCAATGTGTTTGCAAGAGAGGCATGGTGGGGGTTTATAGATTGTGAATCCCTCAGTCTTTTGATTAAATACTCAATTTCAATTTTGTTTTCAACTATGTGGGCTGATAAATCTTCTTGACTACCTGGGGGATGTTGAGAAATTGTGGGAGTGTTGGGAGGGATGACATGAATAGTAGGGTTTGGTTGTGGTTGATTCCCTCGACCTCCAACTGTAACAATAAAAAAATGTATTCAATTCAAATTTTAATCTATAATTATTATATTTCAATGTAATTTTGAAAAAAATAATTGTGCCTACCTCTTCTCCATGGCGCCATCATCGAATCAGATCTTCCCTATTATCTAGAAACAATCTTTTGAGCTTGAGATCCAGCTAAATGAAAAAATGCAAGGGCATGGTTAAGCTCTGAAACTCACGTTTGAGGGAGATAAAATGATATAGGCTCATGCCTCTTTTTTCTATAGCAGACATAACGCTTACGCGTTATGCTTTCGTAAATCCCAAACCTAAGAATTTAAAATGTGATCATGTTCTAATAGAACGTGCATGCATTTTTCTTTTTTCAGGTTTTTTCAACTTTTTGGCCCCCCAACTTCATGCACTTACCCATACCATCTGAAGAAGAGGTTAAATATATTATTTCAATGATGGAGGGAGAAAAAACCTGTAGACCTTATGCGTTTCTAGAAATTTTCTTCCAAATGTACTGGGACATTGTCAAAAAGGAGGTGGTGACATTGGTTTAAGATTTTTTAAAATTAGGTTATATTCTCAAACAATTCAATCACACATTTGTAGTACCCACACTTTACACACACAAATACAACAGTAAAAAAACTAGGATAATTTTTTTTTTTTACTTACAGCGCTCACTACACACAACACAACGTGAGCTTCAAGTATAGAACTCGACTCGCATACGAAAATCACAAAAATCATTGACTCACATAGACACATGAAAATGACGTAGGCAAGATGACGCTACACTTTTCCCAATGGAAGGTTACTAGTAAGGACCCAACCACAAGAACATGGCTTCAAGAATGGTGAATCCCACAACACATCATTTCTTTAAAAAAAATTTTGGTTAAAGTTAACATTCCAAGGACATTATGAGAAAGCATGAATTTTCTTGTTTGTCCACCTACATTTTCTTAATCTTATTCCACGGTTGAAAATACAATTCGACCTTCTCAAGTTAGCTTCTTATACTTTATATAAATTTCCATAACTGACATGCATTTTTGGCATAAATCAAATTGCATACAAAGTACTTAATTATCTTATTATTATGTTAAAAATATTCTTCTCCAACGTTTATTTGAATTCTACAGTTTTACCCTTACAACTCAAACGAAGTGACTTGATGTCCAAAACGCAATAAAAAGGATTGACAGAGATTTAGATATAGGGTATATTTTTACCAAAAACATTCCTCGATTCACACTATATTTAATTCCCTACCATTGTTATTATAATTTGAAAACTTATTAAATTCCCATAAGATTTATATATATTTATATATGCATATCATTTGTTTTCTCAAGGTTTGGTCACACCAAGGGAACTTATATTATTTTCAACACATGAAAAAATTTTAATTAAGTTATAAAGACTCCAAGATTAACCTTAGTCCTAAACTCCAATCTTGTGTGTAGCATTTATATAATATGCTCTTACGTGGCACTAAGATCTCGTTCCTAGCGTTGATTTGAAATCAGGAGTTACATAAGTATTTGACTAACATCTTCAAGGGGTAAGCAACGAGAAGGATTGTAACTATACATGAACCACATTCAAGAAAATACCAAGAGGTTATTTTGATAGAAACCAAGGTAGCACCGCTTAATCCTTCCTTCTAACAAGGGCTCATAAGGTGACTTCCAAGGAAATCTTCACCACACAGCCTGGTGTCAGACCTGAAGAGAGGATATTATTCTCGCGAATGCCAAATCTAGAAGTAAACCGTATACTCTGGATAGGTTGGAGCATGACATTCCTAAATATGGGTTTGCAACAATGTCGACATAAACACTATGACGGTAAACTCCAATGAGGGGTTTTATTGACCTAACCTATGAGGTCTCATCGAGTGCAAAGTTTAAGGTCATTCTTCGGTTTTAAATTTCTTATATGGTAGAAAGGGATCACACACACAGGAAAGTCATGCATGAATATTTTATTAGGGTTGAGTGTTCCCATTAAAACTCATTATTGTCTTTGCAAGGTAAGAAGGTAACCCAATAATTAATTTATCATTTATTAAATACTGAGAAGTTACTACAATGTATTAACTTCGATTTCCATTTACTAAGTATAAATCAAACCCCTTTTTTCCGTACACAACTAAAAATCAAATTGAACTGGTGAGTACATGCACATTTCTTAAGTTATCCCTAAAACTAGCATCTCATGCATATTAACAAATTTCAATTATAACTTTTATGTATCAACAGACTACATTAAAAAAATATTCATTTCACAATGACCTATAAAAATTACAATAATAATAATTAAATTACACATCGCCTTTTTGTCATCATTCTTCCATCCTGTAAAACCCACGTGAGCAAGATATCAGCGATAAATCACTGGCATGGTATCCACCCTAATCAATCATAATTATCATTTTTCAGTTTCCCATTTACATCTGACAATAATTACAATATGCAATTGAAATAAAAAAAAGTCTAGAAACATGTATTCATTGTATTTCATTTTTCTTCATTTTATAAACCCAGGAGAGACAAAGAGAAAGGAAGAGAGAGAAAACATCATTTTGCCAAAAGTTCTAATACACACAACAAGTTTCATTGTAGTGTTTTTAAATAGTTATTTACGTGTGTTAAAAGTTTCCAGGGTGATTTGGTAACCCTATGAGGGTCCGCAGTTTTCTACTTATACATTTTCTCACTAGCTACAAAACATACAAACGAGCTCGGAGGCTAAGAAAATACTTCCAAAAGTTATCTCCCAATGACCACGCACACCACAACTATCTTTCTACGTGTCCCTAGATATACCAGGAGTTCATAGCAACTGATGGAATTGAAAAAGAGCAAACCGTTTACGTTTGACTACAAATTTTCTGAGGCTACTGGTCGTAGTTGACCCAGTTGTAAAATGACAAAAGTTAGCTCGAGGGCCCAGAAAACCACGTCCAAAGATGACGTTCGATGGAGGATCGCACAACGAGACATCTCCTACTAGTTCCCATATATAAGAAGAGTTCATTAGAATCTACAGGACTGAGAACTAGTAAACTATTTTTAAATGGCGACACATTTTCTGGAGTGACAAGAAGAAATTGGTCCAGTTTGACCTCGTCAAACTGCGAACGGGGGCCTATAAAATGGCATCGCCAAACTATCCCGAAAATTTCTCTTTCCTATGCTGAATGTTCCATGCATTTTTCTAGTATAAACACTAGACGTTTTCGAAGACAGAACGTGATTTCTCTTTCTGGGTTTCAAATGGTGGTCCCAAACGAAAGCCAACTTTCTAGTTTTAACAACTCTCTACTGTTGTAAACCGGTGTAACAAGGCTCCTAAAAGATCGTCAAAAGGATGTCATATGATCGTTTCGGGTCAAGCCAAAAATCAAGGCGACTCCTCATATACCAAGGTACATGAATGAAACTTCACATCTCATTTCCAAAGTTGCGAAGGGTACTTAGTGAGTCTCCGAAAGTTGAAAAATTTAACTATTTTCAGTAGGAAGAAGGTGAACTTAATTAATGGAGAGTGAAATTTGTCTAGTCGTTAAAACAATATTGAAGTGATCAAAAGGGGTAAGATTTTTCTAGATCATCTCGAAGCGAGGGTGATAGTTCATGTTTTAAAGTAGGTGAGTTATAATGGCTTCGAGAGTTGTGACACGACACTTTATTGTTTTGTAATGAGTTGAAGGAACATTTAACTGTATTACAAAAAATCCCATAATTTTAAAATTCTATTTAGTTGCAAACGAGAACTAAAACATGAAAATTAAGAGAGATAAGGGAAGAAGAACCATGCCTGGAGAACGAAGTCAGTCGAAGCTGTAGGCTTGGGTTCAGTCTCTTGCTTGGGAACTTCGTCAACCAGTCCTCGAGCATCCTCAACTCCACCATTTTGCAATACACGTCTACCAGGGAAGTTGCATTGCAAACAAAAACATCTTGTTTTCTATGCCTTTATTTTTTTCCATGCTCAATTCTAAAGCTCTTATTTTTGCACATGCGGAGAGGATGCTGATAGAGGTTGTGGAATTTGGCTTTATACGTACCCATTGAATTTGCTTGAAGGTTTCCAAGGCCTTTTAAACCAACTCATTTTTATTTTTATTTTTACCCCTCCTACAAATCAATGTTGCCCATAAACCACATTCCTTTCAGGCATTTATGAACCGTTTGCATGCTTCCACATTTTCCGTACATGTCTATCAAGGCATTCACAATTATTATATCTGACAAAAACCCACTTACAAATGTTTTTTTTTTATGAATCTCCATTCCTTTTTCCAAACCTTCATTTTGGTACACCCAGTGAGGATTCTGGCAAAGGTTGCTGAGTTTGGCTTTACCCTGCCAATTGCATTTTCTTGAAAATCTACATGGCCCTTTCAAGAATTCCATTTTGTGAGCACCCTGCAATGAATGCATTCCATGAGACCCACGTTCCTCTTAGGCATTGTATTGAAAAGGCTGAAAGCCTCATCAAGAAGGCCATTTTATGTATATCCTGCAATCATTGCAGTCCATGAGAATGCATCTTGTTGAATCATTTTGTCAAACAGTTCACCTGGGTTGTGTATGCCTTCACATTTTGCCTATGTGCCAAACTGGGCACTAAAGCATTTTCTTGGAAGTTTCAAGGGCCTTTCAACAAATGCCTTTGTGCATATCCTACCCTCATGGCATTCCACGAGCCGCATCTATTTGAGGAATTATGTCAACAATTCATACGCCTCTTCTACACCTTTGTTCTACGCATACCTGTCTACCAAGGCAGTAGCAACTACAACGTCTGAAAAAAATGCCTCTCCAGTTCCTGATCTTGGCAGCTATCCACATGGGTCCCAGAGCTCATTTGTTGATGCAGACTGAGAGGATACTGGCACAGGCCGTAAAAGGAGAACATGGAAAATCCATGGGGTGACATTTGGCGAGGCATCTCCTTGAAGGAAACAAGAAAACACCCAAAGAGCATTGATTTGAGTAAAAAGGACTGCAAACCAGCCTTCTTGAGTAGGAAAGGACTGCAAACCATTTTCAGGGCGCGCAGAACAAAATTGGAGTTCCCCCCCCCCCCCATGGTGGAAGCAAATGCACCCTCCCTCTCTACACAACTAAAATGATGGAAGGAAACCCCATTTCTGCCCTAATTCACCCTAAGAGGAAAATCACAGGATTTTTGATTTTATTTTTAATTTCTTTTAAATTTTTTTATCTATATTTATTTATTTTTATTTATTTTTGTTTGTTTGTTTTAACTAAGTAGGAATGCAAACCTTGAACGAGGTAAAATATTGATGATCACAATTAATGATGATCGCCCTATTCATAATAACAACACAATTTTATTATTAATAATAATAATAATAATAATTGCACCTCGACACTATAAAATATAATATTATTATAACATTTTTTTTTATGATTTTACGGCTTAAAATAATGATACTAATTATTAATCCTATTAATGTGGACGACCTGACGAACTCGAAGAGCCAAGAACCAAATTTTCTTTTAACCGTATAACTGTCCATGACACTACGAGGTCCACAGCTTGGGGTGTCGACAATGACTCGAAAGGAAAGAAGGAGAGGGAAGGTGAAGAATCTTCACTGCAACCTGGAAAAGGTCAACAACGGTCAATGAGAGCACATGCACACCAGTCTCCCAAGCTTAGAAATAAGTTCGTCATGTCAGGAACAGGGGAAACATCTGACAGGGCATTACATTCTCCTCCCCTTAAGAAAGCATCGTCCTCGATGCAACATACAATGAAGACGGAGAAATGGTAAACAATAAGGAACAACTAAGGTGAAGGCACAAGCTAAGGTTAAGATTTCAAACCCAAAAGCACGGTCACGGGGTGGCCCTAGGAACAATTGGTAAAAATTTTAATTTTCAAGGTTCTATGAAGATTGGCAGTTCTATCTTATTCGTTGTTTCATTAATATCTCTCCATTAACATTATTCTTAATTCAAGTCCTTTAATTTTTTATTTTTTTTAAAATTTATTTTATTCATTCCTATGGGTTTCCATCATGAACTACAGTCATAACACCCTACTAGGGTCATACATAACACCAAATTTTCACAACATACTTTCACGATCATACCACATCACAAGGGTTTCACCAAACCATGGAATGACAGCAAGTAGATCACATAACAATTAATTTTCAACAGTTACATTCTAGACATAGATCTAGTACACACACATGACTAACAAACAGAATCAACACGCTAAAACATATACAACGGGTATCACATGACTCACAAAAATCCATGACTATAACGACATAGTTCCAATCTAATATCTGATATTCCATACCAACCAAGGGGAGAGTCACGCCACCAATCATAACAAAGTCTAACCAGACTCACAAGAGGACACATAACTCACTATACCAACTCCACACATAACAAGGCATCATGAAACAACTCCAGATATCTCCAAAAGCAATAGAATGCAACTCCATATACCTCCCCAAAACATCACCAAATAATCTCCATATACCTCCCAAAGAGAAAGAAACATAGTGTCAAAACCAAGTTAGGGCACTCAACCATAGAGCCCCATCCAGAATAACAGGTCACTCAACCATAGAGTGCCATAAGAAATAATATCGGGTCTCTCAATCATAGAGGCCAATCTCCTTTCTCCTTTTAATGAGGTCAGGTCACCCTATTGCCCTGGACACATAGAGTCCCGTCACCCCCAACCCAAGTGACATAATAACTCGTGGTTCAACAACCCACTATTTATCTATAACTCCTTGGGGCATACCCCCATACAATGAAGTGGGTCCATAGGTTCAACCACTCCATGGTTAACCCCATGACCTTAATCCAACACATTATGGCATTAGAACCAGCATAACAATCCAATCAAATGCCAAGTGGAAAAATCAAAAGCCTTGGGCTAGGCTAAAAAACTCTCAAATATGAAAACAAAGTTTTAAAAACCAAGAAAAACAAATGGCTAATTATCCTTGGTTAGTGCAAAATCCAAAAGTTAATGCAACAATCAAATAAATGCCCAAAATATAAGAACATGTCAATCAAGAAAACAACTGATTCTTGCGAAAAGAGAAAGATTAATTTACGAATAAAATACGTAACGAGAAAATAACACATCACAATCACTATGTGGCCTCATACCGCCACCAAAGGGGTACTCATCGAGTTTCTGGCACTCGGACATCGAGCCTCAGCTCGTGAAAATATACATGTAACTAGAAATGAGTATACCAAATAATGTATCTGTCATCATCTCTACCTGAATCAAACTCCAAACTCCCACAAGGATCAACATAGTCAAAATCACATAGGATTATTCAATGAACAATCCAATAGGAAATAACAAGGGACACAAGGTTGCATAAGTTGAGCCTAAGGTGGTGTGCACCCACAATATACTGAGCAAGCTCAAAGTATACTAAACAGATAGAAGTGGTTTTTCAGTCTATGTAGGACTCCACTTCCTCACTCGTACTCGGCTCAAGATTATGAAAACCTAGTCCACGCCTCCTTTCTCCACACATACACTCTCAATATTTCATCCCCTTAGGGTCGTCTAGTGTAGGGTCCACGACATACACATAACTTCATCACTAACACAATGTTAATTCACACACAACAACCATAACATATTACGCATGGTTTATATACAGGGTAGATCAAAATCTTACATTCACCGGGTGTAATACATCACTTTACCACATTATGCACCCAAGGTACAATCACTACACAATAGGGTTCATAGGCTCACTGTATGCCCCTATATCACAACATGAATCATTACATATTACATAAATCATACATATGATGGACATAGTAACATCACAACATAACATTCATTTACTACATACAAAGTGATACACACCTTTCTTCAAAACATGGTAAAACATCATGATACCATTCAATTCACTTTACATCAATCCATTCATACAACATATCGACACACCCACATATCACAATATGCCACAATGCTCCAACACCCCATCATCCACATTAGAATTCTTTTCACACATTCCAAGTAGTAATTCACACGTGGACTCTTCATAGAATCCACACGAAGGAGAGAGAATACTCCTATCCCCAACACATCAACAAGATAACAAAAGTGCACTAAGTGACATACACCACATCTGCGTTCACACTATCACAATTACAACATAGATCACATCACTCTCAAAACACATTACTCTTCCAATATTTATCACCATCATGAAACACCATCACCATCATGCAACCCGTCATGAAACGCCATCACTATCATGAAAAATAATCACAAATCCAATCCATCCTAGAGGTTCGAGAGCATGAACCTCCGCTCTAATACCACATGTAGTGCCCACACTTTACACACACAAATACAATAATAAAAAAAGTAGGATAATTTTTTTTTTGACTTACATTGTTCACTACACACAACACAACGTGAGCTTCAAGTACAGAACTCGACTCGCATATGACAATCACAAAAATCATCAACTCACATAGACACATGAAAATAATGTAGGCAAGCTGATGCTACACTTTTCCCAATGGTAGGTTACCAGTAAGGACCTAACCACAAGAACATGGCTTCAGGAATGGTGAATCCCACAACACATCATTTCTTTAAAACAATTTTTGGTTAAAGTTAACATTCCAAGGACATTATGAGCAAGGATGAATTTTCTTGTTCGTCCACCTACATTTTCTTAAGCTTATTCCACGGTTGAAAATACAATTCGAACTTCTCAAGTTAGCTTCTTATACTTTATATAAATTTCCATAGCTGACATTCATTTTTGACATAAATCAAATTGCATACAAAGTACTTAATTATCTTATTATTATGTTAAAAATGTTCTTCTCCAACGTTTATTTGAAGTCTACAGTTTTACCCTTACAACTCAAACGAAAGTGACTTGATGTCCAAAATGCAATAAAAGGATTGACAGAGATTTAGATATAGGGTAGATTTTTACCAAAAACATTCCTCGATTCACACTATATTTATTTCTCTACCATTGTTATTATAATTTGAAAACTTATTAAATTCCCATAAGATTTATATATATTTATATATGCATATCTTTTGTTTTCTCAAGGTTTGGTCGCACCAAGGGAACTTATATTCTTTGCAACGCATGAAAAAAGTTTAATTAAGTTATAAAGACTCCAAGATTGACCTTAGTCCTAAACTCCAATCTCGTGTGCAACATTTATATAATATGCTCTTACATCACACTAAGATCTCGTTCTTAGCGTTGTTTTGAAATTAGGAGTTACATGAGCATTTAACTAACATCTTGAAGGGGTACAGCAACCGGAAGAATTGTAACTATACATGAACCACATTCAAGAAAATACAAAGATGTTATTTTGATATAAACCAAGGTAGCACCGCTGAATCGTTCCTTCGAACAAAGACTCCTAAGGTGCCTTCAAAGGCGGTCTTCAACACATAGCCTGGTGTCATACCTGAAGAGAGGACATTCTTCTTGCGATTACCAAAACTAGAAGGAAACCGCATACTCCGAGGTAAGATGGACCATGACTTTCCTAAATATGGGTTCACGACAATGTCGCTAGACATAAATACTATGACGGTAAACTCCAACTAGAGGTTTCATTTACCTAACCTAGGAGGTCTCATCGAATGCAAATTTTAAGGTCGTCTTACGGTTTAAAATTTCTTATATGGTAAAAAGGAATCACACATGCACAGAAAACTATACACGAATATTTTATTAAGGTTGAGTGTTCCCATTATAACTCTTTATTATGTTTGCAAGGTAAGAAGATAACCCATAGTAAATTAATTTAATCATTTATTGAATACTGAGAAAGTGCTACAATGTATTAACTTCAATTTCAAATTTACTATGTATAAATCAAACCCTTTATGCCATAAACAACTAATAAACAAATTGAACTGGTGATTAGATGCACATTTCCTAAGTATCCCTAAAACTAGCATATCATGCATGTTAACAAATCTCAATTATAACTTTTCGGTAACAAGAGACTACATTACACAGTTATTCATTTTAAAATGACCTATAAGAATTACAATAATAATAATTAAATTTCACATCACCTTTTTCATCGTCATTCTTCCATCCTGCAAAACCCACGTGAGCATGATATCAGCGATAAATCGCTGGCATGGCATCCACCCTAATCAATCATAATTATCATTTTTTCAGTTTCTCATTTACATCTGACAATAATTACAATTTGCAATCGAAATAAAAAGGTCTAGAAACATGTATTCATTGCATTTCATTTTTCTTCATTTTATAAACCAGGAGAGAGAAAGAGAAAGGAAGAGAGAGAAAACATCATTTTGTCAAAAGTTCTATTTCACACAACAGATACACTAAAGGGTTTTAAATAGTTGTTTGCATGTGTTAAAAGTTTTCAGGGTGATTTGGAAACCCTACGAGGGTCCGCAGTTTTCTATTTTTATATTTTCTTACTAACTACAAAAATGTACAAAACGAGCTCGGAGGCTAAGAAACTTCTTCCAAAGGTTATCTCCCAATGAACACGCACACCACGACTAACTTTCTACGTGTCCCCAGATATACCAGGAGTTCATAGCAACTGAAGGAATTGAAAAGGAGCGAACGGTTTGCGTTTGGCGGCTAATTTTCCGGGGCTACTGATCGTAGTTCACTCAGTTGTAACTGACAAAAGTTAGCTCAAGGGCCCAGAAAACCACGTCCAAAATGAACGTTCGATGGAGGGGCATGAAACGAGACATCTCCTACTCGTTCCCCTATATAAGGAGAATTCATCAGAGTCGACGGGACTGAGAACTAGAAAACTATGTTCAAATGGCGACAAGTTTTCTGGAGTGACAAGAAGAAATTGGACCAATTTGACCTCGTCAAACTGCGACCAGAGGCCTACAAAATGGCTTTGCCAAACTATCCCAAAAGGTGCTCTTTCCTATACTGAAAGTTCCATGCAGTTGTCTAGTATAAACGCTAGAGGTTAGCAAAGACGGAACATGATTTCTCTTTCCAGGTTTCAATTGGTGGTCCAAAACGAAAGCCAACTTTCTAGTTTTAACAACTCTCTACTGTTGTAAACTGGTGTAACAGGGCTCCTATAAGAGCGTCAAAAGGATGTCATATGATCGTTTCGGGTCAAATAAAAAATCAAGGTGACTCCTCGTATACCAAGGTACGCGAATGAAACTTCACATCTCATTTCCAAGAGTTGCGAAGGGTACTTAGTGAGTCTCTGAAAATTGCAAAATTTAACTATTTTAAGCAGGAAGAAGGTCAACTTAATCAATGGAGAGTCAAATTTTTCTGGTCGATAAAATGATATTGAAGTGATCAAGAAGGGTAAGAGTTTTCTATGTCATCTCGAAGCGAGGGTGATAGTTCATGGTTTAAAGTAGGTGAGTTATAATGGCTTCGAGAGTTGCGACACGACACTTTATTGTTTTGCAATGAGTTGAAGAGACATTTAACTGTATTAAAAATCTAATAACTTAATATTCTATTTAGTTGCAAAAGAGAACTAAAACATGAGAATTATGAGAGGTAAGGAAAGAAGAACCATGCCTGGAAACGATGAGTGAAAAGGTACAAGGGGCTCCAAGTAGTTTACACTCGCGATCCGTCGAGGCCACCATTGTTGCCACATGATGCCAGGTAGTCATGTGCAAACCAAGCCATTCGTTGTGCACCCATGTCTCATCCAAATAGAACCATTTCATGTTTTCAAGAAGTCATCCCGATCCAAGAGACTGCATTTTCTATGTCGAACAAGACACACGCCTTTTCAACAAAATTCATTGTTTTTTGTGCATACGAATACTCTGAGGAACAACTTTCAAATACAATGCATAGGCAGCATTACTTAATGGTTCTCACATAACAGTCCAAATGCCTTTTTAACAGACTCATTTCTTTTGCATATCCTGCTATCATTGCAGTCCAAGAGACCACCTCTTTCAGGTATTTTGTCGAACAGTTCACATGTGTTGTGTATGCCTTCACATTTTGCATACATGCCAGATCTGGGCACCTGACAAGACATTAAAAAAAAAACTATTATCTTTCCATGATGCTTTGATGGATGTCCATGTGCTGTTCTAAAGCTCCCATTTTGACAGTGGCTGGGAGGTTACTGGAACGAGGCTGAGAAGTCTAGCTTACACGTACCAATGCATTTTCTTGGAAGTTTCCAAGGCCTTTTCAACAAACTCATTCGTGCATAGCCTGCCATCGTGGCATTCCATGAACCCACATTTCTTTGAGGCATTCCGTCAAATAGTTCATGGGCTTTGCCTATACTTCCACATTTTGCAAATGCATCTGCCAAGGCGTGTGCAACTTCAACATCTGGAAAATTTTTCTCTATCTTTTATGCGCTGGAAGAATTTGCGCAGGTCTAGCACGTTTTTTGGACACGGGCTGAGGATTTGTTGGCAAATGTAAACTGATTAGGTTGGAAACCTGTTTGTTGCAAGGTGAAGCAAAGTGACTATTTCTTGAGGGATCCACGTCCCCCCACGCATAGCAACATATAGATTCACGAGGAGCTGGCTCATTCTTTCATTTGGTCAAACAATAAACCCAGCGCCCCCTTCAACATTTGTAAACTACAAATATGACAAACAATCCTCTGTTTTGATGCACAGCTAAATAGCAGTTGCTGGAAAAAAGAAAAACTACAAAACCGATGAGCCCACACAGATCTCGTAAGTATATTTGCGAGAACATCCACTAGGAAACACATTTGTAAGAGTAATTTTCTCTCAAAAGCCATCACAGAACCACAAGAAATCTCAAAATCAAAACTTTCGGTATCTTGTGATATTCTTTTAGCAGACCTTCTAGAGGGAGGTAATGACTCTGACATTAAGGTATTTTAAAAAGCACAGTGAATAGAGAATCAGCAATGGTTGAAAATGAGCATGAAAGAAGAGCTTGAGTTTTGATACAGGCTGGGGAAGGAGCTCGTACAGGCCGCCTAGCCATACCAATCCGCCACATGCCAGTTTCTGACCCCGTGGAAGGAGGTGAAGAGGTGTAGAGGCATTATGCTAGGCGTGGGTGTCTCCACAAGGAAACAAAAATGGCCTCCCTCCTGCCTGTTGGTGTGCCAAACAAGTGTGGAGCTTCTCCCCATGGCGGCGGTGCTCCCTCACATTCAACAAAATCTAGAAAACAAAAACACAAAGGAACTCCCACCCCCCTTTTTCCCTAAATCCACCCCTACAACATGGGTCTCTTTCTTCTTCTTTTTTTAATTTAATTATGCTTCTATTTCCCATTTTAATTTTATTTTAACTCCATTATTCTCATCAAAATAGGTATACCTAAAAAAAAATACGAGAGGAGACTCGGGTGGCTTCAGGTGGTAGAAATCTTATTTCACCTTTAAAATGACAATTAAAATGAGTATGCAAGCAAGCCTGGTCGACCAAGGGGGAACTAGAGAGGAGTTTCAAAAACAAACGCAAGACAAGGGCCAACCACAACGTCGCAACAGGATACCCTCCTCTTGCATGAATCGAGGCTCGATCCACGAAGCGACCAATCCAAATAGTAAAATCACTTATCAATAAATAAAAAAAATAAAGTTGATAACAAGTCGATAATTAGATAAAGAAGTTGTCGTCGATCGATAATTAAAATAATAATATTATTACTATTTATATTGCTATTATTATTACGACTTAAGACTACTTATTAATCACATTGACAAGGGTCAGCAGGAGCACAACAACGATAAATGCTTAGCAACATGGTCGTCAAATACGAACATGAAGGATGAGGAACTGGGCATTACAACATTAATAGCCCTAATTCCAAAAAATATAGGAGCTAAATACCTTGGTGAATTTAGGCCCATCATTTTCTGTAATACATTCTACAAAATAATCTCCAAAATTATGGCTTTTTATATGAGGGAGGTTCTCAACAATTTCATTTCACCCAATCAAGCAACCTTTATTATAGGAAGAATTTTTTTGGATGATGTCATTTCCATAAATGAAACCATCCACTCATTTTAAAATTACAAGAGAGAAGCAATAATTATCAAATTGGATATGCAAAAAGAGTATGATAGGATTTCATGGAATTTTCTATTTAAGCTTCTAACACTTATTTCACTAAATTGAGACTTATTACATTCCCAACAGCTAAAAAATATAATCAATATTGGAATTTGGTATTCCTATTTTTGGATTCCAAAATGTCAAATACTGGAATTATCTGCAATCCAAAATCACACATATCGGATTCCAAAATTGCACATATCGGATTCCAATATCGCATATTTTGGAATCCATAATCACATATATTAGAATCCAAAATCACCTATATCGGAATTATATGTACTCCAAAGTCCCATATATTGGAATCAAGAAAATCAAATATTGGAATCCATTATACGGGTTGGCGTCCGCTAGCCATTATTTATGATTTGTTATGTACAAAACATGTTTATGTTTTATAAGTGATAGCAGCCACTGGCCATTATTTATACTATGTTATGTACAAAACATGTTTCTGTTTTGTAAGGGTTAGTGGTCGCTAAGCATTATTTATGGTTTTTCTTGGTGAATCTCCAAAAAAAAAGTTCCCTCGAATTTAGGTTTTGATCAAATATCATCCGGAACATCTTCTCTTGTCCTTTAATGGTTGCAACAAAGGCCACAACATGGTGTTAAATTTGACACCCGTTTAGATGTTTTTTTAATCATTTTTATCTGTAAAATAGTTACAAATCTTTGAAATAACCATCACATATGACTTGCATATTTTAGATATGACTGCCAATTTTTATAGATTATTTATATATTAATTATACTAACAAATATTAAAAAACAATCAAGTATTTATAGTAATTTAATATTTATTTTATGAACACTGTAAAAAATACTATTTTACAAATTTTCAATGGGAAAGTTTTTTCAATAATTTGCCACAGAAGAAGTTATTCAATAATACTATCATCTTATAATCACTGAACATATAAATCCTCCCAACTTATATTTTGACAATATCAACATTATAGAATAGAGTTACACAATACATTCATAATAACATATGAATGTATATATTATTCACAATGTTAAGCATTACAATCATATCAACATTCTGAAAAGATAAATAGTTATTTAGGATTTTCTTGCTCCAAGTATTTGATGCCCTCTACCACATTCAATTCTTGAGACACTATTTGTGATATGTTTTTGTACAATTAGACCATAAACCATTTATCTCTTGTACAATATTTGTGTCTACTTTTCATACCCACCATAAAAATTTCAGGAGGGTTTCCCATTGCACCTAATGTAATACATAGATTATTTTTTGAATTGTATGAAAAATCATTTCTACTCCAAACCTTTTTTAGGTCTCTTATTGATATTCCCTCGACTGTATTGAAATTTTCCTTTCCCCAAGTGAGTCTTGGATTCAATACGATTGATAATTGTTTATTGAAGCCTGTTGATATATTTTTAACATCAGCAAAATCAGAGTGTCAGACCAGAATCCTAGTTCACAGTATGGTGATAATAATTTTATAAATTCTGATAGGCCGCTTCATAGGTTGACAACTTTCATACCAAACCTGAATGACATATTCCTATTGTATGTTTTTTTTATCCCATATAACAAGTCCTCCATATCCAAAATAAGTAAATAACACTTATCATTACCTACAGGGAAGTAAACAAATTTTATTTTCGTCAGCCACATATCAATTACAACTAATTGAAATAAACAAAATTTTAGCTTATGGCTAATAGTTACTAATTGATATTGTGTCTTAGATTACACCACCTTTACACACTGCTGGATCCATTGATGTAAGAGCTATTTCAAATACATAATCATTAATTCATAATCTATTTCTTCCTAGTGAAAATGTGAGCATAATTTATTTGAAATAAACATTAATCATTTCATAATCGATTTCATGTTGTGGCAAAATTAACTGGATAAACATAGTGGTTTCTTTGGTGATATGGTAAGTACAATATGAATTATTATATGTCTTATAATTCAAATTTAGCATCCGTTAAGCTACGCTTATATTCGTCGAAACACCCTTCAACATAGAATAGTCCTTAGCTATTGTTGAGGATTTGTGACCGCTAGGCTATATCATCATTGGACGAACTACACTTAGCTAGAAAACCTTTAATGAGACTAGACAAGTGCTTCTTTACATACGTATGAGCTGGATCAAGCCATATGTAGTTTTTTTTATGATGATGTTGAAGCCAAAAAAATGTTAATTCAATGTAAGTAGTCAGTTTTCAGTAGTGAATTAGTGAAACATTGTAGAGAGTATGTAGTTGTAAACCACTGAGATATTGATGAATGTAAGGTTTTTTAGTCAAACAATTTATGTATTGAACGTGGATGATTAGAGTCTGCTAATCTCTTTATAGTTTGTTTTAAATTGTTATCGTATCTTACAAATGGATTTCCTTAAAAAAATTCTTCGACCCTAAGCCAAGCATATAAACTAATGTCTCCTAGTTATTGTTTCCTATAAATTTGTGGCCCTTATTGGTTGTCTACATAATAATTTATTTTCTTATAAATTTGTGGGGATTTTTAGTGGTTTTGTTTGTAAATTCACGTGATTAACATACCTAGATATGATGACGTTTTCGTGGCCATTGTGCCCGCATCCTCCACATCTGTCATCTAAACTATAAAAACCATAACTTTGTTAAAATAATTGAAAACCATAGCAATTGAAGATAGAGCTCATCAAACTTATTTATAAAATGATTGAAATTAAATCACCATGTTGAATTGGTTGTGAAGTGTCATGGTGAAACAGTTGTACATTAAATTTTATAGGTTTGTGGTTGTCTACCTAAACAATAATTGTATAAGTAGCATATTTAGGTTAAAATTAATTTTAAAAAATCACTTGTTGAAGTTGTTTTCGAAGACGAACCTTTCTTCATATAAGAATAGTAATGTTTCATAAACATCGCTTGTCTCAATAATAAAAGCAGCAAATAGTTTTGAATCCACCAATGTATGGATAGTGACATTGATGTCGTAAAGCACTAGTACTAGAGAATTTACGAAACAACATCAAGTGAACATCTCAGCCTAGAACTCATACAATATTTTGCAAAGAAAAGGATGGATGTTTCCTTGTAGGCCAATTTCGCTTGTAGTTACCAATTTTTGTGGAAGTTTCTCTATCTAATCCATAGTGACCTCTTCTCTATAATCATCGTTATTGTCGCAATTGTGCACACAAGATATTGTGTACATAAGACACAAACTTTTGAATATCCCATTACTATTGTAGAGTCTGTGACATCCATCTAGAATTGATACTCCAATGTCTTTAACATTTTCCATGTATCTTTGTATGGTTTCACTTAATAGTTTTGAATAACCAGTTGGTATTAGAACAATAATAATACAATCCAACACACTCATTCTGATAACTGTTAGAATCTCCATTATGACATCAAAAGAAATAGCACTGGCCAAATTGCAAAACACAATGATCAAAAATTCAACATTGAAATGATTAGTGGAAGGAATAGCTAACAAAGTTGATAGAAGATGGAATGGATATGCACATTTACAATAAAAATTGTCTGATACTTTCACCCTTGTTGGTATATTTCCTTCCAGTGACATCACATAGTTATCTAATATTGTCTGAGCCGTAACGGGAAGAAATTATTCCACCTCATGATCTTTTTTCTATTTTTTCCATTCTTTCCTAAATATGGGAATCAAATTTTCTATTTCCGTTTCTCTCTTCACCCAACAATACATACAACTTGTGGTAGTGCAATTCATGTAATTTAAATTTTTCGATTACATTAGATTCACTACAGGATGAATATTACCCGGATGCTTATTTATCAAATAATGTAGAACTTTTTCTCTCATTTTTTTTTCTCCTTTTATTCTTTGGCAGTAAGAATCAAATGTCTTTGTTATTACACTAGCCTCAAAAGACCCAGTTTATTTAGTATTCCTTTTCAACCCATGCAATTTTGATTTAGATGGGTCTATCTCCAATTTAGTCAAATATATTTGCCTCAACATAGTAAATAAATTAGCATGTTTTGGAGGTGAAAGAAAGCATTTTATATGCAAGAAATGACAAACAAAAGATGTTTTCTCATTTCTATACAATTTTTTGAATATTGTAAATATACCATTTTGAATGTCTTTTGCATTTGAACATCCAGTTTTTTCATAATCAGTCAAAATCCCCAAATTCCAACCGTATTTTGAACAATAATATGGTTCAATGTTTATAGAGGCATGTATTTCCCATTTCCTAAACAAAGAAACATCCAACTCCATATCCAGAATAAGAGACTTATTGTTTTCAAAGTCGAAGCGTTCCACCTAGACACACAGTGTCCCCAAATCAATAACTTATGATGATAGAACAATACCAACTTCCTCATGATTATCATCTATAATAAAAATAAACCACAGGTCGAAATGGTATTTTTTAGGTGAATTAATTTCCACAAACCATTCCTAATATCTTTTCTTCGAACAAATATTGTCTGCGATGAATGGAATTGTTTTGAATGGAGCGAATAATGGAAGATATTTTACCTATAATAGAGTAAAATACACAATAATTTCATTTATGAACTTTAAAGTGTTTTTCTCACATTGTCTATTAAGGAATATAAATAGTACCCTAATGAACACCAACTTCTATAGTTCTTTACTATCTATCATAATAGAGTAATTAACTTAATGGTTAGCGACTTCCAGGATTCGATAGGAAATCTTGTGTATCATTCAACTGGTTAGAATAATTCATATTGTTTAGATCAAATCAATAATAACATAATTATTCTAAAATTATGAAATCTAATTATGATGCATTGAAAGATATGAAACCATTTGCACCTTTTGAAAGTATTACATATGATCCAGACAAGCCATAATATTATATAGATGGCATGATAGGAACGTTAAAAAATACACACTTTAGTGGTAGATAGACTTCTAGTCAACATATAAAATAACAACCTAAAATAATTTTAAAGTCATTTACAACTTTTTAATGATAAACTGTAGAGGACATTAAGATGTAATATTTGGTATTTTGAAGAGAGGTTGTGATAGCTTGAGATTTTTTATTTTACAAGACTATGCGATTTATGTGTATATTGGTCATACTATAGTAGTGAGGATTAGATGCATGTAACAAGACTAATGAGCATGTTGAAAGGATAGTGGCTGGAAGCTCTAATGTTTGGTGTTTTGAGGAGAGTATTTGAGAAAAAATCACTTTAACGGAGTTAGTGATATCTCATCATTTTTTGTTATATAAGACAATATGAAATATATGTTTATCAGACATATTTTATTCGTTATTTATAAATGTCTATAACTACTCTAAGTATGATATTTTAAGCATAACACTTGGTGGAAAATTCCACAACAAGATATCAAAAATAAACAGGAAGGGTTACAATTTTCCTAAACGTAAGTATGACACTCTTCACAATATCTATTTTCATGGAAACAATGCTCTTTATAAGGTAATAATGGGTTAAACCTATTTGAGAAAAGATTTGATTATTAAAAATGTTTTTTACAACAAGGGTCTATTCTCTCTTACTTTTCGTATAAGTTAGATTTAAAATACTAATTGAAGAAATTTATTCAAAATTGTTTGAACTTATGTTAACTTATTTATAGTGCTAATCTTCTTAGGCTACAAACATTTATTGTCTATACACTTTTGGCTCGTATCCATGGTGGAAGTAAGTGCTACACTATAAATACTTGAATAGGGATCAAGCCATATTTATTTTCCATAAAATATATTTTTTGTACAATATAATTCACAACCTTTCGTATCAGAAAACTTGTTTACCTAACGCTTATTTTCATTCATTATCAAAAGTAATGGCATAAGGCACGCTAGTTTGTACAGTTTATTTTATTGTAAATTACGGTAAAATAATAAATCGTAACCTCATTGAGTGATCGCAAGGCTCCTACAATTATGGTCATTGTAAACACTATATGTACAACTTTGAATTGCTAGTGTTTTTCATTGATTATAATTATATCATGTTGGCTGGAAGGTACCTAGGGGAGACAATAGTTGCACTGCATACCATATAGAGGGATCAAGCCTTATGTAGTTCCCATAAGGTATATTGTTTGAAACACATAATTCACATCGGATCTTATAGGAGAAAATATTTATTGAATGCTAAGATTTTTTTCCTTATCAAAAGTAAGGGCATAGTGGATGCTATGTTCAACAGTTTAATAATTTGAAAACAATGATAAAATAAAAGATCATGCTCTATTTTAGAGGTCGTTAGGATCTCACCATTACTACCAGTCATTATAAATACCATACATATATAACTTTGGGTCACTACTATTTTTTCATCTACTTCTTATTAAATATTTAAATAATTTTTACAGGAGCTCAGAACCTAGGGATTGGAGGGATCCCACCCAAGTACAACATATACCATACCATAAACCATCCAACCCAAACAAAAATAAAAAAACACATGCAAGCATGCAAGGAGACTAGAAGCCCAAACACCACACTAGACACCACTTGAAAAAAAACCTAAGACCAAAACAAGACATAGCAGAAAAAGTAAACCATAGAAGTAGGTAAGCAAGGACCAACCACCTTCTTGCCTCTCGAATTCCCCCCTTAATGATCCATATGAAGGAGGAATTTGTAGGTAAAACCGAGCTTGCGTTGAAGCCCCGAGATGCCCGTAGACTCTGTGAAGACCGATGTTGAGAGACCTAGGAGATCTAATTTCTCAATATGTTTCCCTTCAGAGAGCCTTTCTACATAGGCATAATTCACCTCTTCAGTGAATTTCATCAAGACCAAAATCCTATCTGACAGCTCTGCTATCACTTTCCGCACCTCCTCCAAATATTTGATTGTCCCAAACAGATTCAAGAAAAGGCTAAGCTCTACCAAATTACTCTAGCACTTCCACTAAGTTATCTCGGTGCATGGGTTTGATGAAATGCATCGCTATCACCCTGACCTTCTCAATATTATACCTCGCTAACAACAATTATGACATGAACCAGGAAGCTACCTCAGAGTTAACATGAGAACGATCTGACTCCACTAGATACTCCACCCCCAGAATGTGAGTAATGAATTAACTCACAGAATCACACTAGGCACAAAAAATAATCTGTAGGTGAGCCTACAAAACCTCCCCATGAAAGGCCATCTCCCTCTTCTCTACATTCAAGAACAATGGAGACAGATCTTGAAATCCCATGGAAAACTAGAAGGAAACCTCCACCATCACGGGCCACAAAGTAGAGATGATATGGAAACAAACTGCACCACCTAAAATTAAATATCCTTGGGGCTCCCTTCCCAAGAAATAATTTCTTCCAAATCCTCCCATTCACACACATGCTTAGAAATAAGTAGCCAAACCAACTATAATCAAATTTGGCATGCTCATTTTTATTCAATGAAAGACCCATAAATCCTTAAGCCATTGTTCCCTGATCAAACCTTAAAAAAGAACAAATACACAATACACTAAAACTGAATAGAACATACCCAAAACACAATCGCTTCCTGCCAATCAATTCTCTAGAATCTCCACCTCTCTTCCATCGATCTCTGTTTATAAATCCTTGGGATCCTTTCCATCGACAGTGCACCCAACAGAAACACTCGTACCCAATATATCCTTCACAATTCCTACAAGATGTTTTTCCAGATCGGGGCTTTGTGACCTTTGTAATTTCAATAACATCGTCAGATGATATGTTCCCAGTATGTTTAATTTTTGTCAGCTTTTTCTTGTCACATGCATGTTCCTTCAAGGATTTAATCACCAAGGCAGTTGCACTGGGAACAACTGTAACTTTGGCCTAACGATTTTATACAGTGAGCTTCAAGGTAACCCTTAAACCCTTCCAATCTCTTGCAGTCTCCTTTGCAATATCTTCTCTGATGATTTTCGGTGAAAAACCCAAAGGACCAATTTTAGGGGTCAATGAAGAGGTCGCTCCAACTTCTCCTCCTTTCACATGGACAAACAACTCAACAACCCAAGATGGGTCCAACTTTGGTAGAATTTTTCCCCAACGCTTCAAACCATTCCTCTTCTGCAAATACTCTACAACTCCACGACCTCTTACTAAAAGGGAAGACTAGGAAAAACCCTATGTCTCTATCTATACTTGGACTTAGGGTTGTTCTCTTTTGTTTTCTTTTATTAAGTAATAAATGTTGTTATTTCTTAGAGTGATTAAGGTACAATATTAATGGTATGCAATGTTTTTTTTCCTAGTTTTTCCTATGTTGTTATCTCCTAGAGTGATTAAGGTACATGAAGGATCAAACCTTATATAGCTCCCATAATGTATATTGTTTGAAACACATAATTCACATAGGATCTTATGGGAGAAATTGTGTAGTGAACGCTAAGCATTTTTTCCTTATCGCAATTAAGGGAATAGTGGATGCTAGGTTCAACAGTTTAATAATTTGAAGAAAATGATAAAATAAAATATCATGCTCTAGTTTAGCAGTTGCTAGGCTCCCACCATTACTACCAATCATTATAAATATCATACGTATATAGCTTTGGGTCACTACTATGTTTTCACCTATCATGTAGTAATCACAATACTTATTGTTTGTAACATATAATTCACATTTTTTTTATGAGATAAAATTCTTAGTGACTGCTAACTTTTTGTATGTATTGAGTGGAACACCATAACCTAATGATTTTATTGGTATAACTTAGCGGTTCCTAGGCTCCTTCCTTTACCTTTTATAAATATAAAAAACTATCTTTAAGGTATATTGTTAGAAACAAATAATTCACATCAAATCTTGTGGGAGAAAATTCTTAGCAAAAGCTAATCATTTTTTCCTTATCAAAATTAAGTGCATAGTGGACGTTAGGTTCAACAGTTTAATAATTTGAAAGGATCAATAAAATAAAATACCATGCTCTAGTTTAACGGTTACAAGACTTCCACCATTACTAATAGTCATTATAAATACCATACGTATATAGCTTTGGGTCGCTGCTGTGTTTTCATCTATTATGTAGTACTCACAAACTTATTTTTGTAATATATAATTCACATCTGTTATTACAAGAGAAAATTCTTAGCGACCGCTAAAATTTTGTACATATTGAGTGGAACGCCATAACCTATTGAATTGAATGGTATATATTAGCAGTCTCTATGCTCCTGCCTTTACCTCATATCAATATAAACACTATCTTTATAGTTTTGGATCGCTAGCCTTAATATGTAGTTCCCATAAGATACATAGTTTTGAACTCATATTTTATCTTGTTTATAATAAAAACATCTTAGTCACAAACAGAATATCAGACCCTAGGCTCAAAATTTTCTTATTTTGAAAGTAGAAATTAAATAATAAATCACATTTTAGCTTTAGTGGTCGTTAGTCTCCTACGTTTACATTTTCTCATTTTAAACTCTATTTGTAAAGTTGTGCATTACTAGGCTCAGTATGTATTTTCCATGAGATACATGGTTTTCATGACATATTTCACATCGTTTCTTAAAAAATAAAAATTCTTAGTGCCCGCTATGCTCCTTTACTTATAGACAGAAATGACATATCAGACCCTAGGCTCATACGTTTCTTATTTTGAAAATACCTGTACAGTAAATCTAACGGTATAGTCTTGTATTTCTAGCCTTATTATGTATCCCTAATAGCTTATTCAAACTTTCCACATGGCACATTCTAATTGGATAATTAATTTATATTATCTCCCACTATACCTAACAGTGTAGAAATTGATTTTGATAAAGAATGGAATGTAAATGTGTGTATATTATTCTAATAATCTTCAAAACTATGTTTGGGATATATTTATTCTATTTTTTATTTTAATATTTTTTGTCTATGCTTGGTTCATTTATATGTTGTATAATATATTTTTTCTTATGTTTATATTATTATAGGCTATAAACAATGAAAAAGGTTTAGTTTTTAATTTTTAAACCATGGGAAAATTCAAATAGGGAAATACAAATTACCCTGCATTTTCAGATATTTGAAATTTTAATAGCCCGTCCTTTTGCTTTTAAAGGGGGAAAGTGGAAATTTCAAATTTTTATATCCCACTCTTTTTCAATTTTTGAATTTTCTTTCGTGAAATGTGCTAAGAAAATTATTAAATACCTCATATAAATATTAAGTAGGGTTTCAATTTTCTCGATCAATAAGAAAAGCATGTCTTCAAAATAAAAAAACACACAAACCGTTGATTGTGGTGCTGAGTGTTCAAATCTAGGGTTTTGTTTGCATGTGATTATAATATTATTTGTAGAGAAAGGCACACAAAATAATCATAGAGAGGATGAACACAGAGGATACACATGAAGGAGGATAACAACAGAGGTTGTGAAATGGATTGCAATGATTATTTGAATGAGATAGCAGATGGAGGTTTCACAGATAACATAAAGCATGAAATCATTCTAGATATTAAGAAACTAGGTATTTATAGTAAAGGTGTACCTTTTTTATCACATGATCTATTAGTTACTTTGTAGTCGACTGGTCCCTGTGTTTTGCATGATAGTCCAATCATGATCCACACAAGCCATGCTTTGTCCTACTTAATCTTACTCCACAGTCAAGCCTTTTCTTTTGATCTCCATCCCAAAATGCCATGTTCTTCATGAAAAATCACTTTTTTATGTGTTAACAAAAGAAATTTAAATCACTTTTTTTCTCTAGTATTTATCTTTGTTTAATGCTTTCCCATTTCCACCATGCTATGTCTCTCTGTGGCTATTTTCATTTTGATTTTTTAGTTTTCATCCCTCTAATTGTTTTTAGGATAATGATAGGTTCTGGGACAATCACCTTATTTTTTAATTTATTTTGGTCAAGAGAACCAAAAATAGTTTAATGTTGTTCATCAAGATGATGCAAACAAACCTTTCTAATTAATGCATATTATATTTTTTACATGGTTTACACTTAGATATTTTAGAAAAGTATATGACGTTAAAAAATTAATTCAAAACTATAAAACTATATCAGGAATTCAATTGTATGATAATTATTTAAAACTATATATGTGTTTCCATGTAGAATTAACCAAATGTAATGTCTTCATCATTTTTATGGTATGTACATTGGAAGTTAAACACATTATATATGCAATAATATTATTAAATCTAATTTTAATCAATATGCATTTTATAATTAATATATTCTTTCTTTTGAGACCGCTAATCTATGCCAAAAATTAACATAGCTTTGAGGCTACCATAATATAATTGGTTGTTTCGACAACATATTGACTAAACCCCAATTGTATTTCGCATTACATACATAATTTTACACGTATATTTATATATCCATTATATAAATTTCAGATTTATTTGTTATCGTTTGTATCTTTTCAATATGATTTCTTTGCTATGAATAAAATCTACCATAAGAAAAATTGTCTACCCTAGTATTTGCTAGGATATAATTCTAATTTGGAAAAATCATCTGTTTTCCTTGGCACCTCATAGATAAGTTGTTATATAGGCAACACAATGTTTTTTGGTCCTAGCGATCACTTTTCTTCTTTTTCAGCTGTTATATTTGCAGAGATTAAAAATTTAGATTTATAAAACAAAATCATTTTGAACATGATATATTTACCTTTAGGAATAACTTAGTGGCCACTAGGGTACAATGAGTAGATCACGTTGTATTTAAAAACTTGTAGTATAACTTCTAGGTCGCTAGTCAAGATTTATTTTCTTATTCTAAATGTAAAATTATTCTACTAAAATATTATAGGAAATATAAAACTCTAGACGTATAGTTGTGTAACTCATGAAAAAAATGATTCTAAATATACACAAATTGATTATGAACATGAAATATTTACCTTTAAGTATATCTTAGCGGTTGTTAGGGCACAACGAATCCAATTCTATATGTATACTATTATATAAATTCTATATTTATATGTTACCATTTATATAAACTACATTTTGAATACAATCTAAATGAAAAAATTTGTCTACTCTAGGGAACGCTAGGCTATAATTCTTATTTGGACGAAGTCTTCATTTACCTTTGCGGGCTCAAGGATAGGTGGATTTTGATATAGGCAACACACTTTTTTGGGTCAAGTGATCACTTTGTTTTTCTCTCCTGTTAAATACGCTTTGTTATTTTTAGGCAAGACACTTTTTTTGGGCAAGCGATCTCTTTGTTTATGACTAAGAATAGCTTAGCGGTCACTAAGCTTCATCAAGGATATAATGTTGTATAACATTAAGACCTTATGGTTTGTTGGATTAAAGAAATTAAAATAAAATATTTTGAGATAAGTCAATGCTAGGTACTTCCACACTATAATATTTCAAGCTTAGTAAGCATTATAATATATCCAGTTACCCAATTATATTTCGAGCTTAGTGGGCGTTATAATCTATCTAGTTACCCAGTTATATTTTGAGCTTAGCATCCACTAGATTATGACATAACATAATATTTGGATCTTAGAAATATCTAGGTTTCAATAAAAGAAAGTAAGATATTATAAGCATAGTAACGGGTAAGTTATGCCAAAACATAATACTATGATCAGATTAGTTACTATTGGTATTAAGAGCTTAGCGACCGTTAGGTTATGCCATAATATATTATTTAGGTATTCAATTCACTAGGTTATGTATCGCAAACATGATATGTAATATTAAATTAAGATATTTCGAGCTTAGCGCACTCTAGATTATGCTACCACATAATCATTTGAACCTAGCGGTAGTTATGATTTAGAAACTAAATTGAGGTATTAAGAGCTTAGCAGCCGCTAGGTTATGCACACAATATAGTATTTAGGTATTCAATTCGCAAGCATATGTATCACAAAAATTATATGTATCACAAAGAAGATGTATATAAATTAGTTGAATTCATTCTATGATTTTAAGATATTAAACTAGGATATTTTGATGATAAGTCTTCAAAAAAGTACACGAGGAACCAATCCATGATAAGTGTTCTAGTAGTGGACTCCCATGATGATTACAAGTAACTTATCTTACTAAATATATGCCAAAATATGGGGAAGAGATGTAATCAGCTTCACTTCACCCACAAATACTTCATATATCGATAAATTTTGCAATATATACAACCATTCTGACCCTTAGTGAAAAAAAAAGACAAATGCTTCCAGGAATGATTAGGTCATTCAGCCTCTCGAATCCACGTCGTCAATGATCTCGACATCCATGTCCCCTTTACTTTGATCAGAGGAGGAGGACGAATCGACACAACATTCCAACATTTTCACTTTCACGAAAGAAGGGAGTTTTATACTGTTATTTTCTGTAACTAGGTCAAGACCATGTGTAATAACCTACATCCCCTGCGTTAAGGCATGGACATGATACTGAAGGCTAACTAGATGCTCTTCCAACTTCTCATTCTCTTTATGCAAGATAAACTAGCCTGAAGAGTTTGATAGTATGTTTTCCGCACGTAACCCTTACGCCATGTCAAAAATATTCCTCCACCCCTTGGACTGGTTCAAATCAAGCATTAGCTTGCACATGATCTCACAAATATCACTATCATCTTCTTCTTTGAATCACTCCACAACTAACAAAACCTTCTCGAGATAGTCCCATATAGTTGTGTTCTAAATTTTCCTGTCCATCCAAGAAGTAAACAATTCCACGACATCCTTTCCTGTCATAGCTCTCCACCTCTTCCTGCTAGGACCACACTCCATGTTACCCAAGAAACCACCAACACCCCTATCATCATTGTAGAGAGACAGGAATCACAACGAGCAAAGATGAAAAGAGGAAAGGGGTAGTGAAATGTCCATCTGACCCGCAGATATAAAGCCACCAGTGCACAACACACAGAAGGGGGTAAGTGTGGCATGACATTACTGAAGATCATCGATTAGATATCCTTATCATAAATATCATGCTTCCCATTAAAAATCTTAAATTCCCAATGCCATCTTACATGTCACGTGCTTATAACCCTTAATCGATGTCATAAATGACCATTAATGCCACAAATTCCATATCCTCTTATTGCTGTCAAAAAATGTTATCCCTCAAAATAATCTAACCATTTTTATTAAAATCTTATAAGTTGCTACATTTTGACAAATTAAAGTAAGTTGTTTTGAGCTTATTGACCTCTAAGTTAATCAACCATGTTAACTTTGGAGAAATGTATAACAATCAAGATCTGTATAAATTATTTGACTTTATTGTATGATTTTAAGATTTCAAATTAAGATATTTCGAGCATAGCACCTACTAGTTTATGCCACCACACAATATTTATAGCCCATCGTTGGTTAGGATTTGATAAATTAAATTAAAATATTAGCATTCTCCAGGTTTCAAAAAAAGAAAGTAAGAACTTAAGAATATAAATATTTTGAGCTAAAAAAACAATAGTATTTAACAAACAAAATAAAGACAATGACTTTGGAGATATTTATAATAATCAATATGAGTATAAATTAGTTTAATTCTTTGTATGCATTTAAGATTTGGAATTAAGATATTTCGAGCTTAGTGTCTGCTAGGTTATGCTACCACATAATAATTGGATACTACCGGTGGTTTCAGATACTTTGAGCTTAGTATCCGATAGCCTTTTCCACAACATATTATTTAGAGATTGAACTCGTTATGGTTCAATAATTCATAGTTATGATATTTTACAGCAATTAACAAATTATAGGAAGATATTTATAACTTAGCTGACGTTAGTTTACACAACAACATAATATATGGAGGTTACCATCGATAGGATTAAACAAATTAAATTAACATATTTTGAACTAAGTGGAGACTAGGTACTTCCACAATAAATTATTTTGGGCATAGTGGTTGCTATCATTTAACATGTTACTAAATGATATTTTGAGCTTAGCGTCCACTAGATTATGACACAACATAATATTTGGTTCTTAGTGCTCACTATGTTTAAACAAAAAAAGATATTATTAGTTTGGCTGTCGGTGGGTTATGTCAAAACATAATATTTGGATCTTAATGGTGACTGGGATTTAGCAAATTTGAATCAACATAGTCTGAGCTTAGCGACCGTTAGCTACTTAAACAATATATTATTTTGATCTTCGTGGCCACTAGGTTTTTCCACAACATTTTATTTAGTGATTTCATCACTAGGGTTTAATAATTCATAATTAATATATTTTACAACATCTAGCAAATTAGAGGAAAATATTAATAACTTTTTTGAGGTGCTAAACCAACAATATATTATTCCAAGTTGAGTTTTTACTACCACCTAACTAGTAAGAAAAATATATTTTGATATTAGAAAATGGTACGTTATGCCACACCATAAATTTTTGGAGCTTATTGGTGCTAGGTTTTATAAAAAAAAAGTACAATACTCTCATTTGAGAAGCCACTAGGTTATACCAAGACATAAAATTTGGATCATAACGATTTTAAGGATGTAAGAAAACTCATTAACATATTAGGATCTTAGCCGTGACTATGATATGCAAAAACATAAAACTATTTAGAATTAGAGTAAAAGGGGGTTTTCCCAAATGACCTAAAAAATTACACAAACAAGTCCTCATAGCCAGGTATTACAATGAAACAAGATGAGAACAATTCAGTATACAATAAAAAACAAAAATCCAAAAAGTCCCAAACTGGACAAAGCCAAATTACATTTTATGGATATTCATGAGAGCAGTTGCTACATCCTTAGCATCGGAAGTATGCCTTCCTTGAACCAACACATCCACTAACTTAATGTGTTCTAGGAAGTCTTCGTTTATTTTCATCCAGGTCATGACCATGTGAATTTTCCATTCCTTGATAGAAGATACTGAGTGAAACATAATCTTCGATGGCCTTGTGTGGATCAGGAGAGATATTCTCTAAATACTCCTTGTGTTCCAAAGCTACAGTGGGGGAGCCCATTTTATTTGATAGAGGAGAATCATGGTAAACTGAGGAGAGATCCTACAACACATTTGGAATTTCCAAGTCCATGCTAACTTCCATGCAAAAATATGGGAGGGTAGTCGCACATGCTTCCATGATCAGGTGAGTTGAGACGATTGTAGCCATTACAATGTCAGTGGATATGAGAGGAGAAACCAGAGAAGCACCGAAAAGAGGTGGAGAGGAAGTAGATGTTGGGTCTGAAAGTGGTTCAGAGACCTTAGGAGAGTGATCCAAGGTGTTCGGAGGGTTACAAGCCACAAAAGAAGACAAGGGAGACCTAAGAGCGAAAGAATGAGGGATAATGATCATGATGTCTAAATCGGAGACGGAAGGAAGACCAAGGCGGTGATGACGAAAATGAATAAAGGGAGCTGGTTGTGGAATAGGAGGGGTGACATGATGTTTCTCGCCTAGCTTATAGGGGAGGAACGAGATTTATTTTTTGTAAGCTTCCATTTTAAAGAGAAAATACAAAATGCCTTGGTGTAGGAAAGGACCATCATCTTCTATATCCATTTTAAGGGACCTCTCAAGAATTTGAAACAAAAAATACACAAAGTTTACCTTCCGATCATGTCAAAGATGTGCAAGAATAAAAAGTTAAGGTCCATAGATCACTTTGTATAATTGTTGAAGTGTGAAGTACCTCCTCAATTTCTCAACAACCCTATCCCAAGGGTTTGGAAGTAAGTCTCGTTTATAGCATGAGTGATACATGGTCATATTTTCACCAGGATACAAGAAATCATCCATCTCCTCTTGAAGCAAGTGTTGAAAATAAATGTATCCCTCCGCAGGGAGCCCCATCACAGCTGCAATGGACTCTTTCGAAATAAAAAATTTAGTCTTTCCCACTTTGACTCTTCCTTTCTTCCAGGTTGCCAACAAACTGCATGTAACTGTAATAGAGTGACTAGACAGTCTTTCTATAAACAACGTAACACCACCATCATGAAAAATATTCCATACTACCAAGTTTGCCTTGACCTCTTCATAGGAAGAAGGCTCAATTCATTTGTTGGTGCTACCCATAGTGAACAGAGATTTTTTTACAATGATTTCCAAAGGCCTGATATAGATGATGCTTAAATAGAGATGTCGAGCACCTTCATTCCAATATTCAACTCATGTATCCAAGATTTCTAATTTAATTTTTTCCTAATTAGTAATAGCCATTAACTTATCCCTTCCATCACATGAATCTAATCTATGAATGTCATAAATTCCCAAAAATCTACAAATGCTTTATCCTCTTGCCACCTCCAAAAGAGATATTTCCTCAATATAACCTAAAAAAATTTAATCTTAGTTAATGTTCAGCCAACCCCAAAATTAATTAGTTAATGTTCTTACAATTACCACATTTAGTGGAGGTTAAAGGTTTGAATGTTAGCAATATTAGATGAATTTAGTTAATATATATTATAAAGGAAAAATCTACAAAAAAAAATGAAGCAAGGTGAAATAAATAACATTGATAGACATGATTTCATACTATATAGATTATCAAAAAACAAATCATAAAGCAATATCTTATTAGAATTTCTTTATTGAAACTTATATTTGTTAAATTTAGTTTCTCCAAGGTTGTTCAATCTACACATGGAAATGAAGTGGGTAAGCACAAAGATGTTACAGGGAGCACAAGAAACACTTGTGATGAGTATTTATTTACAATATTTGGAAAGGTGATTTCAAAAAATATGTGTTTTATTGGAATAAGACAAGGATGGTGTTCATTGGAAAAAATAACATCCCCACGAGTCCTATCCATCCCAGGGTCTTTTTTTTCAATAGAGATCAGTGTGTTTAGTTCAGACCAAGATAAAATTAAATGTAGATATAATTACATGTACGTGGCAGGAATAATATCCTTATTGGGTTTGTGTTCTCTTACAGGTACAATTGCATTCACAATTACAGGTAGATGAAAAGAATAATATACTTTTTCATATTTTAACTAGCCTCGTGGATGTTAAAAGCTCTTATTATATTGAACCCTTATGTGACTTTAGACTAGCGTGGGCATATACATTAACTGGAATTGTTTTGTTGTAGGTGCAGTCACTAGTTGGTTGTTAATATTACTTCAAGCGTAGTGGTCACTTTCATTTAACAATTTACTGAATGATATTTTGAACTTAGCGTATGCTAGCTTATGACACAATATAATATTTTTATCTTTGCAATCTCTTGTTTTTTACAAAATAAAGTAAGATATTATTATGATTTTAGTGGTCATTGGGATTTAACAAATTAAATCAACTTAGTTTTAGCTTAGTAGGTGAATCTATTTGAAGAATATAATATTTTGAGCTAAAGATTCAACACCATTTAACAAGCTAAATAAAGACATATTGAGTTTAGTTTCCGCTAGTATCTCCAGTGTTAATCTCATAATGAACTTCCTCTTAGTTGGAGTATTGAATTGATATAACAAAAAAAGATATAGTAGTTTGGGATTGAAGTGAAATTTGTAACCTATTTTTTAAATTTGTTACTACTCGAACAGAAGTGTGAATAATGTCGTTAATGTTAGAAGTTATTATTATTGAAAGGATTGAAATATTTGTTAATTACTACAAAATGCCTTTTATGTTGTACTTATAATATGTTGTTGTTTGAATGAAAAAATATTGAACATGTTTCTAAAATAGTCTGGTGTGTTTGAAACATCCTAGATCAATTAATTTCACAAAAATGATTTGTTTACATGCATTTATAGAGGTCAATGACTACAATGCTTAAGTATAACACGTGACATATCAGTTATTGGACCAAACCTTGCAAAGGATTTCTGGAGCAAAAATTGGACTAAGGATTTACTCCCCAAGGTCAACAACATGAAGACTCTCTGCCTTAACTGGAATTGAATTGTAAAGATTGAAGGAAAAAAATTATATTTATTTGAAATATTTGTTACTACAAAATACCTTTTATGATGTACTTATAATATGTTGTTGTTTGAATGAAAAATATTGAACGTTTTTCTAAAATAATTTAATGTATTTTAAACGTCCTAGATCAATTATTTTCACATAAATGCTTTTCCTACATACGTTTATGGAGATCAATGACTATAATTCTTAATTATAACACCTGACATATACATTCTTGGACCAACCTTATTCATTTTCCAAACATATGTTTTATTTCAAAGTATTTGTAGAGGAAAATTTTGACTAAGGATTTACTCACCAATGTTAACACGGTTTTGTGGTTAGCTATTTAAAACAATATTTTAACACTTGACAATGTGAGAAAGGATGCAATTAATAATTGGACCATACGCACTATCCTTAAAGATACTAAAGAAAATTTTCTGAAAGAATTTGATAAATGTAATTAATTATTCACACCCCAAGAAAGGGTAATAAATGTACAAATTATCTTGCCAAATTGGGGGCTAAAGGTAGTAATTTTAAAGTGTGTGAGAGGGGAGATGATATCACCAATGTTAATAAATCTCATTAAGAAAATTAAGTACTACTGTGTCAATGGTTTTTTCCCTCGTTTTGATTTCATCCTTGTACTTATGGTTAACATGTGCAGGATATATGGCGAGATTTGTATTCATTTTTCTCTTACAATTCATTTCGTCCATTGTTTCTTCCATTTTCAATCTCAATCGACTAAAACCATGGGAGGTGGTCATTTGAGAACTGAGCCCACAAGCTACAGCTCCCTAAAGGATAAACCCTCCTTGCAACACATTTTAAAAATTAGGGGGTTTAGGAATTTCATCTCAAAAATCACGGGGTCTAATCCTTATCTTGCATTGGAGTTTGGTCGGGCATGGAACAATGACAACATGGTGATCCGTGACATGGAAATTTAGGTTTCAGAGGATTCAATAGTGCATGTGAATGGAATGGAGATGAAGGGATTAAATATATTCAAATACCACACCAGACGCAAGCCAAAAATCAAGAATTTCTTCCGCATTAAAGAAATGGTTTACCTAATGGTAGATGGTATAACTAGATTCTGCATCCCTAATATTTGGAATACAGTCTGCCTCTACCTTATGAGGTACATTACTCTTGAGGAGAATTATAGAAATACATTTACTCACCATCTTACTATGCTTCATATGTTTAGGCATAAGATTGATATGAGCCTTCCCTTTTTCTTGTTTATGTCGCTCTCTGCACCAGTGCATGATTTTCAACAAGGAAAGATTGATTCCCTGATACACCATGAACTAATTATTTTTATTTTTAAGAATGGTAAACTAGTGGTGGAAAATAAATTAGATCCTGAATCATGGGATTTAGATGAAAATTTTACTCTTGCAGACCATATGAAAAAACTAGGGAGAAAGAATAGAAAGACACCTCAGGGGAATGACAATCTTGGTACTAGGGCTGTAGGTTCTCTGATTGATACAAAAGGGGAGTCTTCTGAAGGGAAAGAGAGAGTGAATCTTGGTTGAAATGTGGATTTTTATAAAATTTCTCTCAAGGTGAGTCAGGTGGAAATTGATATGGAGGCCTTAGGTGAAGTTGGAACAGATATGGGAAATAATATCATGCATTGCATTGATGCCTTTAAGAAAAGTTGATATGGTAGAGATAAAAAAGTTTGGTTTTGGAGTTGGAGGGGCATGTGGCTAAGCTGGATCAGGGACATAAAGTTCACAGGTATAATCTCCATGTCAATAGTTCTGATTAGGAAGAGCGGGTTGAAGATGACATCCCTATCACAAGTGAGCAGGATGATAATATGAAACGTTTGAAGACTAACTAGTTTGTTTGTTCTTGGAAATTTCATTTGAATTTTTGTGGACTGTATCATTTGGGATGTTTTCCCTCCATGTTTTACAATTTATCCTTGTAATGATTTGTTGGACTGAAGTTTGGGATAAGTTGTTTTAACCTTTTTTGTCTTTTTTATTTTTTGTTCACTCTTGGTGGCGCTCACGATGCATTCTATTGTAAGGTTTTTGGGTGCCTTAATCCCTGTATAAAGTAGCCAAACATTATGTTCACATATATTTAATAAACCTTATTAATAGTAATATTGTTAACAACATTTTAAATTAAACAAGACAAAGCAACAAGTTCATGCCTCGTGAATGGGAGATGTGCTAGTTGTGCCATTGTTTTCATAGAATTATGATTTTTATTAAATACAATAAATCAATGTTGTAACAAGGCCTCATATTTTTTAAATCAATACTAACTAGAAAATAAATAAAAATATAAATAAGTTTCATAGTTTAAAAACTTATTTAAATAAATTACAAACATTAGAAAGTTGAAAAGTTATAGAATTTTGTTACTTTGATTGGTGGATTGAGGAGAAATTATAAGTAAGATGTTTTGAGCTTAGCGCCCGCTAAGGTATCCTAATACTTCCAAAATATAAAATTTTGAGCTTATGGATCACTAGCATTTAACAAGTCAAAGAATATTATTTTTAGCTTAGCGTCTACTAGCTTATGCGACACCATAGTAATTGGATATTATTGATCGAAAGGAATTAACAAAATAAAATAAGATATTTTCATCATAGAGTCTGCTACATTATGCCACAACAACATATTTTGATGTATAAAAACTGCCCATTTTTTTGTATAAGAGTTAATATGGGGGTTTTGAAAGTACCTGCATCCTCTTACAAAAAGGTCCTTAAGGCAGAATATGACATTGAAGTATAAAAGAGAGAAATCTCGTAGGCAGCAAAAGACAAAAAGCCACATAGCCATGATGAAAATAGAGAAACTTTACATTTTGTGAAATTTTTTGAGGATAGCTGCTTCTTACATAGTAGTAACATCTTAGAGTTTCCTTGTTCCTCTAATTCTCCTTTTCACAAATATGTATTCATTCTTTTGTTCTCTAAAATTTGTTTAGTTCTCCCACTCTTGCATTACCATAATTTTTCACAAATAGGTCACAGTAATACATCACCAAAAAATTCAATGGAAAATCATTCTTAACATGAATATCATCTAAAATATTATCATTGACAATGTCAACGATGTCGTATCCATTGAATTTTGTTGAGTATGTGCAGCGAAGGACTATTTGCGAACAACAATAAGGCTAAAAAAATAATATCAATTTTATAAAAAACATCTGATCTTCTATTCCTACACACCACCATGTCCATAAATTGATTTCGATATTCACTTTTTTATTGTGAAAATTGAGCCACCATCCATACCACCAGGCTTCTTTTTCAAGACTCAACAAAATAAGTTCTTGACAAGTGTTTTGGGTTTTTTAAAATTCTGTAAATCTTCCTCTCATGTTATTACATATTAAGCTACGTTATTTCACTATCAATATGTGCTCCATTACGTCCTCTTTCATTGCTCTAAAAAATGTTCACTATATTATGAAATTATTTATTTAATAAATAAAACTACCTTCTACAAAATATTGAATAACAAACTTGCGTCCGCTTAATTATCTACAAAATCCCTACATGGATATAAGCCCTAATCAGCTATGGAAATTTTACATCAACAAAATTTGGTGATTTTGGAGGGACTGAAGGTGAGAATGCATTCCAATTTTTGGCTCAGAGAGGAAATCAAAACATTTCCAGAACTCGAGCACAGTATTTTTGATGCTTGCACTGGTGATATTTTTATTGATGAATAATCTTATGCATTGAAGAAGAGAATAGAAAGGCAAATTTTAAAAATAGAAATTCAAAAAAAATCTACTTAAAGCAATATGTAAACAAATCCAACCACCAATTTCATTGGCACGCGAATTTAAGAGGGCATACGTATGATTTTACATTGCTTTTCATTAAATGGTTGATTAATGGATGACAATAGTTACATGTTGAAGAAGGTGCACATATTTTGAATGGTGCATGTAATTTTAAATGGAAAATTTTACATAGCTCGAATTAATGGATAATTAATGTTGAGGCAAACGCAACATTAATTAGCATTTTTCCTTACAAAATGGTTATTAATATTGTGAATACTTGTAAATCTTTGTAATAAAAAACTAGTAAATATTTGTAATAAACATCACATGCGAATTGCATATTTAATATTTAACCATCTATTATTAATATAGATTTATATATAAATTATAAAAATTTACATTAATATATATTAAAAATAGTGAAACTTGTACAGCATAATTGGTCTAAATAAACATTGTTTTGTATTTTTAAAGGATGGTTGGCAAATTACCATTACCCAAAAATTGTTTGACGGGTGGGTTATCACACTTAGTTGTGCGAATCAAGACTCACACTTAGTGGTGCAAATAAATAATCACACCTAGAAGTTCGAGTTGAGACCGACACTTAGACATGCAAGTTGAGACCGACACTTAGAAGTGTGAGTCGAGACTGAAACTTAGAAGTGTGAGTCAAGACTGACACTTAGAAGTGTGAGTCGAGACTGACACTTAGAAGTGTGAGTGGATACTCGTAGTTAGCATTAATATTTGATACTCACACTTAAAGTGTGAGTTGAGAGATGTGAAACTCGAGCCTCACACTTAGACGTGTGACCAATCACACTTGTAAGTGTGATCACTCACACTTATACACTACTTACCAAATTTATAAATGGAAATTCAATATTTTTAAACTACGCTTAATATATACAAATAAATTATTTATATAAATGTATATAATTATTGAAGGTCACCTTTTAAACATGCGAGTCACACGTGTGAGTTCTATACAATATTTAAAAGTATGTTACATCTAAAATCATGAAAAAATGTCTAAACAATTGTCAAACTTAACACCATTTAAGGAATTTTAGGGAAGGGATTTTCAACATTAACTTTTATTGATTTGAATAAGGTATGCATGAATAATTGTATATGTATGATGATATTAAGACTAATATGTGGCATAAATGACAACAATCACTTATGCACTATCTTGAATTTAGTAGTCGTTTAGCTTATATAAGTTAGCAGTCAATTGGCTTATGTAAGTTAGTAGACGCTTGGATTATATAAGTGGGTGGCCTTCTATTTTATGTGGCAAAAGTGGAATCCAATAATAGCGTTATTGGAATCCAGAAATAGCGAAATTAGAGTCCAATAATAGGAAAATTGGAATCCAATAATAGAGAGATTGGAATCCAATAATAAAGAAAATAGAAATCAAATAAGTCCAATATTGACAATATTGGAATCCAATATTTCTATTAATGGAATTTGATATTGCTACTAATGGAATCCATTATACCAAAAATGGAATCCAATATACGCAAAAACAAAGATGGATTTCTTCTAATATTTGAAATATTGGGGTCTCAATTCACTGGAATATGTCCTCATTTAGTGAAATAAGTGTTTTCTTCAAAACCTAGGATTTGATAAGCATGGAATTAATTTGATTCAATCCTAGATCACAACCTCTATGTTTTTAGTCATTATAAATGGAAAGACAAGTGGTTTCTTTAAGGATGAGTGTGGGATGATGCAGGGTGATCCATTATCACCCTTATCTATATCTTTGTGGTAGAAGCATTGAGTAAGATATGCTCAAAAGATAATAATAAAGGGGTAATTCAGGGAATCAATTTTTTTAATGAAGTTGAGAACCAATGTCTCTAAAAATTTGTGGATGATATGGTTCTGCTGGGCCAAGCCTCTTTCTAGGAAGCCAATTATTTTAAAATTATTACTAAGAAATATGAGAAGGTTAGGTCAAAAATTCAACTTCAGGAAGAGATCATGTTACTTACTCAATGTTAGTGAACAATAACAACATCGACTAGCCACCATTCTAGAATGTAATATTAAAAAATCTCCTGGACTTCTATTTGGGAATGCCTTTGTGTGGCTGCAAAATAAATCACACCAAATGGAATAAAATCATTGAAATATTTAACAAAAAATTAGCTTCTTGGAAAGGATCATTACTGACACGAGATGGAAAAACCAAATTTCTTCAAATCTCTATGTAGAGAGTGGCCACTTACACAATTTCTATTTTTTTTATGCCACACAAAATTAGAAAATATATTAAAGGTATACAAAAAAGAATTATCTAGTCAGGGACTGAAGTCAAAACTAGGACACCCCTGATTTCCTGGGAAAAGGTGACAGAACCCAAAGACAAAGGTGGTCTCATACTAGAAAATTACAGATGATGAATCAAGTACACATTGCCAAAATGGGATGGACGTTACATAAAGAGAAAGGTATATGGATTGAAATCTTGAAAGAAAAATATTTGTAGAATGTTGGCAGAACTTTGGGTTTTTACTGATAGGGCTCTTCCTAAAGGATCTATTTTTTGGAACAATCTGGGGTAAGTTAGGGAGTTGATGAATGAAGGGATCAAGTGGAATTTTGGGAATGAAATGATTATCAATTTCTGGGAGGACCTTGGATCAAAAATTAGGCACAAAAGGATGAGATGCCCTGGAAAGATCACCTCTTATTTTACAAATGGGAGTTTAGTGAAAGAGTGTGTGAATACTGGATAGAAGGAAGGAAATGGAAAAATATTAACTCCCCACCTTTCTATAGTGTCCCTCTCCTTTCCTTTGAGACACTCAATAATGAGCTGATTTGGAGGAGTACAAAATGAGGGAATTATGAAGTAAAATATGGTTACTTTCTTAAATTTGAACAAATTGAAGTTAATGATTACTGGAGGAGAGTTTGGAACAAAAAATTATTCCAAAAATCAACCTTTTCTTTTAGGAAGTTTTTCAAAATAAAATCCTTACTGTGGAAAAGCTAAGGAAAAGAGGCATGATAATCATAAACAAGTGTATTCTATGTAAAAACCATGAAGAAACTGTTAACCTTCTATTTTTATAATGTTCTTTTTATTTTAAGGTTTTCTCGGCGGTGCTTGAAATTTTCAAAATATAGATGATCCTCCCTAGGGATGTCTTAAATCTACCAGATCAGTTGGTTTCCATTTTCCATCATGATAGTGTCATGGATTTATGTAAACTTTCCCTCCCATATACTCAATGGGTATATGGATTTAAAGGAATAATAGGATTTTCAGAAATTGGGGTTCTAATTCCAAGAAGGTGGTGAAGCAAATCACCGAGTACCTTAAAGAAAATATTCATACCATCAAAAGTAATTCAACCAAACCTCCCTCAGGTTTAGAAATGGATATTTTAAATAATTTACATCTCAATTTCATGAATGAGAGTAACAACAAATAAGGGGAGGATATAAAAAAGGAAGGTTAAATGGAAATGTCCACCATCTGGATGGTAAAAAATAGAATTTTATGTTTTGGATCAGATTAGGGAAGGAAGTAACAAGGGGAGTGATAATGTGGGACCATAAGAGTTTTTTAATAATGGTATATGATGGCTCAGTTAGGCATCACTCAAACAAACATGCTAAAGCTATAACTATGCTTTGGGGATTAAAGCTAAGTAAACTATGAACATATAAAGCCTGATAATTGAAGGGGATTCCTTGTGCTTGATCAATGTTCTTAAGCATAATGAAATATTGGGATGGAAGCTTAAGAACATCATTAAGGAAGCCAATTAGTTGATGGGATTGTTTGAGAGGATCGAGATACATCATGTGCTTAGGAATGAGAACAAGACAACAGATGGTATGGCCAATCATGGATATGACCTACCAGAAAAGATGAGCTGGAAGTATGGGGATTTACCTTGGAATGATATTAAAATTTTTATTAATGAATATAAAATATTCTGAGTTAGGGATTCATGATGACAGGTATATGAAGGAAAATATACATGCGGATTTGAATCAAAATTTAGAATGGTTTTTTAAAACCAACATTGAGTTAAGGCTATTTTTTTGGTCCTTTTCCTAAATCAAGATCAATATCACGACTGGTTTTTCTAGAGGGAACAACATGGGTGGAGAGAGAGTGCATAATAAACCCATGACCTACTTACATCTGAAAAGGGATGCCACTTTTTGGAGGATCCTTTGGCGGGGTAGTTTTTCAACTTACATTAAAAAATTGCAGGACCATGATCTACAGTTGGATAATGAATTTGGGAAAGCCTAGGAAGAGGTTCATGTCTAGATGAGAGGAACAATAATTATGCTCAGTGATGACACCATCACCGAAGCTACAGGTATGACCATCGATGGCCTTAAAAATTTTAAGGACAAAACTAGAAAAAATCATGAAATTTCCACCTTTTTTGGCACTGGGAAACTATTCTACAGTATGATTATGGTATTACTATAAATTGTTTACTGAGGAAATGGGTAGATTTGTGTCTTTTGGTGATGAAGTAACTCACACTCGAAGATAAATTAAGAAAATTAATTTCTTACCACATTTCCATTTTGAATTATCTGAGAAGAAATCAAGAGATGAGCGTCTTGTTTTTCCTCCTTAGTTTGGATACCCGTCTCCATCATGGCTTAATTTTTCTTCTGTTAATGAAAGAGAAAATACTTATCCCTCCAAGAGCTCAAGAAAAAGTGATTATTCTGATAATGAAACCATGACATCTCACATAATATTGAGAAAAGGGGGGGGAGGGGGGCAACAAGATGGTCCTACTGGCATTGTTGACATTCTCTATGACATGAAAAAGGATGAAAAGGACATGGAGGAAAGTTCTTTGAATAGGGAGAGAGCTAGAGAAACGTTGGGTCGAGAAGCCCACATCCTTAGAGTGGAGTCTATTGCGGACACCATATTGGTGGTTAATAAATACCTTGTGCAAGAAGTTAAAGACTTCCACAGTCAAATTGAAATTCCAAACAAGAGAATTAGAGGGTTGAACGATGATTTTATCATGTAGGAACAGAGGATTTAAATCCTTCAAGATCAGATTACTATAATAGAAGCTAAAAAGGATGAGGTGAAAATGATGTTGGACCTAAGTATTTTAGAGGATGATGAAACTAGGGAGATGGAGGAGAAGAAAATTGAGAAAATTACTTCTAGGGTCATCATCAAGTGTAAAGGGAATAGGGAAGCAAGCCCAAGTACGAGAACTAGAAGAAAATATTCCCTTTTCTCTTTGTTACTTATCTATGATTTTTTTATATGTTTCTTTTTTGTTCTAAGTATTTTGTTTTTTTAATTATGTATAATAATTATAGTGGTTGTGGTTTTCTTTGTCCTCTAAGCACTACTTTTAAAGCATGTTTCACTTGTTGTTTTTGTTCCTTTTTATTAGATTTTTGTGTCTTCTGCTTTTTTATGTAAAGGGTTTTTTATTCCATTCAAAACTAAACCTTATTACCTTATCTAAAAAAATACGCAAATATATCTGGGTTGCTTTTACAGTTAATTTTAATTAATTTCATATCCATATTTAACTATGAAAATATATATGGAATGCTTTTACAATTAATTACATTTTCCTACTCTAAATAGTCACCCTCTTCTAGTTTCTTCAGAATATCTTCAATAATTCTAGAGATAAGTTGAGGTTTAATCACATCATACTGAATGAACCAAGAAGTGTCTCAAATCTCTTGAGTTTCATTAGCCTAGTGAACGCTAGGCCACAAGGCATTTTAATTATTCAAATTTTCATAGTTTAATATTAAAGATATTTAAACAATGATAAGAACCTTATTCCAAAAAATTAATAATGCCTAGCAGTCACTACCCCGTATAAAACATTAACATGCTCTATTTATAACTAAACATAAATAATGTATAGCGTCCACTAGCCCATATAAAATAGAAACATGTTCTGTATATAACAAATCATAAATAATGCCTAGCGGTCACTAGCCCGTATAAAACATAAACGTGTTATGTTTATAACAAAGCATAAATAATGCCTAGAAAATGCTAAACCTTATAAAATAGAAACATGGTCTGTATATAATAAAACATAAATAACTCCTAGTGCTCACTAGCTCGTATAAAATAGATAAGTTTTTTGTTTTTTCCAAAGCATAGATAATGCCTAGCAGCTACTATCCTGAATAACATATTCTAATATTTGACATTTTTTATTCTAATATTATGATTTTTGGATTCCAATGTATGGGACTTTGGAGTGCAGTAAATTCCAATATATGTGATTTTGGATTCCCATATATGTGATTTTGGATTCCAATATATGTGATTTTGGATTCCAATATGTGAGATTTTGGAGTCTAGATAATTCCAATATTTAACATTTTTAAATCCAAAAATAGTAATTTTGGATTCCAATATTGGCTATATTTTTTAGCTGCTTAGACTAGAATAAGTCCAGATTTAGTGAAATAATAATTAAATGATAATTCGAGAGTAATTAAGAACCATATTCATGGAAGCAACAAAGAATCAACAAATGGACTGAACCTAAGAAACAATGAGAAGATGGAAATAATTTCCAAAAGTGAAAAAGGAAATAAATTGAATAAGAAATTCATCAATTGCACTAGCAAGCATGTTAGTTTTATCAAGAAGCTTAGGAGCAGTTCATACTTCAGTGAACTAGTCAACGGATTTGCAAAAGAAAGGCATTCAGTGATAACCATTTATGGGTAAGAACTTGGTTCAATTTTTTTCTTAAATGAAATTGGGTTGTCCCCTACATCTACATCAATGATTTAGGATGTTTCCCTTTTCTTGTTGTGTGTTTCCCTTTTTGTGTTGTTTGTTTCTTTTCTTGTAATGTGTGTGTTTTTCTTTTCTTATGTGTTTGTTTAATAAAGGAAGTTGAGTGGCATATATTTTTAGTGACTTTGTGCAACCCAATGGATAAGGCACTGGTCTGCACTATAACTTAAGATTCTGGGGTTCTTGTTTTCTTTGTCATCACGACACTCAATCTAAAACATGTCCCCAAGCTAGAGTCAATTATTTTCATGTGTTTTTACAAAGATAAAATTCACTTTTAAAATATAAATATACCCTAGTGTCAAAATATTTTCATGTAATCCCTCTTAAGCACCCATCTGGATCACTTTCCCTCTATTTTCGGCCTATCCCCATCCTCCAAGTACTTATATTTGTTGTAATAACCTTGCCCAAGTGAATGAAATATGAAAACAAGTTCATGAATTTCTTCTGGTGTAATGCTTCTCAAGGCAGATTCTTCAGTGAACCTAGAAAGGTTATTTCTAGCCTTCTCAAGACATGTGTACACCTTCTGGGAGATATTTGAGGGCCCAAATTAATCAAGAAGTGTTATTGAGGAGCTAAATATTTTTTACAAGTGGTTTAGGAAGATTTAGGGAATATTTTAAGGTTGGGGAACAAGCTTAATGGAAGCGAGTTTTTGAAGGTGAAGGATTTATAGTAAAAAATAGAACCGAAGCTTCATGAAGTGATTCTGGAAGCTCTATAATGATTTTGAGGTCAAACAATATACCATTAGAAATATGATTAAATCCTCTAAATGATGTTATTTTCATGTTTTCACAAGGCATAAAAAATTCTTCCCACAATTTGTTTTCAGCAAGCACAACATTCGGTCCTGACAAAAAAGGATATTTTTGAGGTATTATCAGGCATAATAAGAACATGGGACCCATCCCATTCTTATAAAAATGTTTTTTGGAGTCAAATTCATATATATAAGTTCCTAAAAGACCTTGAGATTCTCTAAAAATGTCATTGTCAAGTCTTTCTCCAAGGTAAGCTTCCAAGACAGCCAATTTCAAGGCTAGACACATGTCATCCCTAGATGATGGTGCAATTTTATGTCCCATTTGTCCCACACCCTTGGGATAGTTAGGAAAAAAACATTCTTCCATGTTTATCCCTTTCCTAGGTTCCTCATGTGACCCAGTTTCATTCCTTAGGAGCTTTTTAAGTGTTTGTTCTCTCTCCTCTGATAATTAATCATGGTCCGTCACTTGTCAAGTTGAGGTGAGGGAAAAAATTTCTACCCCATTTTTCTTATCCACTTGGGATGGTTGGGATATGAAAATTTTATCCCTCCCAAGAAGATTTAAAAATCATAAAAAATCTCAATTTCCTAACTATTGTGCTTCTTCCTTCTAGGTGCGTGTGAGAAAGGTGTTACCGAAAGAATTTATAAAAATCCATGGTAACTCATTGAACCTTCATTATTTATATATAAATACATGAATTATGCTGCAAAAACTCCATTAATTATTCAAATTAGTCAGACACCATGTCAAATTTCTCTCAGAGCATCCATGGTTTCTAGAATGAAGATTTTTCACTATCGACAAACAAAGGAATTGATTGTATCAAGGTTTGAGATGATTTTTCTTTTCAAAAACATCTCTATGATATATGAATCTCACTGAATCCATTAATGGCTACCATGGAATCTTTGGACCTGAAACCCTCACCGTTGATTTTTTTATTTCTAAGCATTATGGCATGCGAAACACGGTCAAATTTGGAGCACGAGATCGCGATGAAGAGAAAAATATAAAAATAATGTTTCCATCACAAATTGACGTAATTTTTATTACTTACTGAAAATATAATATTTTATTCCCCTCCACGTGCCAAAAATATTAATTCCCTCCATTTGTAAGCTCTGATCACCTAGAAAACTTAGAAACAAAGCAAAATGATAACCATGGTAAACTTGTCAATTTTTACAAAGTAACAGGTCCTGAAAAAACAACTACTCAAAATAGAAAGTGGCTAAAAATATCAATTTATCATCATCTAAAAGAAACTAGAATGTGCCAAAAGTTTGATTTTTTTTATTTGAGCAAAACAAGTGATATGTCCCAGAATACCAGGTCCTGGTCTTACTTGCTAAAAATAGAAAGTCTTCATTTTAGGCATAGAAAGTTACAGATGGATCCATTTCCATTCATATTTATAATTTTTGGACTCTTCCCAAGGTTTTGGGATGACATAATATCTCAAAGATAAATTAAACCTTTATATAGGTCTTGGAAACATTATCTTGAGATAAATTGTGTCTAAAAGCAAGGAAAATAATCACAGGGTGCAACGGGTATAATCTAGAGACATTGTGCAGTCAAAATAAATTTGAAATATGTCAAGAACTCAATTGATTCATCATGCAAAAGGTCAACATAGCTCATTGGTCAAATTGGCTCCATAATCATCTCTTAGTGAGCTGAGTGATTTGATCTCGGTGAGTTGATTTGATCTCATTGAGTTGATTTGAACTCAGTGAGTTGATTTGTGTTGGGTGAGCTAGAAGGATATGTGGCTTGAAATGGTTGATTTTATTGATCTAGTCAAGGTAAGTGAGTTACGAGTTTTCTAGGAAATATCTCACATCTCTCATAGCAGTAAAGGGTTTGCATTCTTAGAGCATAATGTGTAGAACAAAAACACAAGTGTGAAGAGTTTTGAGCTTTGTGAACGATAATTGTGAAATCTTAAGGGATAAGAGAGTGATCCTCAATCTTATTGTGACATCAGGAATGCATTAGAAGGGGTAAGGTTCAAGTTAATTTCAATATCACATTAGGAGGTCTTTAAATAGTTTTTCTAAACCCTTATTTGGTGGTCAAGGGTATCTATACATCATGCAAAAGGAGGAGACTATGATCATCGTCAGAAAGTTCTTTATCAAAAGGAGCTTGTTGAAAATTCAATCACTCACATTCCCTTCTTCCCTTCTCTCCATTTATTATATTTCTTCATTGTATGCAATCATGGTATTTTTTGCTATTCACTTATAGTGAGAATATTTGTAATTTGTAAAAGTATTGTCTCAAAATTATAAGAGAGATATTAAATGTTTATCTTTTAGGAGAAATTGAAAGGTCACAAGTGGATTAGGAACACAAAGATTCACATAGGTGGAGATTAAAGTTAAATTCACAAGGCTATAAATTGGGATAGCTTCTCCATCCTAAAGGATCTTGAAAATGCTAAATTTTAGCTCTTTGTAGAAATTGTGAATTGTGTTTTGGGTATTGATATTTCTATCACCAACACATGAAAGAAAAAATATTTTTCTCCCATTTCCTTTTCTCATATGTTCCTCTATTTTCTCTCTTACACGCTTTGTAACTATGGTGATCAAGAAAGATATTTTTATCTTTAATAAATGAATCTAATAACTATGTATGTGTGTTTTTTATTCTCACTAAATGGATTCATTGTGCTTTCTTCCAATTGAATGTTAAACTTCTATAGTTATTGGGTCTAAACTCTACAATTAGACTACTCACAACAATAACCTTCCTTTCCTAATTTATCTCGTTCATCCTTCATATTTGTAATTTGCTCCCTTATACCCCATACAAGTAGTTTTCCATGGGTTTAAGGAAGTATTCCTATGTGATCCTTGACCTATCTGGCCAACCAAAAAAACTTAGATAGGAATAGATTATTATAAATTCAATAAATGGGAGCTGACCCATTCAATGTAGATGGACCTAGTATCGTGAGCATTGGTGGAAAAACCTAATTTACCATATCGATAAATTATTTCAGCAAAAAAATCTACAAAAGTCTAACAACCTAGACATATAGATCTTCTCATGGTTGCCAAGTGTATTATATTTAACCATGGTTGTTTTTTTATTTATCAATTTTTTTCAATAATATGTCATTCCTATGGTGCTAGTTGTAAATCAATTTTTTTCCCTAGACTACATTAAATCAATTTTGTGTGATAACATGCCTTTTGTTTGACACCATGCCTCTATAACTATGGTCATGTACACAACATTTTTAGAAGCTTATAAAAGGAATGATAACTAGATCATATCAAGCCAAGAACACATGTGCTAATCAAACACCACGATTGAAATAAGATGAATGTAATTTGCCAAAATAACTTTACATAAACATTTGCAAACAAGTGAGTAGAAATATCATATATTATTATGGAACTCAATGAAATACAATGAGAATGGGCATTTCTTATATAGGCGAGGAATACCAATCTAATAACCAGTCAAGGTCATAGATCAAGCCATAAATCAAGGAAATAACTAGTCATCAAAGAACTAGTCAAGACCACAGATTTAGGAGAGAACTAGAAATCAAGGATCTAGTCAATACCATAGATCAAGGAAAGAAGTCAATACCATAGATCAAGGAAATAAGTATACCTAATAAATAGATAATATATCCTAATATCTAAATAAGATAAAAGAAATATCCACACACATAAGTGGGTGAAGATAAATACAATGAAGGTAAATAATGTACCTAGGTGAACATGAGATAATGTAAATACCTACTCTAACACGCCCCCTCAAGTGAAGCAAGGGGCCAAAGTAGAAGTGGCATGTCCACAGTATGAGTCCCGAAAACTAGGCATGATGAGGTACTCATGTACAATAACTGGGAAAAAGGGACAACACAAGGTACCCAAAACTAGTAACAACAAAGTAAAGAGAGTAAAAACCAGTTGCAAGGCATCCCAAGAAGCTTGTCTCAAAAAAAACTCATACAATGTTGAAGAAGTTTGGTGTGAACTATGGTCTGAATCCACTACTCAATCAAAAAACTCAAAAACAAATGACACTGGGCTTCACCAAAATAGCTCCATACATGGAGATTGTCAACAGAGTGATGTCAAAATTGCAAGAAACAAAATAAAAAACATAATTCAATCAACTGCTGCAAATAGGTGTGCCACAATCCAAGAACAATAACTACAGTAATAAGGCAAGGACACAATCTATAGTGTCATGATCCAAGAATATCCAAGGTAACAAGGTTATGACATAAAGCCCAAAGAAGCATGATCAACACCACACCCTCCCATACTACTGAATGGGTGGAGTGATGCCACAGATTTGTATGAGTTACCCAAAATCAATTACTTGAACACTGAAAAAATAACACTGGGCTTCACCAGAATAGATCCCCCATAAGAGAGACTGTCAACATGCCAAAAGTGTTGAAAATACAGATACAAAATCTCTCAACAAACAAGAGAGATACAATACACCTACTAAAAAATGCTCAAAACAAGAAGCATTACAATGCAGAAGGTATAAAAAGTGGAGCAAGAGGATGAATGGTGGAGGAGCCATGCCTGTAGAGTCCTCTCAATGAATGCCTATGTCACCACCATGAGTGATCATATATCCACCCAAAATCAACATGGATGGATGAAGAAGATGCATGCATATGACTTGGTGAAAAATGCACAATGGGTGCATGCAAAGGAACATCATAATGTGTATTAGGTTTATCATGTCTAATAGCTAAAATCTTAGGTTTCTCAAGCTTGAGTGAAGGTAAACAACTTATGTGTTGTTCATGATCCTAAAAAAGAGTCGAGAAAACAAAATAGGAGCTATGTCAATGTGTGATCCCAATGAAGTATATGCTCAAAAACCAATGTCATGGAGAGAATTCCGCTTAACATATGGAATAGGGAAAACAATACCTTGTGAATGTCTTCCAATACCTCTGCCAGTGAAACCCATAGAATGGAGCATGTGAGAACTGAATATAGTGGTATGCTTCTCAAAATATCCATGCATATGATCAAAAGTAGGATACACAATATGTGTTACTATAATAGGAACAGATGTGGAAGAGAATGCAATAACAAGCCTCATAGGCTTAGGAGAATCAAGAACAAGAACATGCTCAAAGAGTAACATATCAATGTTAGTGGGTATAAGAGAAGTAACTGTAAGTGGACTAGGAGCATGTATATGGCTGTCCACAATATGATGGTGTTGCGGTAGGCTAGAAATTTTTTGCTTCAGGGAGTGTATTAGTGTATCCTTATCGTGAATGAGTGATTATAGAAGATAATTTCACTTCTTCAATGATATATTTTCTTCCAAAAATGTTACAATATCCTCTTTAAGTCCACACACTTAAGATAAAATCATATCATTCTTAGAATCCATGATATATACAAGAATACAACTCCTAAAATTTTAAGATGTTGGGCTCAGCCAAAATTGTGTCCACATTTGATTATAACACTCCTCCATATTTGGCACTTTATAATGAGTGCATGTTACAATATGGCACTTTATAATTATATTTAAATTCTCAAAATAAATATTTCCAATGGAAATAACATGAAAAAAAATCACTTTTGCAAAAAACGGCACTCAAAACCGAGTTACCGATCAAAAGATACAAGCTTTTCAATATTATGCTCTGCTATTTATTTTAGATGCCACTAAAACAAAATAAAATGTTATTTCCTTCACCACACAAATAAAATGAAAGGGGGATGGAGTTAAGCACCTACTAGTACGAATCACAAGACTTAAACCCTCATATGACCATATCATATGACCAATGGCTAAGGATTTCAATGAATGTTTTCACAACTTACTATTCTGGGGGGTGCCACTTGTTTTTGAGAAAATCACATCCAACTACTTATTCTAGTAAAAAATGATATTTCTATACTGTGTTGAAAATTAACTTCCCCACCCAATATAGATGTATGTGTATTTTCCTGAAATAGTAACTCGTGCACAGGAGTCCATGGACCCTTGCCAAAAAGGAAAGAATCTGAACTCTTCTCCCATGCAATCTAAAAACATTGTATGAAAGCAGAAAAAATCCACAGTAGATCTCGATAAACTCAAAAAAACATAGAAACTATTTTCATGCATTCCTTTCTCGTTAGCACAGATTTTGAGGTGAGCTAATGTGTTTATGTGCACCAACCAAAAAACCTAAAAAAACGAATGCCTCCAAAAATGGTCAATTTTACAATCGATCTTAGGGTTTTGACACCTTCCGGATCCAATGGAATCCTCTGTTTTTCATAAAACCATATGCAACAATAAAATAAGACCAAATCCCAAATATATGAATATACAAACAATTTATTTACAAAATAAAACTTACAGATGGATGCCAAAAGCAATCTCCTTCTCTGATACCATAAAAGGAATGATAACCAGATCGTACCAAGCCAAGAACAAAGATGCTAATAAAACACCATGATCAATAAGATGAAATTAATTCACTAGAATAACTTTACATAAACCTTTACAAACAAGTGAGTAGAAATATCATATATTATTATGGAACTAAATGAAATACAATGAGAATGGGCCTTGCTTATATAGGTAAGGAATAACAATCTAATAACCATTCAAGGTCGTACATCAAACCATAAATCAAGGAAATAACAAGTCATAAAATAACTAGTCAAGACCATAGATTTAGGAGAGAACTAGAAATCGAGGATCTAGTCAATACCATAGATCAAGGAAAGAACTAGTCAATACCATAGATTAAGGAAAGAAGTATACCTAACAACTAGATAATATCTCCTAATATCTAAATAAGATAAAATAAATATCCACACACATAAATGGGTGAGGATAAATATAATAAAGGTAAATAATGTACCTAGGTGAACATGAGCTAACGTAAATACCTACTCTAACAGGTTATGCACATGAAATTGTAGCAATATGGTCATGTGGTGGACTTGTTTCCTGTGTGAGTTAAGACTAGATTGGGGTTGCACAAAAATGATTTGACAAGATGTGGAAACAAATGGTTGTCTTAACGGATCAAGTAAAAACCACCTGGAGCCCCCATATACCCCACTTCATTCACAAATAGACATGGTGATATTATCTATATATTGCATAAGGTTATAAATCATAGTCTTCCCTTTTATGGAATTGAATATAAAATCAAAGTAATAATATGTTTTTGGTTGGTTAAAATAAACCGTAGTACTTAAACATTAAAATTTACATCCCCTTTCTTTCACAACTAGAATGATGACTTAAAAGTATTAATCTTACACTTGTACCATGTCAAGAGATGATTTTTAAACTTAGATAAGATGACCGAATAATCCTTACCACTTGATTTGGAAAGATTGGGTTGATTCATCACCTAAACTAGTTTTTATTTACTATGCAAAGTTTATAAAACGTGATTTTTTGTGATTCACAAAACACCCCTCCAAACCCCATAAATGAAAATTCATGTTTTTATTGTCTTCCTTGTCATATGGGGTGCCATATAAAACCCTAGAATGACCTTGAATGACCATTTGTGCTCTTTTTTCCACCCTTTTAGGATCCCTGTTAGCTCTTTTCTAGTTTTGGGAAGCTGTGGAAATTCAAAAGTTTTGTTTGATTTTGGATTTTCGTCTTGACCTTAAGTGAGGAAATAGATATTTACCTACGTAAACCACTAGTATTCTTACATGATAATTTATTGCAACCCTTATTTTTGAGAAAAATAACCTCACTAGTAATTTTTACAAGAGTTTTTTGTAGGCCTATTGTTGTTGTTTGGCCAAGTCAAATTAATCCAATTACAAACAGTAGCTCTGGTAAACTAGTCGCCATTTGCAAACCGTTCACTAGTACTAAGTTCCATCAACTCCTGTGAATTATTGGTATACAAGGGAGTGTATAATAATTACTTCATGGTGTGTATGCCCATCAAATTTCATTTTTTGAACGTGTTTTCTTAGCCTTTGAGTTAAAATTGAACGTTTTCCCAAACAAGTAGGAAAATATGAAATAATGTCATAGGATCCTCTTTAAGTAAAATAACCAATGAGTAAACTTGTAGACACTTATGTATGAATGTATGTAAATCTCCTTTATGATTTGTTCTAAGAAATATCATTGTCAGGGAAAAGGAATTTTCTCTCTCATCACTCTCTTTTTCTCTCACTCCTCTAATTTAAGAAATGAAATAAATGTACCTCTAACTCCATCTTATTGTCTGCTAAGTATCATACTAATGTGAATGGAAAACTATGATAAATTGAATTATGCTATATTTTGGGTAGATCTCATGTAATCTTGTATTTTGCTGACCATATTTACACTAACTTGACAAGTTGCAAGTAGCATAAGAAGGATTAGAATGGATGATGGAAATCTAAGTTTAATGTTAATACTAATAATTTATAATCAAGATGGGAATATAAATGTATCTTATTTTAACAATATTACCTATTGTATTATTAAATAAAGTATAACTCTTTTCATTTTGTATGGGTGTTAAATAGAAAAATAGTGAAATTTCATTTTGTAACTTTAAAATTCAACTGTATTATAAAATAATGTAATTAGTCAATTGTGGTAAATTCTTGTAATTTTGTATACATTTATTGAATTGAGATAAAACTTTAAAATTATTAATTTCATAAGCTTTTAAAGATAAAGGATGTTATTTACAACATGACTTGTGTAAATCCCTTAACAACCTTGTTACACCTTTACCGTCTGGTTAAAGAAGTTGGGTGATTCTAGGATTTCATTTTTAGTCCACTTGTCCTCTTGATTATCGTTCATTGTAGTAATTTTGTAAATGAGAAGGTAAATATTAAAGTGATAGGTTTTGTTATTTCCACTCAATTTATAGTTGATATTGGCCACCTTATATTGCACTCAAATAGTTTTCCTTGTCATAATAGCCTTTAAAAAAACTTCACTTCATGGGTTAAGCTATGTATCTCAAGTATGGAGTAGAGATGTTGGGAATATCATCCTATAGGTTATATTTAGTTGTCTCATATTTTTGTGTCTCTTCTTAGATTTCAAACTTGTAATAAATCTGATGCGGGAGCATAACTTGCAGAGGCCATAACTTTTGATCCGACCGTTGGATCGTCCTGAAATTTTACAGGGTGGTAGATATACATTAGTACTATGCTAGGAACAACTATGCTTGCAAGGTTGTGATAATTTTGGCACGTTTTCGGGCTCGGATTCCGTCATCTAGTGGCCTAAAACTGGCTCCGAATGTTTTTTCCGCTTTTGACTAGGTCTTAGAACTTTAATAACTTTTGTTGTGCTTGTCAGAATAAGTCCAAATTTCACGTGAGCCCTAATTTGTGAATGCAAATTTGGCATGCAAATTTTGGGGTCAATTTGAGTTGTTTTTCATTTTAGGATTTTTTGGCATTTTAGGGTTTTTGGCATTTTAGGGTTTTAGAGTAGTCTTGAAATAAAAGGAGAATTTTAATGATGTAATAGATCAGTGTGAATTCCAGAATGAGAAGTAAGCTATTTTGAAACTCCTGGTTTTATTTGCAAAGTTGTTTATGTGTGTTTTTGGAGGTATTTCAACCTCTTGCAGCTGGATTCACATCAATTGGTATCAAAGCTAGATTTTGATCTTGCGGAAATAGTTAAGGTAACATATTACATTTTTATGTGTAGTTTTTACCTCTGTTTTATATAGCCATGGCTAGACGCGGGAGGGGAGGTTATGTCCAGATGAATAGGCATATGCAAGAGCTACAGAGACAAGTTGCTGAGCTCATGGGGGAAGTTACCCGCCTTAGAAAGAGACATGCAAATGGGGATGCAAACCCAGATAGTGATATTGAGGAAGAGACTCCATTAATGAATGAAGGAGGAGATGAAGAAGAAAATAAGAGAGATGAAGAAAACTTGAATGAGAGACCATTTGAGGAGAGATTGATCAAGGATTTAGAGGGAAAGAATGACGACATCAAGATTAATGTTCCTAATTATGGTGGAGGGTTATGACCAGAGGAGTTGATTGACTGGTTAAATCGCATGGAAAAATTCTTTGAGTGGAAAACCCTTTCAGAGGAGAAGAAGGTTAAGTTTGCATGCACTAAGTTAGCCGGACATGCATTGATCTAGTGGGATCACCTACAAAATGAAAGACAAAGGAATGGAAAGGGCAAGATCCGAAACTGGAATAAAATGGTAAAGAAGCTGAAAGAAAAGTTTCTTCCTGTAGATTATGCTCAGACACTCTTTCGAAGGTTCCAAAACCTAAGGCAGAAGGATCTTAGCATTGAGGAGTATACTAATGAATTTTACAAGTTATCAATCAGGGTGGAATAGGGAGAGTCTGAAGAACAAAAGGCTACACGGTACATAAATGGGTTGAGTTACACCATACAAGATGAGTTGAGTATGCTCCGGATCCATAGCCTAGATGATGCTTATCAAATCACATTAAAATAAGAAGAAAAGAACAAGAGGAATAATATTAGAAGAGGTGTGAAGAGATAGCCATCATTGTCTCTAATGAGAGGTAGAGGTAGATTTGATTCTACAAAAGGTGAATCCTCTAATGTAGAAGGGCATGATGATTCATGTCAAAGTTGTTATAACTACCAAAGAGGTAGGGGATTTTAGAGGGGAAGAGGTTATAATGGAGGAAAGGGGTGGAATATCTCCCAAAGGCAATATACATGTTATCGATGTGGTGAAGAAGGGTAGAGATATTTTGAGTGTTTGCACTATCCTACATAGGATAGATGAAAAGGAGAACAACCATGAGTAAATATGGGTAAAGTTGAATAGGAAGAATAAATGGAGGTTTTTGCATACTTGGGTGAAACCTTCATGATAAGGATGATGAATATTGTCCTAAGGAAGGAGAAACAATAGGATGGTGTTGGTGTTTATTCTTTCTTGCAGAGAAATATCTTTAAAAAAATATGTACCTTTAGAGGAAAGGTATGTGAAATTATTATTGATGGTAGTAGTTATGAAAATATGGTCTCAACTGTGAAGGTTGATAAAATCAATTTAAAATGTGAGAAACACCCACATCCTTATTGTATATCATGGTTCAAGAAAGGGAATGAGGCAACCATAGATAAAAGATGCCTTATAAAGTTTTCGATTGGGAATATTTACAAGTATGAAGTGTGGTGTGATATTATCCTAATAAATACTTGACATATATTACTAAGGAGGCCTTGGAAATATGATAGAATGGTTACACATGATGGTGGGAAAAATACATATACTGTTTTGAAGGATGTTGTAAAGGTGGTCTTGTTACCCTTCACAAAAGAAGAGAAGAGTGAGGGCTTGTTGGCTATAAAAGAGTTTTTTAAATAAATGGAAGAAGTCTACTGGTCTTATGCATTGATGTCAAAGAAGGTGGAAATAACAGACTTTAATATACCCACTGCAATAGCTAAGGTACTTAAAGAATACAAATATGTCATACCAGAAGAATTACAAGATGGGTCACTTCTAACGCGAGGTATAAAACTCCATATTGATTTGATCCCAGGATGACCCTTCCAAACCAGCATCCTATCGGATGAGTCCGACACAGAGTGAGGAGTTGAACAAGACAAGTGAAAAATCTAATACAAAATGGGTTAGTTAGAGAAATCGTGATTCCATGTGCAACTCCAGTGTTATTGACTCCCAAAAAATATGGATATTAGAGAATGTGTGTCGACAGTAGGGCCATAAATAAATCACAATTACGTATTGGTTCTCAATTAAAAGATTGGATGGTATGATGGATGTGAAAGTGGGAGCCCAATATTTTAGCAAGATTGACCTACAGAGTGGGTACTACCAGATCCGAATCCGTGAAGGGGATGAATGGAAAACTGCTTTTAAAACAAAAGATGGATTATACGAGTGGATGGTGATGCCATTTGGGCTATCTAATGCACCCAATACATTCATGAGGTTGATGAATAGAGTACTTCGAGAATACAATGGTAATTATTTTCTTTTCTATTTGTATGAAATTCTAATATTTAGTCAGACAATGGAATAACACTTGTTACATCTGAAATTGGTGTTAAAATTTATATGTAAAGAGAGTTTGTATGCAAACTTAAAGAAGTATATATTTATTCAGAAAAGTATAGTATTTTTGGGGTTTTTCATATCAGAGGATGGAGTGAGGATGGATGAGGAAAAAGTAAAGGAAATTTTGGAATGGCCTATTCCAAGGAATGTGATAGAAGGTTCGTAGTTTTCATGGATTGGAAAATTTTTATAGGAAGTTCATCACGAATTTCAGTAGCATTGTTGCACCCATAACAGAGTGTACAAAAGGGAGGGAGTTTGTATGGACCAAGGAAGCAACAAATAGTTTTGAATTGTTGAAGAAGAAAGTATCAGAAGCACCTATTTTGGTATTGCCCGATTTTATGCAAGGTCTTTGAGGTTGACTGTGATGCCTCACATATCGAGATTGGAGGTATACTAAGTCAAGAAGGAAGACCTGTGGCATTTTTTAGTGAAAATCTCAATGAATTCCTGAGAAAATATTCTACTTATGATGTGGAATTTATGCTATTGTTCAGAAATTAAGGCATTGGAGACACTACTTGGTAGCTAAGGAGTTTGTCCTCTTTAGTGACCATGAATCCTTGAGGTATGTAAACACACAAAAGACACTAAATAGTAGGCATGAAAAGTGGGTTTTATTTTTGCAAGAATATACTTTTGTCTTAAAGAATAAGTTGGGTAAGAAGAATCAAGTTGTTGATACCTTGAGTAGGCATGCAAAACTTTTGACAACAATTGAAAATGAGGTAATAGGGTTTGAGGCAGTCAAGAAATTGTATGAAGGTGACCCTTATTTTGGTGATGTTGTGAGATGATGTAAGGACCCTAAAGTGGGTAGCGGTTCTTCTTCTTATTTGATTCATGATGGTTATTTATTCAAGGGAAAATAATTGTGCATACGTTTTGGTTCAATGAGAGAAAATATTATAAGAAAATTGCATAGTGAGGGGTTGGTTGGACACTTTTGTATAAGTAAGACAATTAGTCTTATCGTAGAAAATTATTATGGGCCAAGCATAAATAGGGACATAATTAGGATTTTAGCAAGATGTAGAGTGTGTCAAATGGATAAGGGCCATGCAGAGAATATTGGGTTGTATATTCCATTTCCTATCCCTACAGGCATATGCGTTGATTTGAGTATGGATTTTATGTCAGGGCATCCTAACACACAATGAGGGAATGATTTTATATTTTCTGTGGTTCATCGATTATCTAAGATGGAAAATATCATTACTTTTAAGAATATAAATGATTCTTCTAGGGTTGTAGATTTGTTTTTTTTTTTATCAAAAGTGGTTAGGTTGTATGGAGTTCCAAGAACGATCACTTCTGCTCAGGACAAAAACTATTTGAGTCACTTTTGGAATACTTTATGGAGGAAAATGTGGACCCAAATACATTTTAGTAGTGCATATCACCCCCATAATGATGGGAAAAAATAAGTAGTGAACAAAATCTTGGAAAATATCCTACGTTGCATAGTTGGAGAAAAGACAAAACAATGGGACTTTGCTTTACCAAAAAATGAGTTTTCTTAGAATAGCTCTGTAAACAGGTCAATAGGAAGGTATCCTTTCCAAATTTTATATGGTAGGAACCCAAAGGTGGTACTATATGTTTTTGTGCTACTTGGTGAAGATAAAATTAGTGATTGTGTAGAAGCATTTGCATAACACATTCTACAATTGTAGGAACAAGTGAGGGAAAAGATGAAAGTCAGTAATGCACAATATAAAGAAACTATAGATGTCAATAGAAAATTAAATGTATTTAAAGAAGGAGATATGGTTATGGTCCATGTTAGAAAATACAAGTTTCTAAAGGGGACATATAATAAACTAAAGTATAAGAAGATTAGGACATGGAGGATTCTGAGGAAAATCAGTAATAACTCCTACAAGGTGGAACTACCTGAGATATTTTCTATCTCACCAGTTTTTAATTTTTTCTGACTAATATAAAGGTCATGATGAAAATTTTTTGGAGGAGGAATAAATAAACTGGAAGAATAGTAGATGTCGAAGAAGAAAAAGGAGAGGGTAATCTTTGACTAAAAGATCACTACTAGACATGGGAGCTACAACAAATATTTGGTACAATGTTTGCATTAAGAATAAAATACTTGGATTCTTGAGTGGGAGTTGGAAAATTTATTGTGCAAAATTGATGAATTCCATCAACTCAATTCATAGGAGTTGAATTGTTTTCAACCAGGGGAGAATGATGCGGGATCATAACTTGTGAAGGCCATAACTTTTGATCCGATCGTTGGATCGCCTTGAAATTTTCCAGGGTGGTATATATTCATTAATATTATGCTATGACCAACCTTTCTTGAAACATTTTGTCCATTTCAGCATTATTTTGGGGTTGGATTCCTTCATCTAGTTGTCTATAATTTTCTTCAAATGTTTTCTTACTTTTGACTAGGTCTTAGATTTTTTATAACTTTTGTTGTGCTTTTAAAATAAGTCATGAAGGAATATTTGGCATGCAAAATTTAGATCCCATCTAAAGTGTTTTACTAGTAGGTAGTTTTTGTCAATTTTGGGGTTTTGGGCATCTTATGGGTTTTTTTGGCTTTTTAGTGTTATTTATAGAAAATGGGAAATAAAAGGAAGATTGTAATGATGTAAAATATTAGTGTGGATTCCATAATGACAAGAAAAATATTTTTAAACTCTTAGTTTTATTTAGCAAAGTTGTTTATGTGTGTCTTTGGAGGTATTTCAACCTCTTGCAGCTGGATTCACATCAATAATCATGGGTAATAAACATTGTGATATCTAATCATATTATAATTAATTGGTAGATATATAGATGACTAATTGTCGAATAATTAATTAGTCAATATGCCTATAATTAGATTTCAACATGTTAATATCTTGAGTCAATTAATATTAACCATGAGAATATAATATTACTGAAAGGATAACCTAAAATTATTATGATTAAAAATGTTACATCTAATTATATTATTAAGACGAATAAGACCTAAATAATAAAAGTTAATGCTTATAAATAAGCCTATAATTGAAACTTGTATAAATGTCACTCATTAAAAACTGTAATTTTCAATTATGGTAGAATATCTATAATGTGCATTATAGATGCATTCTCAATTGAGAAATAAACTTTTAGTAAAATTATTAAAAATATAGTGTCATATGACCCTATGGATTCGAGTTAAGAACCACTGTAGAGGTAACATAAACTCCATTACCCATTTATGGATGCTTCTTTACTTATAATGCCTCGTTAATTATAATGCTTAGGAGATGGGTCGATAACCAATATTTAAACTTTAAGTCAGTCGAAAAATTAGAAATCAAAGAATATGTAGATTAAAACATATCATATTAGGACTTTAAATCATAACTTTAATTTAATTAACATATGGGCCTTAATTAATAATAATAATAGATTAAATACAAGAAATGATTATTGTTTCATTTTATAATACCTATGAAATTGGATTCCTAAATCGCCACTATATGTTTACATCTAGTGTAATATCGGAATCCAAAATGTTTATTGTTGGAATTTAATTAGTGTAATGGGCTTAGATTCCCATATTTAATACTATCTCATACAAGGAAGTTCTGAATGTTTTTTTCTCAATTTATGATAATGGGAATATGCCCATTCTCAACACACTTATAGTACAACTATGTTCCTAATTACTTTTTATGTGTATCTTCTTTATCTCAATTATTTTTTGTGAGAATGATTCTTATATGAGAAATTTTTATTCCTTTTTAAAATTAAACCATTGTGTTATGGGTAGATGTTGTATGAAATAAGAAGAAAATATTAAGTCTATGAGAATGGAAATATGCCCATTCTCATCGCACTCATGGTACAAGTATGTTCCTAATTTTTTTATGTGTATCAAATTTATATTTATTTTTCTTCTATAATTCACATATGAGGGATTTTTACCTCTTTTAAAAATTTATATCTTGGCAGACAGTAGGTTAAGTCATAGAGCATTGCCAGACACTCTTATTGAGATCATTAAATAATATATCTTGGCACTCTAAATACTATAGTTTTAAATTCAAGAATTAGGGGATTCTAGGCATATAATTTAGTATCTAGACTTAAGAAAGGTTTGCATTTTATAAAGTTATTAGAATAATTAAAAAATAAGTTATCTAGACTTATGCACATAGCCTTAGGAAAAGATCATATAATTTTGTGGTTGTAATGAATGCATAAATCAATTCATTACATAACATGAATTTTTTAAATGAGTTCCTTGTAAATCAAATCCATGTCCCTTTAAATCACAAGATCCAACTCCTTGTAAACTTAGATCATAATTAAGGATTTTTTTTCAAATTAAATTAATTGCATGGTGGAAATCATATTATTAATAATACATTAATAAGATTCAAGAGTTCCATAAGAAATACAATGTTTTATAGAATTATATTATGAAAAATCTTCCAAAGTAATATAATACTCAGCATTTCATTTAATTATCAAATAATAGTACAACTGTATAGTTTATAGGACCAAGGTTTGGAATATTTAAAAAAAACCCACATCTCGGGCAAAGATGATTTCACATATAAATTTTAAACTTCAATATTTTCTCCAAGTCAACATTCCTTATCCTAGTCAAGTAGTTCAAGGTATGTTTTAATGGCCATGTGTCCTTTATCGAGTATATTTATATTTCCACTTTCCCTTTTTTTGTTTGGTTTCCATGCCCATATGATATCATCTACATTGATATATGCTTTAGGTTCATCTTAGATGGTCCATGTTTTATTTAGCTTTAAACAATCCTGATACAATGTTGTACCTTCTCCTCTCCCTGCAGGTTTCCAATATTGAACTCTTAACTTTTTATTTACATCATTTCCTTCCTATTGAAGGAAAATATCCCCATCTTCTCTCCACATCCATATCTTTTCATTATCATTTCCTAGTCATATAAGTAGCATGTTTCCCTTGAACACATCCTTCAATGGATTGAATTCTTGGTTAGATCTTACAAAAATAGGCCCATCGTAAATATCTACTTGATCACTATGTACAAGATACAGACCAACCATTTTAGCACCCCCTTGCTTAATCATAAGGGAACTTCTTGTTTCATTGAAAATCAAATGTTTTATTGGCCAAACAATTATTTTATTAGGTTCTAGCAAGTCAGAGCATTCTCAACACATATTTACCACAATCTCTATACATACACCAAAATTCAAAGGACCCAACCTCTCTCCATCAATTTCATGAAATTCTAGCACATGATTTATATAACCCATGGCTATGTCATCGTCTCTGCTACAAGATTTATGTTTGAGAATGACATTGTCTGTGACAAAATATTTTCTATATTTAGGACCTGTATTGATGGTGCTTTCATTGTCATCACTAGAATCTCCATCACTCTCTACGTTGTAATCCTCTGAACCACTAGAAATGTTTTCACTTCCCAACTTGGGGGAATGAATGAATCTGCATGCTTTGACAATTCACTCTCTTACCAAGTAATGTAGTATCCTTTATTCCTGACATCTGCCAAGGTTTCAAATTCATCATTTGAGAAAGGAAAATTTATTCTTCCATCCAATACTATGTTAACACTTACAACCACAAATCCTCTTCCCACATATTTGCAATGTAGTGTCTTCCTACTTGGATATACTCTTCCCTTCACAACTTTGGTTCCCTTTGAAAACAAGTCCACATGATCATCCTCTACAAATGCAAAAGACTCCACTGTTGTAACAACATAAAATACAAAGTTTGTGAGATGATGGAAAATATCTTAAAGCATTACATAAAATAAATTAAAAATTATCATGTATGTACAACCATAAGTATATTGAATACACATAGCACATGAGCTGCAAACTTCTATAATTCAGTAAGGTTTGGAAATACTTCAAAATTATGCATATAATTTGGAAATATTTATAACACGATTTTTAAACTATAATTGAACTTGACTCAATTGAATTTAAATGATGAGAAATAAATAGAGGTTACATTTCCATTTGCTAACCGCTTCATCGAAATAGAGGTTAAATAGATGAGGTTGAATTTAAAATGAATGATACATAAATAAATAGTGGTTAAATAGAAGTTAATTAGAAAATTGATTGCTAACCACTTCATCCAAATATCTTCATCATTTTAACATAACATGTATTACTTTTGCAAGAATTCCTCATACTTCCCATATTCCCTAACTATGAGAATGAGCATCTGTCCATTTTAAACATTCTCTTAAAAGGATGTAATTGTCATTCATTCTTTATGTTTCACGTAGGAGAATTTTTCTTTCTTTATATATTGAGTTTATGAGAATGGGCATACGTCCATTCTCATTAAAATGATAAAAATATTTGTTTATATGAGAAACAACATATGCCCATTCTCATCACAATCATTAAACTCTTTATTTGTATGAGAATGGGCATATGCCTATTCTAACCATTTTACCTCATTGAAGCAATAATGAACATAATCATTTTTATATAACTATAAAGGATGTGGGAATGGGCAACTGTCCATTCTACAAAAATATACATACATATTACCTCTATTTCTCTTCTATGATTCTTATACAAGAATGGGCATATGCCCATTCAATACAAGATAAAAATGTTTGTTTGTATGAGAATGAACATATGCCCATTCTGTATATGTGTATTTTTCTTCTATGATTCTTATATGGGAATGGGCATATGCCCTTTCAATACAAGATAAAAAATGTTTGTTTGTATGAGAATGGACATATGCCCATTTTGTCCATGTGTATTGCAAAAAATATTTTATTTTTAGTAATGTAAAATATTAATTGAAATTTATAGGTATTATTAAATGATACAATATTATTTCTTGTATTTAATTATTAGTATTATTAATTAATGTTGTTTATTAATTAATTTTGATTAGCCCTAATATGATATGTTAAATACATATTCTTTGATTTCTAATTTTTTTGGTGATTAAAGTTTAAATATTTTTACTGGCCCATTCTAAGCATTATAATTAATGAAGAATTATAAATATTAATGGAGTTTATGTGGTTAATTAGTTTTATAAAGTTTTACTATTTTTTTATAATTATTGTAAAAATGCACAATAATTAATTAAGCATTAAAAATAATGGCGATTAAGTTGTTAATTATGTTTATAAAGTTTAATTATATTTTTTATAATATTATTTAATTATTGAAAAATTATTTCTTATTCGTTTGATAATATATATAGATGTCATTTTTAATATAATAATTGAAGTTTATTAGTAATATTAATTCTTGTAGTTAATATTGATTGATAGGATTATTTTTTTGAAATTAATTATAATATTATTGATTAATTATTTAAATTAGCACTAATACTATTTAATTATAATACTAGTTTAATTAATTATTAAATTAATATTATAATATTAATTAATGAATTAATAAACTAGTATTAATATTATTAATTAATGTTATTACTATTAGTTTCGCATAGTGAGACCATTAATTATTTACCATCTTTTATTAAATGAAGGTACTTCTTTGTCAAACATGTCTTCGAGCACCCGTTGGAGGGAAATTGGCGAAATTAATGGCAATTAATTCTTCAGTGGCATGGTAGAGAGAATGACGGCAGTTACTATTTTTGATGATGGTAGAGATTTTGGGAACTGCAAGGTTAATCATGGTCGACGAAGCTATCTCTTTCTTGTTTGTCCTTTCTACTTTCTTTTTCATCTAGTTTCGGAATTTTTTTTCGTCCTTCTGCTTTGGGCTGCCTGTATTTCAGTTATACCATTTTTTCCTTTGAAGCAGAAGATTTGAAGATTATTTCAGAGATATTGTTTGTTCTCTCCACTAAATTTTTGTTTACCGTTTCCACTTTGGGCTCCCTCTGTTTCGTGAGACTATTTGGGATTTTGAAGCACAATATTTGAAGAAAATTTTAGGCATTAATTATTCTAACTCTTCTCTGTTGAATTATTATGAGATGAAGAATATGATTTGGTTTTCTTTCCCTTCTATTTTGTTATGTGTTTAATGATAATGCCCTATTTTTTATCTTATGTATTTTTTAATATTATGTATTTTTTGATCTGGGTATTAAGAATATTACTTCAATGTTTTGAAAGACATGCGTAGTTGTTAACCTAAGCATAGTTGATAATATAGGGAGTTTCTTTCCCTTTGATTATGTTTTGTGTTTAATGATAATGCCCTTTTTTGATCTGGGTATTAAGAATATCACTTCAATGTTTTGAAAGACATGCGTAGCTATTAACCTAAGAATAGTTGATAATACGAGGAGTTTATTTCCCTTCTATTATGTTTTGTGTTTAATGATAATGCCCTATTGTTGATCTTATGTATAGTTTTTGATCTGGGTATTAATAATATCACTTCAATGTTTTGAAAGACATGTGTAGTTGTTAACCTAAGAATAGTTGATAATATGGGGAGTTATATGTTATGATTTTACCAAAGTACAAAGTGGTATTACCACCTGGGAAACATAACAAGCATTTCTTATTTGCTAAGCATTGCAGTCTGTTGTATTCTGAATTTCTAGGTATAAAATAATGTCATATTTTAGATTTTTGATATTTTTGATATTGGTTTTAAGAATATCACTTCAATATTTATTTTGGAAGACTTGCGTAGTTTTTATCATCCATACTTGTAAAGGATGTATCTAAAAATGACCGTTTCATGCATGTTTAAAACTCCTTTCTATTATATTCCAAATTTATAAGTATAAAATAATGTTGTATTTTAGATTTTTTGTATTTTTGATATGGGTTTTAATAATATCACTTCAATATTTTAAATGTAAGACTGACATAGTTATTATCCACCATAGTTATAAAAGGATGCATGTAAAAGTGACCGTTGAGTTGACCGGTTGAGCTGGCCACTCGATATGGATGATATAGCTCGCCAGTCCAGTTGGCCGAATGAGATGGGTTGGTGAGATGACTTGCTGAGTTAAGTGGGCAAGGTTGACCTGCCGAGCCAGGTTGGCTAGTTGACCTGCCAAGCTAAGCAATATTGAACCCAATTTTTTCATATATGAATTAAAATGATTAAGTTTAATTTTATATCTAATGAGAAAATTCCCGGTCTCATAAGTGGAACCATGAAAAGAAGAACATAGATAAAATATAGCTTATTTTATAATTCACATTTTCCCATTCTCACAGCCTTCATAGAGTTATTGAAAAGAAAAGTTCATTGTAATACAATTATTAGAATTGGCCTACACCCATTCTCATACAAACAAACTATTTTGTCTTCCATTTAATGGTTAAGTTAAATATTTCTTGTATTAGATTGATAATTCCTTTTCAATATTATATCCTATTACGTTTCCCATAGTAATGATCAAGTTCAGTATTTCTTGTATTGCAATGATAAGAATGGGCATACATCATTTCTCATTCAAACAAACATTTTTATCTTGAATGGGAAGATGTCCAGTCTCTTATAGGAGTCATAGAAGAAGAATTTAGGTTGAATTTATAAGATAAGAAATTAATAAATGAGGTTAAATAGAAGTTAATTCGAAACTTGATTGTTAACTGCGTCATCCAAATATCTTCATCATATTAACATAACATAGAATACTGTTACAAGAATTCCTCATACTTCTGATATTTCCTGACTATTAGAATGGGCATCTATCCATTTTAATAAAAGGATGAAATTGTCATTCATTCTTTATGTTTCGCATAAGAGAATTTTTCTTTCTTTCTACATTAAGTTTTTGAGAATGGGCATATGCCCATTCTCATCACAATGATAAAAACTTTTTTTATATGAGAAGTTGCATATGCCCATTATCATCAATATAATATAACTCTTTATTTATATGAGAATGGGCATATACCTATTCAAACCATTCTACATCATTAAAGCAATATTTAACTTAATCATTTTAATATCACTACAAAGGATGGGGGAATGAGAAACTGTCCAATCTAAAACTAATTAAATATTACCGTTATTTTTCTTCTATGATTCTTATATGAGAATGGGAACATGCCCATTCAATACAAGATAAAAATTTAAATATATGGAGAAGATGCATAATGTAATAAACATTTAAATATATTCATAAACCTTATATCCAATCATTATAGTAAAGTAAATAATAATATTCATAAAATATATGACATGTCAATAATAATATAATACTATTAAAATTTGAAACAATTTTTATAATTATCAATGATTGAAAATGTTCTTCTCTCTAGTGTATTAATTAATTTCATTGATTCTCTACATTAGGTTTTTTTATTGATTCTCAGCACTGCCATGGTGATCCGTCTGATACCTGGACTGTTTCTTCAGGGGGAATTGAGGGAGATGGCCTTATATGGCTGAGCTATCTCATCTAACAGGCTTCAAATAATCCTCAAGATTGATTCTGACTCAATGAATAAATCCATATAAACTATTCTCTAGGAGGATTACATGCAAGGCTGTAGTCAAGCTCACATCAAAATTGAGGTCACTTCCTTTTTTTCACCCACCTACTGCTCCTTGGAGGATACAAGGATGAGACCATATAGATTGATCATAAATTTATTCAACCTAGACATGTGGTTGGTCTTGCAGAAGTGGTGAATTTTTTTTTCCCACAACTCTTTTGAAAATTTCAATGGAAGTTGATGGGGATTTCGTTGCTTGGGGCTATGTTGAAGAACTAGAAAGGAAGTATAAGACTCTTTTAGATTTTTTTGTTTTAGTTCATCAGAAATATGGAATAAAGGAGGAAGTTTCTACGTACTTATCCTCCCTAGAATCTGCCATAATTTTCCACGAGCTAGCTTGAATTGACAAATTTGAGGAAGGTCCTGCTGACATAGCCCCCTAGACTATTTATCCTTCCCAATTGGCCATGTTCAAGCTTGAATTTTCAAACTTAGGAGGGATGGGATGGCTTCATATACTTATATTCTAAGGGCTATGCATGTTAGCTCTCAAGAACCTCATAATAGCTCTAACTGAAGCTCGGGAGGTCAAAGTGAATGCTAAAGTTTCTACATTTTCATAGTAATAATGCTCTAGCGAATATATTTTTTTGGTTTTATTTTTTGGTGTTTTTTAGGGCATCCATGCTTAAACTTCTTTCCTATTTTTGGACTACCTTGCTTCTGGATATTGTATACAATGGTATGTAAGGGAGGGGACCCAAGAATCCCCTAATTCAAAGTTCTGATGATAAGTGTTTATCGATAAAAGAAATACCTCAAACATGGCTATGATTTTTTTTGAAAATTTATATTTTATTTTATGTTCAATAATTAAATCTAAAACATGTCTATGATATTTTTTAATATTTACATTTGTTTTTTGTCCATGGTATAGTGAGACTAGTAATTTATAAATAAATTCTTTACTACCTATTATTATTTGAAGGTACTTGTTTGTGAAATACGTCTTTGAGCACCCGTTGGAGGGAAATTGGAAAGATTAATAGTAATTACTTCTTTTGTGGTATGGTACAAGAGAATGACAGTGGTCACTAATTTTTTATGATGGTAGAGATCTTGGGAATTATAAGGTTAACCGTTGTCGTGAAGCTTTCTATTTTTTCTTCATCCTTACCACTTTCTTTTTCATCTAGTTACGCTTTTGGTTACCCATATTTCATTAGACCGTTTCTTCCTTTCAAGGAGAATATTTGAAGAATATTTTTGAGATATTGTTTGTTCTCTCTGTTAAATTTTTGGTGACCCTTTAAGTTTCTACTTTGGGCTTCCTCTATTTTATAAGACCGTTTAGGCTTGTGAAGCACAATATTTGAAGAAAATTTCAAGCGTGTATTGTTCTAACTCTTCTTTTCTGAATTATTATGAGATAAAGAAGGGAAAGATGCCCATTTTCATATGATAATGACATATTCTCATTCTCATCACAATCATAAAATTACTTTTTTGTATGAGAACGATAATATGCCTATATCGCTATAGAGGATGTGGGAATTGGAAACTGTCCATTCTAAAAAAAAATTGTCTTTATTTCTCTTATATGATTCCTATATGAGAATGGGCAATACCAGATAAAAATGTTTATTTGTATGATAATGAATGTATGTCCATTCTCTCTATGTGTATTTTTCTTCTATGATTCTTATATGACAGTGGGCATATACCCTTTCAATACAAGATAAAAAAATGTTTGTTTGTATGAGAATGGACATATGCCCATACTTTCTGTGTATTGAAAATTTCATTTTATTTGATCCTTATATGAGAATGGTCACACACCAATTCTATATGCTCATTCTCATGTATGAATCATAGCAGAACAATAGAATATTAAATTTCATCTATTTTATTGAAGTAAATCATTTTTAGATCTATAAAAAGGATGCAGTAATGGGGAATTGTCCATTCCAAAAAAAATTAAATATTATATCTATTAATTCCTATGATGATTTATGAATTTTGATTATGTAAAATATTTAATGTGAAATTATCTTATTTAATGTTGACGTTTGAATCATTATTAGGCGCTACTATTACCTTGTTTTATATATTGATTATTGTGATGATGAATAACTTTTCTTTCTTACTTATAAGGTTTGAAGTTGTCTATATGATTATAAAATTAGTTAGCAAATGTTTTTTTCCAACAGAGATTACACTATTACTTTGTTATATTATTTTATCTTATGTTATTTTATAGGATTGGGTAGTTTTCATTTGATACAAAATGTAACATAATCAAACATTTGGATGAACATAATCAAATATTTGGATGAAGATGTTAACAGTCAAGTTTCTTATTAAATTCTATTTAACCTCTACATATTTGTTTTTCGACTTAATTTGTGTATGATAACGAACATATGCCCATTATTATCATCGCAATATAAGTAAAAATTTACTTAATCGTTACTATGTGAAAAGTAACAGGATATAAGAGTGCAAAAGGAATGGTTAATCTTATACAAATAAATATTTAACTCTATCAATTTAAAAACTATGTGAAAGCTATGAGAATGGGAAACTTGCATTTGATTACAAGATTTTATCTTATTTTATAGGATTGGTCAATTTTCATTCGATACAAGATTGAACATACTCATTTTAATACCTATGAAGGTTGTTCTTAAGGGGAATTTCCCTTTCAAATTTTTTTTTGATCTTTTCTTATATGATACATATTTGATAAAGGGAAACTGCCCATTCTAAAGCAAATTAAAATTTAAAATTGAATGATGATATCTCTATGTCTTAGTAAAAAAAATTAAATTTCAAAAATTATCATAACCATGTTTTAGTTAACATAAATACATGGAAATTTAATATTAACTTGTGAAAAACTAGGAGCAATTATACCCCATCATGTCAAAGACTGGGTTTTCTTAAATTGGATTTGGTTTGATGTATATTAAATTATATATGACATTGGATATTGTGTGTTGTCTTTAGGATTGTACATGGAAATAGTTGGATTTGACAGAACTAGCTTTAGAATATCCTTCATCTACTATATTTTAGAATTAGGAAGGGATTATTACTTTCAGCCTTGGCTCATGTGGTTTAATTTTTAAGTAGCATTTCACCTTGTTGTTTCTATCATCATGGTGATTCCCTCTCTTCCTATAATTTTTCTATAAAGCGAAAGAAAATAAGTGGCATTATTCAATTCCATTTCTCAGTCACGTCTCAAACAGGTTTTCATAATTGATTCGCCATCTGTCTATGAAGCAATTGAACATATTTTGGGTAATTCCTATCTCGATGAATCCAAAAGAGCTCGGGTAAACTCATAAATTGCCTTAATGTTTATTTCCAATATGTTATTGCTTAGCCATAACAAATTAAATGTTACTAAGATTGCTAAAAAAAATCATTAAACCCTCTCTTAGGGTTGGTTTAGATGAAGAACTTCAGCATTGTAATCTAAACAATTTGTCCCTATTTCGCAGTCCTGATGCGGAAGTTGGTTGTATTCACCATTCATTAGTGGAACCATTGGTGGAGGTTAACCAATGCCTCACCCACTTCATGCAGGATGTCATAAAATATTATACATCCAAGGATTGATACCGACCACCTCCCCATCTTCCTAGAACTATTGATTTAATGTAGATTCATATTCCTATCCACTCTGAGTATGTTGGTGTTTTCACATTACAAAAGATTCAACATCCCACCTATAGATTTCTAATAAATATTGTCACTGCTAGTGGTTATTACCATAGAATGGCTACTCGAGGTAACTCCTTGGTTTCTTCCTTCTCGTTAGATAATGTCAAAGTAAAACCAATCGACTAATTTGGGCTAATATTGCTGATGGTGACTAATTTTGATTGTTAGTTTAGTATTTTATAGTAAATTAAATATGAATTTTTTTGTTTGCATATATATATTGTAATGAGAACTGATAATTACACAAGGCTTGATCACTCTCGAGGGTATGTAGTGTAACACTTAGTGGTGCGTATACTTGGCTCCACCAAAGTTATTCCAGCCAAAATGAAACAATTATAAAAAATATATAACTACATAAGGCTTGATCCCTATCGAGGGTATGCAGAGCATAATATATCCATTCTAAACATCTAATTTATTTGAATCTATTACCCCAACCAAAATGATATAATTATAAACGCGAACTTGAGCTCTGTAGTGAATGATTTCCTATTTTGTGCAAGTTTTAGGATGGGGTGCAAGAAAACATGAGAACCTAATCATTTCTCCAACAAGGAATATTGAACCAGCAGTAACAACAGAAGTTTATCATTTAATCCTAAATATGTGATTCATGTTGATGTTTGGTAATGCAAGACCATTATGTGCTTAAATCACATCTTCAAGAATAAATGCATCACTTCTATTAATATATCTTCTATTAATATCTTGACACTTCACATCATCTTCAGAATGAAATGCTTCACTTCTATTACTACAGTCTTTAATATGATGAGAACTACATAAGGCTTGATCCCTCTAAAGGGTATGTAGTGCAGTACTTGGCTCGGCTAGGGATAGTCCAACTAATATGATGCAGTTATAAATAGTTAAATAGAGTAACAAACAATGTTTTTTTGTATGAGAATAATTTTCCCATGTTAAAATAATGTAAATATAATATGTTGAGCTTAAAATTATATCTATTTTTCTAGTATTAAATTAGATAGATAATATATTTCTATTAGTTATACATGAGAATGTGTAGATTTATCTCTATTGTTTTTCTATCAGTTATATGTTAGAATGGGCATCTGCCATTTTAAAGTTGAAAGGATGAAAAAATAAGGTGGAGAGAGTAAAATTAGTATAAACATTCAGATTTTTCACTCCAATTGCCCATTCTAATAACTCTAAAAATTACAAATTGAATATAACTTTTCTTCTTCTAATAGTTATGTTACATGAGAATGGGCATTGGCCCATTCAATATAAAGAAACAATTAAATCACATGAGAATGGGCATCTACCCATTCAATACAAACAAACAAAAAATTATATCACATGAGAATGGGCAGATGCTCATTCAATACCAACAAACTTATCATGGGTAGATGCAATCATAGAAAAATAATAGAGTTTAAAATGGGAAGTTAAAATTTATCATAGCTTGTTACTTTTATATAAAATGTAAATTTTTTGAATATTTTGATATGTATTACACTAATATAAACAAACAATTCTATCACATGAGAATAGGAATCTTTCCATTCAATGCAAACAAACAAACTTATCATGGGTAGATGTAATCATAGAAAAATAATAGATTTTAAAATGGGAAATCGAATGTTATTGCAGCTTATTACTTTTATAAAAGATGTTAAGTCTGTGAAGATTTTGATATATATTACACTAACAAACATTATAACAAAAAATGGCTCTTATTACCATGACCACGTACAAGGAAATTCCATTTATTGATGGTGCAGATGACTTTGGAAAAAAGGATGAAGCTTGGTTCTTTGAAGTTCACACCCCTAATAATTATTACAATGATTTTTGGTTGTTTTATTCCTTGGGAGACCAACACACACTAGTTGCCATTCTTGTGAGCATAAAGTGTATAACATATACAATTGTATCTCTTTAAGTGGAAAAATTGAACAACGAATCAAGAACATGCACACTACATAAAATGGAATTACAGGTTTCTCTTTACAAAAAACAGGGCATGAAAATGTCAGTAAAAAATAAAAAGAATCATGTTATAGTTATTGTTGGAAAATTGATCCATACACTGAAGCGGACAAAAGTGGTGTACATAATAGTAAAGCTATTTGTGCAGGAATTATCACTGTATTCAAAATGCTATATCAGTATGTAGTCACTTCATCTGTTTCCCACTTCCTGGATGTGGATAAGGAAGTGGGCCAATGAGAATTACATTAAGAAATGTTTACCATGATCAGAAGAAAAAAATTGTCTAAGATTGAAAAACACATTTCAGAATCACATGTTCAAGAGGTGAAGCAGTCTATAAAAGAGAAAACATTGTTAAAACAAGCTCAAAATGAATTTAAAAGAATTCAATCTAGATTATCTGAAAAGCTTGATCTTTTTTATTTGAATAAAATTCATTCAAAATTCATATTGGTCATTGCCATGTAGCTCCTACAAAATACCAATATAGATCACTTGATAAATCAAGTGTTAGTCTCCTTGTGCACTCTATGTTGCGTAACCTTGTACCTCTTCAATGGGATGCAAGTTTTCTTCCTTTAAAAAAATCTACTGGTGATATTTTTGACATGGAGTACGAGCATGAAATTCATGACATAAAAACTTATTTCTATATTATTGATGGGCAACATACAATTGAAGCCCAAAAAAAATCCTTGAAAATCCTGAGTTTTCATTTGTTCATGATAGAATCAAACAAAGGTCGGTCCGTATTCTGTCTTCCAAAGAAAAAACATAACAAATAATCCATATTTACAAGCAACAGAATATGGAAAATAAAACATGGGTGAAAACAATATTTATTGAATCATTGTACAAAGCTAGGTCAAGGTGGATCATAGAGAAGAGACCACAACATCCTAGTTTTGGTCACAACAAGTTAGAGGGATGGAAGGTATTTATAAATTGTATTAAGTTTTTTGTGCATATACAATTTAACTTACATTATTTCTCATAGAATGCTAAACTAATAAAAATTATTTTAATGTTTACATGTAGTAATTCGAAAGGAAAATTTTGCATCTTTTTGGGAAGAGAAAATTGGAAACTTTGAATGATAAAATTACATTTCTTATACTCCCAGAGGAAATTTGGGATAAGTGGTTTTTAGTGTTTTATTTTTATACCAATGGTGGGTTGCCTTATAACCCAAAAATGCTACATACCTGGATTTCAAACCAAATTCATTAGATATTCTTACAGAAGGATTATTTAGATTCACAAAAGGTATGAAAAATGAATAATTAGATGCCCTAGCAGATAAATGAATTGGTGGTGAAGTTTGGTTCAGAGATGAGTATGGTGTTAATGAAAATTTTCTAAAAGATTATTGCAAAAGACTAAAACAATGTAGAGCAACAAGGGCAAAAGTTATGTCTTATATGCTGGAAAGAGTTATAGAATACATTACACTTGTAGGATGTAATGTATTAAATGTGATTGAAAAATTGTCCATCCATGAGTCACATTTTTATCAACTATGTCAAGATCTTAGATAATAAAAGAAAAAATTGAAAACAAAAAAAACACCATTAGGGGAAATAAATTTGCCAAATTATTCAAAACATGTTATTGAGATACTTAAATTTTATGTGAGTGCATCTAATAAAAATTCTCTACCAAGGATGCTAGATACATATGAATTCACTTGTCAAAGTGCTTATCCTTTTTTGCTTAGTAGAACATTGAGAGGTTTGGAATTCCTTTTACCGCTACTTACTATAGAATTCGTAATTGTTGATTTCTATAATCGTGTGATTATTGTCTCACAAAATGATATTATTGAGCTTCTTTGTGTCATTGGGTGTATTATAATCAATTGTGTCTATGTCTTTATACTTCTAGCAGTACAAGCTAGCTTATTTGATACTTCTATAAAAATATGCATGAAAAAAGTAAAAAAAAGCACTGATAATTTCATAAGGATGTTATGGAATTTTGAATGCAGAACATGCACTTCAAGGGATGTCAGTTATTTTTACCATCTATGGTGTTCATAATTCAACCACTATGGAGGTGGAAGATGTTATAATGGAACTATATTGGCAACATTCAGAGCCCTTGGATATTATCAACATGAATGAAATTGGAGTTGCCATCCCTGAACATCCTTTCAAATGTGAGAGATCGGTGCATTTTTGGGAGCACATGATTAAGAGATGCAACACTAATATGTCCCCTATATTAATATTATATGGTGGGAAAAATTCATTAAAGGAAACACATAATACAAATAGGTCCTCAATTATCTTTATGGTGGAGAATCACAAGCAGGAGATCATGATCCAACACTATTATAAATGTCTAATTACGCCTCCAAGTAAATAGCCTCTATGATTTTTGTGTTCTTTTCATTATAATCATTCCTTTGTATACGTTAATTCTTAACAATGTTTACATTGTTTTAATATTAAGATGTACATCCATCATATAGTTTTTTCCTATGTTATTTTCATATTATAGAATATATCCAAATAAAAGTTAGAAGTTTAATTATAATAAAATTAAATTTTTTTAATAATATTTAGAGGTATTAAAATGAATAAGTTTAGGTAGTTAAAAATAATAAAAATACCTATAATGATAGGGCTGTATGCCAATATCTACATGCATATAATAATAGGTAATTAGATTCTATGAAACGTGCCTATATAAGTTATTCATTTGTATACATTAGGATTCTTATACAAAGTAATACTTTGTTCTGATATTAAGATGTACATCCTTCATATAGCTTTCTCCTAAGTTCATTATATCCCTCCACAATCATTCATGTGAACATTTCTATATTAGGGCTCGGCATATTTTGAATGGATCGAGAGGAGCTTGAATAATAGGAGGTTGTATAATGAGTAAGTTGGATATTGCAGGGATGCGATATCAGATAGCATCTTCATTGAGTTGTAGAGTCAATCAAGGCCCCATAGCAAGATGGGTACTTGACAAATTATTATCCATCACTGACATCAGATCACTCTTAGCTCTGCGTAATCATGGAGTTCCTTTGGACTAGTTTGGATTCTGCGAAATCAACTCAGAGTCTAGGAGCTGTGTTATGAATTTTGTAAAAGGGGACTTCCTTTATTGTCAGAATATATGGAAGCTTGATTACAGTTCACAGTGGGAGCGTTGAGGTTTCATTGGAAAACTTAGCACGTGGAGGTCCATCTTTGGATAAGAGCTAGAAGTGGTGCATGTATTGAGGTAGTGAGCCCAAGTGCCATAGGTCCTAGTTTTTAAATAACCAATTTGTTGATATGTAGAGTTGGCAGATGACTGCATAGAGTATCAATCTTAGCAATGTGATTTGTAGTTGGGCAGCTTTTTGGGACAAAAAGCCTTTCCCATTGGGGAGGTATGATCCAGAGGAGTTTATGGAGGGACATTATGTTAGCCACTAAATATCCTTTATAAAGGTTTTGACACAATGCAGAAGTTCAACTTTGATTGCATGTATCCGTATGACTATTTGAACGTTGAAAACTGGAGCATCCGTACATTCTCATATATCAGTGGCTGGTCAAAGGTGCGGTCAACCCTTCAGCGGGACCAGATCAACTAGACAAGATCACGAAGGCAGTGGCAATTATGATCGTGTGAAGGTGATTTTTTTGGGTTTCGTACCTTGGTCTTCATCATTCAATATCTCGTATAAAGTCATGTTCATACCACTGCTGATAGAGTTGCCACTTCTTTGTGACTTACTAGTTGACCCAGTCCCCACCTAGGGTTGACCGCAACTTTGATCCAGCCACACGTTCAATATAATGATTGAAATGACCTCCATTTTAATACCGTCTCATAAATAGTCGATGGGAAAAACTCTCAAAGTTGAATATTTAACATTGTGAATTAATTTTGGGGAGATTTAGGGAACATATGTTTGGCTCTATAATGTCATCTGTATCAACAGAAGATGTATAGGTAAGTTGTATGGCCTACCTGTAACTATACTTTAGGATACTAGATGCTTCTGAATGAACATCTCTTTCATAGCAAGTTAATTACTAAATTTATACAACATAAAGATATCTTCTTCATGGAAAAAACATGGACTATCTAGTACATGAGATAAGGTATGTCCGCCATAGTTAATATAAGTGTCTTTTTTGGCATAGGTATTAAAATTGAATCGAGCTGTCACAATTGAGGTAGACATACTATGAATGCACAAGATAGGATCATGTATGACAATAATTAAGTGTGAACTGGTTAGATGATCATAAGGCACTTATGGACTATTTTTTAGAAACATATAAGGTGTTTAGATGGCCTATATAAATCAATAGACATTCAAGGAATAAAAAGAAGCATAAAATTTAGAGAAATATCAATTATGCAACTGAAAAAGGCCAAAAATAAGGGTTTGGCACACTTTATTCAATAAAAATTTCTATTCCTACTAATAAAATGATTATGAGTGGAGAATAAAGTGTAAACCATGAGGTTAATTGTAGTGCCCATATTTTACGCACCCAAATACAACAATAAAATACCAGGATAATTTTTTTTAACTTACATTGTTCACTACACACAACACAACACGAGCTCCAAGTACAGAAACTCGACTCACATACGACAATCACATAAGTCATCGGCTCACATAGACCCATGAAAATGACATAGGCATGTCGATGCCACACTTTTTCCAATGAACAAATACTAGCAATGACCCAACCACAAGAAACGTGACTTCAGGAATGGTGAACCCACAACACATCACTAATTTAAATGTATTTTAGTTACGATTAACATTCCAAGAACATTATTATGTAAGCATAATTTTCTCCCTTTTTCCACCTACATGTTCTAAAAATTCGATTCACATTTCACTCATTGTTCAACCATTTAATTTTGCTCTTTACCCTTATGACAATCTTCATAATTTACATAAGTATTTTCCATATTTCAAATTTCATACAAAATTCTAATTCTCTCATTCTTATGTTAATATTATGCTTCCCAAAATGCTTATTCAATGTTTAAAATTTAACCTTGCTACACAAGAGAATGTAACGCGATGTCAAGATGAAATCTTGGGATTAAGGAAGACATAGATTCGAGATAGCTTTTTCCCAAGAACATCCTTCGATCACGGAATAGTTATTTCACTACCATAGTTAATAAAGTTCAATAACTTATTGAATTCCATTTAAATTTATAAATCTTTTGTTTTCTCAAAGTTTGGTCACACCAAGGCAATACCTATTTTTTGAAACAATGAAAGATATTTAATCAAGTTAAAAGGACTCCGAGAGTGGCAGTATCCCTGACCTCAAATCTCTTTTTTTTTTCTCTTCTATGCTTTACTTTTACATCACATTATAGTCACATTTTTACCATCATTTTATAACAAAAGAGTTACGAAAGCACTTTTCTGATATCTTAAGGAAGTACATGGTTAGAAGCATTATAAACTACACATGAACCCCAAGTGACCTATGTTCACGCAGATCCCATGTCTCCGCATTTCATGATTCCGCATAAGAAATATTCCTTATTCCTTAATGCCATAGAATGACATAACAAGGGATTATGGGACAATATTTCAGTTATTAAGGTTCTCTAGAATCAACATCTTTCAAATCAATTTTGTATGCAAAGAGTTAAATTATAGTTTTCTACCCACAAGTTAACATCCTAATCAACTAGGGTTTAGTTTAATTCCAATTTTCACTTAGGGCTTTACGCTCTATTATAGATTAGATTAAGGTTCAAAACATATTCACCCTATAAACCCTCCGTAAAAGATCAAAGCACTATAATGTCACTAACCAAAGATAATACATATAGCTAAGATGATCTATTAATTAACAACATTTTAAGTGATAGAACCACTATTTCTATAGCTCCATGATGTCATCTAGATCCCACAATAAATTCATTCGATGCCAAAAATTTAATTTTAAATCTATCTTCGGAAGACAAGGCAGTCCACTAGGACACGAAGGAAGAGTTAGCTCTACTTACTCCAAATCAAGTTTGACTGTGTTTCTCCTATATGTCTGGTTTATGTCAATGTCGTTAAACATACCTACTAAGATGATAAACCCCTTTCTTGGGATCTTAATTTCCTAAACTAGGATGATCCATCGAGTGTAAAGGTGCGTTTGAAGGTCACAGTTTTCTATGCTAAGGGATTAACATAGGTAGGTTAGTTATATACAAATTTTAAACTAGGGTTGATTGTTGTGGTTAGGTTCCTTTATTACATTTTAAAGGTAAGAAACACAACACCAACTACTAAACCAATAATTGCACAATGAAAGTTCACTACAAGGTATTAATTTCAATTCCTTTTGACATTTGTATTCCACTTTTACCATAACAATTTTGGGATCAAAATAACATCCATGAAAGAAATACCAATTTCTCAAGCACTTATTAATCTAGCGACTTTTACAAACTACCAATTTCAACAATAAGTCTCTCAATATATTACCAAAAAAAAACAATGAATTTACTCAACACCTTTACATCATCATTCTTTCATCCTGCAAAAACCACGTGAGCAAGATATCAGCAATAAATCGTTGGCATGACATCCACCCTAATCTAACATAATTATCATTTTTTCAGTTTCCCATTTACATATGATAATAATTACAATTTGCAATCGGAATAAAAAATTTTAGAGATATGTATGCATTACATTTCATTTTGCTTCTTTTTGGTAACCTAGGAGAGAGAAAGAGAAGGGTAGAGAGAGAAAACACCATTTTGTCAAAAGTTCTAATACACACAACAAGTATCATTATAGTGTTTTAAATAGTTATTTACATGTGTTAAAATTTCCCAGGGTGGTTTGGCAACTCTACGAGGGTCCTTAACCTTCCATTTTGTTTTATTTTCTCACTAGCTACAAAACATTCAAAACGGGCTCGGAGGATAAGAAACCGCTTCCAAAAGTTATCTTTTGATGAGAACACAGACCATGATTGAATTTTTACGTGTCCCCAGATATGCGAAGAGTTCAAAGCAACTAACGAAATTGGGAAAAAAAGAATGGTTTGCCTTTGGTGGCAAGTTTTCCGGGGCCACTGGTCGTAGTTGACCCAGTTGTAAAAAGGACAAAAGTTAGCTCGAGGGCTCAGAAAACCATGTCCAAAAACTGACGTTCGATGGCTGAGAACACCATGAGACACTTCCTAAAATTTCCCCTATATGAGGAGAATTCATCAGATTCTACGAGACTGAGAACTAAAAAACCATTTTCAAATGGCGACAAGTTTTCTGGAGCAACAAGTCAAAAATTGGTCCAATTTGACCTCATCAAACTGCGACCGGAGGCCTACAAAATGGATTTTCCAAACCATCCAAAAGAGTTATTTTCCCTAAACTAAATGTTCCATGTAATTTTCTAATATAAACACTAGAGGTTTGCGAAGATGAGAAATGATTTCTCTTTCCAGGTTTCAAATGGCGGTCCAGAACGAAAGCCAAATTTCTAGATTTAACAACTTCCTATCCCTACAAAACAGTGTAACATGGCTCCTATAAGGGCATCAAAAAATATCACAAATGTTCATTCAGGGTCAATCCAAGGATTGAAGTGATACCTTACATAACCAGGTATGCGAAGAAATCTTAACCTCCATTTTCCGAAGATATGAAGGTTACTTTGCGAGTCCCCAGAAATTACAATTTATCTAATTAAACAAGGGAGTGGTCAAGTCATTTACAGGGAACTCAACTTCAGTCTATCAATTAAAACGAGTAATGTAGAAATATAGTTTGGTTGCAACACTTACTAGATCATCATGGTGTGAGAAAAACAAATTTATTGTCTACCAAGCAATATTGGATCTTGTACATTACGATACAAGGTTTTACTATTTTTAAAACGAGTTTATTTTATATAGCATAATATACGAAAATCCTTTGGCTATAAATCTTCATTTTGTTGCAAAATAAAAACTAAAGAACATGAATTATGAGAGATGAGGAGAGATGAACCATGCCTGGAAGGAACGGAGCCAGTTGAAACTGTAGGATTCGGCTCAACATCTCCCTTAAGCATTTTTTTGAACAGATCATGAGCATCTGCAATGTTACCATTTTGCCTTTGCTCAAAATCCTCAAGCTTTCCCAATGAACCCATCTTGTACCTTCTGCACCCATGCAAGGAGATAAGTAAGATTGTTTTTCAGGCTATGAAAATTTCCAAGGTTCTTGGTACTAACATTTCTGGCCATCTCATCCAATACAGGGTAAGCCTCCCGCTCGAGATCTGCAACATTTGAATCCATTATGTGCATATCCTGAAATCATGGCATTCCATGAGACAACATTTCTTTGAGGCATTATGTGAAACATTTCATGGGCTTTGTCTATACTTCCACATTTTTCATTCATATATAACCGAGCACCTGCAACATTTATGCCTGACGAAGCTCCTATTTAAGAAACTACTGTGATGATGTTAGAAATGGATGCAGAATTTGTTTTAAAGGTTCCAAGGCATATTCAACAAACCCATTTTGCACAGAACCAACAAACAAATCCACATGACTACCACAAGTTTAAATGACATCCTAATAAAAAGTTTAGGGAGCCCACAAGATAGCCAACATGGTAAGAAGGTGTAGTGCCCACATTTTTATAGCTCCAGTTATCTGTTGGTTCCTTTATTTCTAGACATATTTTGATTGAGACTCTGATAGACTTTGGACATTTTACTATGATATTTTATCCTCATGGACATTATGGCATTTTGGGCGCAAAGCGCCAATTGGACTAGTTTTCTATACTGATATATTTCTTATGATGTTGATAACACTAGCAGGGTTATATGGTATATTTATTGATTAAATGTTAGTCTCTTGTGGTTGATTGATTAATGATATAGTGTTTTGGATTTAATGAAGGTAATTTTTATGCTAACCTAAGTATATGTTGTTGCAATTTTAATTGTGGATGATTCATGGCAAACTATGTGGATAATTGTATGCATTGCACTATCAATTGTAAATTATGTTTGGACATTATAATTTTGATTGATATTGTGATGTATAGATGATGTTTATTATATTGGACAGATGCGGTTAATGTGTGCAAGGAGTGTGCAGGTGACAGGTATAGGAGAGCATGGGTTTCAGGGCAGCTACGCTATTGTGCACAAGCGGCCCACGGGCTGAGTCCTAACCATGCTATATGTTTGAGGCCTTAGATTAGATGTATTTAATTAGGCACCATGGGTGAACCCTCAATTTGTAATGTAATTATGTCTTGTAAAATTAATTAGGTTTAGGGTGTGTTTTATTAAGTAAACTAGCTTAGGGGTTAATGATCTTAGCTTAAGTTAAGTATTGGTTTTGGGAAGTGTGTGTGTGTTGGTAGAAGGGATTGGGGACCACATGTGAACCTTGGGTGGACCCCACACCCTCTACCCTTGTGCCCAAGCATGCCAAACCCGAAATTGGGTTATTTTGGGTAATTTTAAGGACCCCTTTTGAGTTTGGGGGTTCCCTTAGTATGAAAATGGGCCCTTAGACCCTACCTAATAGGTAGGGGGGCCTATTTCCAAGGTTTGGAGGGAGTTTCCCTCCCATTTAGCCCTTTTTAGTCACCATCCATGTAAGATGGTTAGGTTGTGTGAAAGTGTTAAAAGTTGCTCCACTTTGTTTTATTTTAGTTTTTAGTATTTTGGGTGGTAAGGGTTAAAAGGTGAGTTTACTCTTACTTATTTCATTTTTGGAATCTTTGACTCTTAAGAGGAGAGGAGGTGACACTTGTCACTTTCTCATTGGTGAGAAAACTTTTGGGTTCCTCTTTTTATTCTTCCTCGTGTTGAAGGAATGGGTCTTCTTGGTTCTTTTTTTGGAGCACTTGGAGAATTTTAGGAGCTTGGAGGGGAGCTTGGACAAAGGGGAAAAACTTAGAGTCTTGGGAAAGCATTATAGAGGTAGGGTTCTTAACCTTTTTCTTCTTGTTTTTTTATCTTGTAAACTATGTTTGATCAATAAAATAGTGTGTGAAATGATGTGTTGTGAAGTTGTATGGTGAATGTGGGTGTTTACTTGTTCTTGTTATTTTCTTTGTTTTCTCTCCACCATCATTTGGAAAGATGGTTTTTGGAGAATGTAGGGGAAGAGAGAGGGATTTCCCTCTCAAAACCTCATGGTTGTTGGTCAAGCCATGAAGGTCCCTTCTCATCCCCTCATATGGTTTGACGTGGGAGAAAGGTTCATATGGCTTGAACCTTTCCCCATTCTTGGTGAGGAAACCCTTTTGGGTTTTAAAATCCTCCCAAGAAGGATTTCTATAGGCATAAGGAGGAATAAGGAGGATGAATGATTAGGAGGTATAAGGAGTTTGTATATATGTATTTAATGGTGCTCCTATGGTGGACACCTTGATTTTGGGCATCCTTCTTCCTCTCTTCCCCCTTGTGAGGTTGACCTTGTTCTCCTCTTGGTGTTGTTTTCATTGTATACTAGGTCTAAATGGTTGAATGGTCTTATGTTTCTCTTGTTGTGTTTAAAACCCCATTATACTTGTGCACATTGTGGAAGCTAGTTCCTCTCTCCCATGGGCTTGGGGGAGGCTAGCATGACTTCCAACCATGGAAAGGCATGTGATTATGCCTATTGTTTGGGTGGTAAACAAGCCATGTTCTCTTGGAGTTGGAGCTCAAGTTGGAGATAGTTGAAGCCTCTTGCCATCTTGGTCATCCTCATCTTTTGTGGGCATTACCTTCTTGTTGTAAAAAAATGTGGCTTGTAAAGTTTCTCATTTTTGTATATAACCATTTTGTACTTATTGTTCTTGAAAACATGGTCATCACTAAGAAAGTTCTATTTTATAGTTGCAATAATCTTGTAAGATTGTCATTTGAATTTATAATGAAACCATGAACTTTTTATTTTCAATGCCTTCATTTGGAAGAAATTTTGTTTAGAAATGAAAAAAAAAGAAAAAAGTATATAGTTATGAAATATACACTTGAGATATTTAGCTACGCATTACATATAAAAGATAAAAATTTAGTGTGCTTGCATCATTTAAAAAATAAAAAAATATGGCATCACATTTGGTATCAGATTCGTGGTTCAAACACACGGACTCTTTGGGTAATTTCTATTTTGTCATCTTATTGTCTGGTTTTAAAAAAAAATAATAATCTATCTTTTCTTGTTGTTGGATTCCCCCTTGTTGAAATCTGAATTAATTATTTAGCTATTTTGCATTGAAAGAAAGTTAATGTTATTAGGGTTGTAGGATTTATTGAAATGATGATGTTAGTGGTTTTATAATAGTTGTTGGAAATAATGTTCTTACAAATATTGATAACATGTGCCAAGGAGAAAGAAAACAGACTTTATATAGTTACATTTTTTTTTTTATTTCATTGTGGTTTCTATTTATAACTGTTATTTTCCTAGAATAAACAAAAAAAAACGTAAAAAAATAATATCTAAATGTGATTTTGTTTGCAAGCGAGAAATAGATATATATATATATATTATATATATATATAGTATAGATGGTATATACATATTATAAATATATGTATATATACATAGAGCTATATATGTATATATGTAGATACATATATACCTATAATAGATGTATATATGTATATATGTATGATATAGATAACATATAGGGATTAATACATGTAGTATAGGGAGAGTATAGAAGTAGACACCACATTATGAGATATGATATAATCTGGAGATGATATGTATAGATAGGTATATGGATAGATATATCTAATAGAGATATTATAATATATATGATGTAGTAGTAGGTATAGGTATAGCTATATATATATATATATATATATATAAATGTATATATATGAATTACAAAAAAAAAAATCAAATCAAAATATACACATATATATATATAAACAAAACAAAACAAAAAAACGTATATATTTAAAAATAAAATAAAACAAAACAAAAAATTAAAAAAAAAAAAAAAAAACAAAAACACAGTCTTTGGGGGGCCGAAGCCCCCGACCTACCCGCAGCCCAAACCCTATCTGCCCCGCCCCGCGCCCCCAGAACCCCTGTAACCCCCCTGCAACTCCAGCGGACCCCCCCCCGGACAGATCTGCCCCCCCCCCCCCCCCCCCCCGCAGACAGACTACCCCACCCTGCTGACCCCCCCGGATAGACCTGCCCCCCCGTGGACAAACTGCCCTACCCTGCCGACCCCCCTGGACCCTGTCCCCTCCCTGCGCCCCATTGTACCCCCGCCCCGCGCATAGTCTGCGCACCTGTACCCCCGGCCCCCGCGCACTGTCCACGCTGCGTGACCCCACCCCCTGTGCATGCCGACCTCTCACCTTCCAACAGCACAAAAAATAAAAAAAATAAAATAATATATATATATATATATATATATTTCCATTCGAAATCCGAGTTTTTCCTTCATAAGTTTTTTTTTTTTTTTTTAAACAACAAAAATAAAAATTAAATTCATATGTGGATTTCAAAAAAAAAAAAAAAGGGAGACTCCATGAAGCCAATCTCCCCTAGTCCCTCCACCTGCACAAAGAGAAAACAAGGAAAACAAAATAAGAGAAATAGGAGAGAAGAATAAACAAAATGAATGAACAAATGAATGAAAACGAAAATAATAACACCATAGAGAAATCTAGGGCAAATTTAGGGCAAGTTTGAAATCAAAGGCCAAGATTTGTTTTATCTAAGGGCTCTCTTTAAACCCTACACCCTTTAAGTCATGATCTTTTATGGGAATGTAAATAACTTATATGGTGTGTGTGGGTAAAATAAATTAAAAGGGGGGAAAACAAATTAAATTAAAAAGGGGGTGTGTGGTAAAAATTAATTAAAAGAGGGAAGACTAATTATTTACAAAAGTATAAATTTTTTATTTATAACCCTAAGGAGATTAATAGATTAAAATAATTAAATTATTGCGAGATGGTATTAATTTATTTCGGGAAAGCAATAAATAAAATAAAATAATTAATTAATTAATAATTATTATAAATTAATTATTAATGGGAAGGGGCATTGCTTCTGGTGTTATAATGATAATAACAATAATAATAAAAATAAAAATAATAAAAATAATGATAAAATAACGCTTCCAACAAACGTTTAGAAAGTTTATAAAACATTTTTTTTACCTCGGGTTCAGGATGGCACCCAAGAGGGGACGTTCAGCTCGAGGTTCGGGATGTAGTGCGCCTATGCGGGAGTCGCCAGCCCCCAAATTTTGGGCCTCATATATTAGAGACCCTACAGCAGCTAATAGGTGTCATACAAGAGCATCTTCCACCACCGCAGGTGCCGAGAGAGGAGGACATTCAGTTAGGAGACGAGAAGTTGATTGGTGAGGGTGCACATCCAGAGCCACCTGAGCATGACATTCCGAGATGAGAGAGGTCACGCATCCCTTCCATCCTTGGCGAGAGGGTGGCCTCATTTCGTCACAGTCATTCACACAGCTTTGAGGGACCTTTTGGAGATATGTGACCCCTCTCACCCATTAGACCACATCGTCAAGATCAAGACACAGGCAGTGTGATTCGAGACCTTCTTCGCCTGCAGCCGCCTACGTTTACTGGTTCGACAGATGGCTTTGGGGCAGAGTCCTGGCTCCTTAGCTTGGATAGCTATTTTGGCTTGCACTCTCATGAGAGCAACATCAAAGCTAGGTTCGCCATACACCTCCTCTGAGATGCAGGCAGACATTTGTGGAGGAATGAGGAGTGGAAGCTCCATTTGACTCAGGATACAGTGACATGGGAGTTGTTCGAGGAGCGATTCAGGGCCCGGTATATGTCAGAGAATTTTGTGCAGAAGAGGATCGATGATTTTCATGACTTATGACAGGGTTCTGGCTCAGTGGCGCATACGAGAGTAGGTTCTTGGATTCTCTGGCAGTATGTAGACTACCTGCAAGACGAGAAGTTGTAGGTAAACAGGTTCATTCAAGGGCTCTGAATGCAATTAGTAGGAGCTGTTAGGATGTTATCTCCTCCCACGCTCGAGAATGCCATTAAGAATGCCTACTTGGCTTAGGAGCCTAGGACCAAGGCTCATGAGCACAGAGAAAGAAACAAGAGCAATGTTCCAAGACATGATTCAGGCATTCCAGAGTCAGAGAGCACGGGGAGCAGTACCACCCCCTAGAGGAGGATTTTGGTCTTCTCCAGCAGCATCAAGAGCTCCTCCACACCCATCACAGCAGACACAGCATCAGGGACACCAACATCAGAGGGGTAGACAGACTCAGAGCTTGCAGCGAGGTGGGTCTAGAGGTGGTTTTGGTGGATCTAGAGACAGGAGGCCGGGTACTCATCACTCTCAGCTAGCCCGCTCGCAGCAGTCTGCTAGGGTTGGACAAGTAGGTTCAGTTCGCCAGAGTACAGGAGGGACCCCATCTCAGAGGGGTGCAAGAGGATGTTTTATTTGTGGGGCTCCAGATCATTATGTGCGTATGTGTCTACACAAGCCCACTACTACGGATAGGTAGAGAGCTCCTAGATCCGAGTAGACGGTGGGTGACGTGGGATGCGCCCATCGTGTGTATGCAGCGGTTGACAACCGCCAGGCTGAGCATCAGGCCACAGTCATTGAGACGACAGGTACTATCAAGGGTATTTCTGTCTCAGTACTTTTTGATTCAGGTGCTTCTGATTCTTTTATAGTCACCTTCTATAGTGGGACCAGTGTGGGCTAGTGGTGGCTATGCAGCCAGATTAGTTAGCAGGTTGAGTTGGCCATCTAGGGCTAAACTCTGCCATGGACTCGTATGTGGAGAGGTTGTGTACCTCTATTTGGGAGTCTTCTTCCACTACGCTTGGACCTCCGAGTATTCCTTTAGGATCCATATCAGGGGTAGTGTTGGGTATGGATTGGCTCGAGGCTCATCGGAGCCAAGGTGGATTGTAGAGAGAAGGTCCATTGAGTGTCATGATGATGTTGGGTAGTGGTGTGCAGTTTATTCCGGGATGCAGAGACCCAGTTTCCTTGCGCATGATCTCGGCTAAGCAACTCAGTGGGAGCTGCCGTAAGTTGTGTCAGTTGTTTGCTATCACTATCAGTGATCGTTTGGACAGTACTCCAGAGCATTCACCCCTTGACAGATCACGCAGTTTGATGGAAGTATGGTAGATGTTGTTTCAAAGGAGAGCCTTCCAGATTTACCCACCTAGTAGAGAGGTGGATTTCACCATTGACTTAGTGCCTAGATCTGCACCAGTTTCTAGGGCACCCTATCGGATGACAACTTCAGAGCTTCATGAGCTCAAGATTCAGTTAGAGGAAGTTTTGTTAGAGAAGGGTCTCATTCGCCCTAGTGTATCTCCTTGGGGAGCGCCATTCATATTTGTGAAGAAAGAAGGATGGTTCTCTCAGGCTTTGGGTAAATTTCAGACAGCTCAACAAAGTCACAATAAAGAACCGTTATCCGCTCCCTAGGATTGATGACTTGTTTGATCAGATGCGGGGAGCTAGAGTGTTCTCCAAAATCGATCTCAAGTCAGGATATCATCAGTTGCACATTTCAGATGTAGACATTCATAAGACAGTGTTTTTCACACGTTACGGGCATTATGAGTTCACAGTGGTTTCATTTGGTTTGACCAATGCCCCAACAGTCTTCATGAGCCTCATGAATGGAGTATTCAGGACATTTCTGGATCGCTTTGTCTTATTGTTCCTTGATGACATATTGATTTATTCTCATTCCGAGGAGGAACATGAGGAGCATTTGAGGCAGGTACTTTAGGTTTTGGAGAAGCAGAAGTTGTATGGGAACTTGGAAAAAGTAGCTTCTTTCAGACAGAGATTCAGTACTTGGGTCATAATCATATCAGGCGAGGGTATCTCCGTAGATCCCTCTAAGATTCAGGCTATCTTGGATTGGCCAGCACCCACATCAGTCACTGAGGTGAGGAGCTTCATGGGTTTTAGCAGGGTATTACCACAGGTTTGTGCAGGACTTTTCTAGGATTTCTCACCCTATGACTTCTCTTCAGAGGAAAGGGAAGAAGTTTGATTGGTCAGAAAAATGTGAGAAGGACTTTCAGTTGCTTAAGGAAAGGCTAACCACGGCGCCATCTTAGCAGTTCCAGACCCAACAGAGGATTTTTTTGTTTGCAACTGATGCATACACTAGAGGGTTTAGGAAGCAGAGTTTCTTATGCAGGAGGAGCATCGGGTTATTGCTTTGGTCTCGTAAGCTCAAGGACTACGAGATTAACTATCCTACTCACGACTTAGCGTTTGTTGGAGTGTGTTCTAAGCAATTATGCATTGGCGACATTTCCTTTTGGGGTAGAACTTCACTGAGAAAAGATAATTGTAGACTTACAGGCATATCTTCTCTCAGCCAACCTCAACGATCATAAACGGCGTTGATGGAGTTCCTTTGTGAGTATGACATGGAGGTGCAATATATCAAGGGAAAGGAAAATGTTGTTGCAGATGCCTTAGTAGCGATGGCATGTGCTCGATCTCATCGATCCAAGGTGATTGTAGAGGAGAAGGTCATTGAGTTTCCATGATGATTGGGTAGTGCAGTATGTTATTTCAGGGATTCAGACTCCATTTCCTTGGCGCATGTCTCGGCTAAGCAACCATCAAGTGGAGCCTGCTAAGGTTTGTCAGTTTTTGCTATCACTATCAGTGATCGTTGTGGACAGTACTCCAGAGCATTCACCCTTGACGATCACGCAGTAGTTTTGAGGGAGTATGTAGGATGTGTTTCAAGGAGAGCGTTCCAGATTTACCACCAGTAGAGAGGTGGATTTCACCTTGACTTAGTGCCTAGATCTGCACCAGTTTCTAGGGCACCCTATCGGATGACAACTCGAGCTTCATGAGCTCAAGATTCAAGTTAGAGAGTTGTTAGAGAAGGGTCTCATTCGCCCTAGTGTATCTCCTTGGGGAGCGCCATTCATATTTGTGAAGAAGAAGGATGGTTCTCTCAGGCTTTGTGTAAATTTCAGACAGCTCAACAAAGTCACAATAAAGAACCGTTATCCGCTCCCTAGGATTGATGACTTGTTTGATCAGATGCGGGGAGCTAGAGTGTTCTCCAAAATCGATCTCAAGTCAGGATATCATCAGTTGCACATTTCAGATGTAGACATTCATAAGACAGTGTTTTTCACACGTTACGGGCATTATGAGTTCACAGTGGTTTCATTTGGTTTGACCAATGCCCCAACAGTCTTCATGAGCCTCATGAATGGAGTATTCAGGACATTTCTGGATCGCTTTGTCTTATTGTTCCTTGATGACATATTGATTTATTCTCATTCCGAGGAGGAACATGAGGAGCATTTGAGGCAGGTACTTTAGGTTTTGAGAGAGCAGGAAGTTGTATGGGAACTTGGAAAATGTAGCTTCTTTCAGACAGAGATTCAGTACTTGGGTCATATCATATCAGGCGAGGGTATCTCCGTAGATCCCTCTAAGATTCAGGCTATCTTGGATTGGCCAGCACCCACATCAGTCACTGAGGTGAGGAGCTTCATGGGTTTAGCAGGGTATTACCACAGGTTTGTGCAGGACTTTTCTAGGATTTCTCACCCTATTACTTCTCTTCAGAGGAAAGGGAAGAAGTTTGATTGGTCAGAAAAATGTGAGAAGGACTTTCAGTTGCTTAAGGAAAGGCTAACCACGGCGCCCATCTTAGCAGTTCCAGACCCAACAGAGGATTTTTTTGTTTGCACTGATGCATCACTAGAGGGTTTAGGAGCAGTTCTTATGCAGGAGCATCGGGTTATTGCTTTTGAGTCTCGTAAGCTCAAGGACTACGAGCTTAACTATCCTACTCACGACTTAGAGTTTGTAGCTGTTATTCATGCACTTATGCATTGGCGACATTTCCTTTTGGGTAGACCTTTCATCTTGAGAACAGATCATTGTAGCTTACAGCATATCTTCTCTCAGCCAAACCTCAACGCTCATCAACGGCGTTGGATGGAGTTCCTTTGTGAGTATGACATGGAGGTGCAATATATCAAGGGAAAGGAAAATGTTGTTGCAGATGCACTTAGTAGACGATGGCATGTGCTTGTTTCTTTGACACTGCAGTCATATTTGAGAGGCAGGATACTTGAGCATCTTCCAGAGGACAGGTTTTATGAGGGTGCTAGGCAGATGTTGGATTCTCAGGGTTCTTTTGAGGTCAGATATTCAGGATGCATGCTAGAGTCAGATGGTTTGCTTCGGTTCCATAGGTGCATTTATGTGCCTAAGGCAGGTGATCTGCGTAGTTTCATCCTTACTGAGGCTCATTGAGCCCCATACGTAGCACATCCAGGAGTGAAGAAGATGCATGCCGATTTGAGAGAGTTATATTATTGGCCAGGTCTTCATCGAGACATGGCAGATTTTGTAGCACGGTGTCTTGAGTGTCAGAGAGTCAAGGTAGAGCATTCTCATCCTACAGGACTCTTATACCCTCATGACATTCCTGAGTGGAAACGGGATGTGATCTCCATGGATTTCATAATAGGACTCCCTATGTCCTCTTATCGTCATGATGCCATTATGGTCACAGTGGATAAGTTGACCAAGGTTGCACATTTCTCGCCAACCAAGGTCACCTATAATGCATAGGCCATCACCAAAGTGTTCATGGAGGACATTGTTAGATTGCATGGGATTCCGAAGATGATCATCAATGATAGAGACACTATCTACACATCAGTTTTCTGGACTTCTTTTCAGGAGGCCTTGGGTACACAGATTAATTTCAGTTCGGCATATCATCCAGAGACAGATGGGCAGACAGAGAGGGTTAATTAGGTTCTTGAGGACATGTTGAGGATGTATGTGATGGACCAGCAGAGGAAGTGGGAGGATTATTTGCACTTAGTTGAGTTTACATACAATAACAGTTATCATAGCTCCATTGGCATGGCTCCCTATCAAGCTTTGTATGGACGACCTTGCAGGACACCTTTGAGTTGGATAGACTAGATGACAAGATTATTTTGGTGCCAGCTTACCTTCAAGATTTAGAGCACCAGGTTGTTCTGATTCGGCAACGTCTTGAGCAGGCTAGAGCACGCCAGAAGGCGTATGCGGACACCAAGATGATCGATCTTTACTTCTCAGTGGGTGACAAAGTCTTCTTGAGGGTTCGTCCTCATAAGATTCTGATCCGTTATGGAAAGGGTTCTAAGCAATTGCCTCATTTTGTGGGGCCTTTTGATATTCTTGAGGTCATCGGTCCAGTTGCCTATCACCTAGCTTTGCCACCACGCCTTGCATGGGCCCATGACGTTTTTCATGTTTCTGTACTACGTAGATATGTACCAGATGTTTCTCATGTTTTGGATTGGTCGGCATTACAGGTAGAGGATGGAGGGCAGTGGAGATTGGAGCCCGTACGTATACTGGAGCACCAGAGGTTGGCCCTTCAGGGTCGAGATTTGGACCAGGTTAGAGTGCAGTGGGACCGATATGATGAGTCATCAGCTACCTGGGAGGATGCTACACCACTGAGGGCTAGATATCCCTATCTCTTCTAAAGACTTCCAGGAGGAAGTCTAATTCTAGGAGAGGGGGATGTAGTGCCCACATTTTTATAGCTCTAGTTATATGTTGGTTCCTTTATTTCTAGACATATTTTGATTGAGACTCTGATAGACTTTGGACATTTTACTATGATATTTTATCCTCATGGACATTATGGCATTTTGGGCACGTAGCGCCAATTGGACTAGATTTGTATACTGATATATTTCTTATGATGTTGATGACACTAGCAGGGTTATATGGTATATTTATTGATTAGATGTTAGTCTCTTGTGGTTGATTGATTAATGATATAGTGTTTTGGATTTAATGAAGGTAATTTTTATGCTAACCTAAGTATATGTCGTTGCAATTTTAATTGTCGATGATTCATGGAAAACTATGTGGATAATTGTATGCATTGCACTATCAATTGTAAATTATGTTCGGACATTATAAGTTTGATTGATATTGTGATGTATAGATGATGTTTATTATATTGGACAGATGCGGTTATTGTGTGTAATGAGTGTGCAGGTGACAGGTATAGGAGAGCATGGGTTTCAGGGCAGCTACACTATTGTGCACAAGCGGCCCACGGGTTGAGTCCTAACCATGCTAAATGTTTGAGGCCTTAGATTAGATGTATTTAATTGGGCACCATGGTTGAACCCTCAATTTGTAATGTAATTATGTCTTGTAAAATTAATTAGGTTTAGGGTGTGTTTTATTAAGTAAACTAGCTTAGGGGTTAATGATCTTATCTTAAGTTAAGTGTTGGTTTTGGGAAGTGTGTGTGTGTTGGTAGAAGGAATTGGGGACCACATGTGAACCTTGGGTGGACCCCACACCCTCTACCCTTGTGACCAAGCATGCCAAACCCGAAATTGGGTTATTTTAGGTAATTTTAAGGACCCCTTTTGAGTTTGGGGGTTCCCTTAGCATGAAAATGGGCCCTTATACCCTACCTAATAGGTAGGGGGGCCTATTTCCAAGGTTTGGAGGGAGTTTCCCTCCCATTTAGCCCTCTTTAGTCACCATCCATGTAAAATGGTTGGGTTGTGTGAAAGTGTTAAAAGTTGCTCCACTTTGTTTTATTTTAGTTTTTAGTATTTGGGTGGTAAGGGTTAAAAGGTGAGTTTACTCTTACTTATTTGGTTTTTGGAATCTTTGACTCTTGAGAGGAGAGGAGGTGACACTTGTCACTTTCTCATTGGTGAGGAACTTTTGGGTTCCTCTTTTTATTCTTCCTCATGTGGAAGGAATGGGTCTTCTTGGTTCATTTTTTTTGGAGCACTTGGAGAATTTTGGGAGCTTGGAGGGGAGCTTGGACAAAGGGGAAAAACTTAGAGTATTGGGAAAGCATTATAGAGGTAGGGTTCTTAACCTTTTTCTTCTTGTTTTGTTTAGCTTGTAAACTATGTTTGATCAATAAAATAGTGTGTGAAATGATGTGTTGTGAAGTTGTATGGTGAATGTGGGTGTTTACTTGTTCTTGTTATTTTCTTTGTTTTCTCTCCACCATCATTTGGAAAGATGGTTTTTGAAGAATGTAGGGGAAGAGAGAGGGATTTCCCTCTCAAAACCTCATGGTTGTTGGTCAAGCCATGAAGGTCCCTTCTCATCCCCTCATATGGTTTAAGGTGGGAGAAACGTTCATATGGCTTGAACCTTTCCCCATTCTTAGTGAGGAAACCCTTTTGGGTTTGAAAATCCTCCAAGAAGGATTTCTATAGCATAAGGAGGAATAAGGAGGATGAATGATTAGGAGGTATAAGGAGTTTTGTATATATGTATTTAATGGTTCTCCTATGGTTGGGCACCTTGATTTTGGGCATCCTTCTTCCTCTCTTCCCCCTTGTGAGGTTTACCTTGTTCTCCTCTTGGTGTTGTTTTCATTGTATAGTAGGTCTAAATGGTTGAATGGTCTTATGTTTCTCTTGTTGTGTGTTTAAAACCCCATTATACTTGTGCACATTGTGGAAGCTAGTCCTCTCTCCCATGGGCTTGGGGGAGGCTAGCATGACTTCCAACCATGGAAAGGCATGTGATGATGCCTATTGGTTGGGTGGTAAACAATCCATGTTCTCTTGGAGTTGGATTCTTGTAGGAGTATTGGAGTTGGAGCTCAAGTTGGAGATAGTTGAAGCCTCTTGCCATCTTGGTCATCCTCATCTTTTGTGGGCATTACCTTCTTGTTGTAAACAAATGTGGCTTGTAAAGTTTCTCATTTTTGTATATAACCATTTTGTACTTATTGTTCTTGAAAACATTGGTCATCACTAAGAAAGTTCTATTTTATAGTTGCAATAATCTTGTAAGATTGTCATTTGAATTTATAATGAAACCATGAACTTTTTATTTTCAATGCCTTCATTTGGAAGAAATTTTGTTTAGAAATGAAAAAAAAAAAAAGTATATAGTTATGAAATATACACTTGAAATATTTAGCTGTGCATTACATATAAAAGATAAAATTTTAGTGTGCTTGCATCATTTAAAAAATAAATAAATAAATAAATAAATATGGCATCACAGAAGGTTAATCATGCATACATACAGATAAATTGCATTTGCTTGAATGTTTCTAAAGCCTTTTCATCAAACCATTTGTGTGTAATCCATAACCATCCCTGCCCATGAGAAAATGTCTCTTGAGGCATTCTTCCTCTTCTATGCTCCCACATTTTTCATACAATTCTACCAAGGCCATTTCAACTACCATGCTTTACAATATTCCTCTATCCTATACGCTTTGATGGATGAACAAATCCTGTTACATTTTCCCAATTCACGTAGGTAGGAGTATGATAACCGCTGCAGCCTTTTTAGGTTGTAGACTTGTTTTTTGCGTATGGTAAAATAGTGTGACTACCTTATGAGGGAAATCCCCCCATGTTTTCTATACACGGCCATGACCACATCCATGAGAAGTTGTCTCGTTCTTTCATTGGATCAAACACTGAAACAACGTCCAAGTTGTGAGATGCCACGCAAGTTTTGGAGCTCATTTTTGACACCGGTTGGGAGGATGTTGCAAAGACTAGTTTTCACAAACTGCCACCCCCCCTTCATGCCTTCTTCTATAGCAGATGGGTGCGTAGCACTGGCCTAGAGCTTCCTCCCTCCCTCCATGGCGGCTACCCTCCTCTCTCAAAACTCAGAAAACAAATTTTACGAGAACCCTACTTTAATTTTTTTATTTTTTTTGTCCCCAACTTGCCCTAAATCCACCCCCACAGATTTCACGCCCCTTTTTTTTAAAATTCTATTAATTTATTTATTTAATTATTTTTGTTTTTTTTAATCTAAAAAGGTCATAAAACCCTAAAATGAAGTAGACAAATAAATAAAATATAGCTTAAAGTTAATCCATTACCAGTGATAAAATTTCAACACAAAAGTAACTGATCGAAGTCTACAATATGAATTATAATAGTATTATAAATATTATTTTAATGATTTTACAGCTAAAATAATGATAATAATTATTAATCCTATTAATGTCGACTACCCGACAAACTCGAAGAACCGAGAACCAGATTTTCCTTTAACCAGATAGTCGTTCATGACGCTACGAGGTCCACAATTTGGGGTGTCGAAAACGACCCGAAAGGCAAGAAGGAGAGGGAAGGTGTAAAATCTTCACTGCGACAAGGACAAGGTCAACAACGGTCAACAAGAGCACACACACACAAGTCTCCTAGGCTTAGCAATATGGTCGTCATGTCAGGGACTGGGGGAACATCGAACATGGCATTACATTAATCAATTATAGGAAGATATTATTCCTAATAATATCATGATGCCGGACAACCAAGAAAAAGATATCCAAGGAAAATATAGTATTCCTAATAATAACACGATGTCGACTAGTCAAGAAAAATTTACCCAACAAGAGACAAAAAACACACAACCTATGGTGATTAATACTTAAGCTACATTAAAATCTTCACCATCAATTATTACAAGTTGTTCATGAATAGGTATCAAGTATTATTTAAAATTTAATAATATTTTTTACTTGTCTATATTAGTTTGAGTCAATTTGATAAATATATCCTGATTGAAATTTTTATGTGTAGATGCAGTTGGAGAGAATTCAACAAATATATGTAAAGAAATAGGTAAAAATATTTTGTGAAATATTATTATCGTATTTGAAATACATACAAGTTAATAATGAAGTTCAATATTTTTTGTAGTTCCTCCAAAGAAACATTTGCTTGTTTTTGAATTAGAAGAATTGTTAATTCAAAAGTGTACTTCTAAAAAGGAAAATACATTTCAATTGAACAATGAGCATGTCCTACCATGAATTTCTATTACCCAATTTCTAAATTTTGTGTGTAAAAATTTTCATCGAATAACATTCTGGCCGTCAACGATGAATACAAATGCTAAACTAGAAAAACTTGCAAAAAAACTATTACTCTCAGCTAAAGTGGACTTACAACCTTTGTTTTGTTGGGGTATGGATCATTGTGAAAAAGAGGGAGAAAAATTTATTACAAATTTGGAAACAATTTGGAAGACACCAGAATTTCCATACAATTGTGAAACTACAGTTACAGTTAACGTAGACAACAAAGGGCTTCCTGAAGAAAATTTTTTGGTGTCTCCAAAGGTTTCTAAGAAAGACTTTAATAAGAATATGTGGCTTATGTCTAAAATTTTTTCTCAATTATCCATGGTATGGATTATAGATGATGTAATAGTTGTCTTAAAGGGATGTTCTCTATTCCAAAAAGTAATCAAACAAATGAATATATAAAATTGTGTTTATTACATTTTTGTTGTTTTTTTTCATTTCCATTTCAAATAATTATTATATAATATTTAATAAGATGTTATTGATGGTTATTAGTATGTAATGATTAAATATTTTTTATTACAATTTTTTTAGTTTTTGTTCACATTTCATCCAAATGATGTGATTAGTAGATAATGATAAATTAGGATGTTATTGATATTTTACCTTTTAATGCTCAAAAATAGCTTTGATAGGATTATAAAAAAAGAAAGTAATTATCAATAAAATTAGATAATATAATCTATGATTTAATTTATTGAAAAAGAGTTTTGTTATTGGTTGGTTTTTTAGATCTCATTTTCCATAGAAAGAAGTTAATGGTTTTTGGGGTAGAGGAATTTCTCTTTGGAGTTCCAAGGCTTTCTGAATTTAGATCATTTACCATACAACCAAAATTTACATATGCTTGCTACCTATACTTCAGTTGTACTTTTAGCGTTTAATTGTTGAGGATAGCATGACAACATTTTGATATTGGATTGTGGTTTACATACCTGAATTCAAGAGAAACACATGCCTTCATTCAAAAGGTTGATTGGATAAGAGATATTGAATTCATTTTTTGTTGGGGCATTTTGGAGTGTGAAATTAGCAAAAAAAAATTAAGACCAAAGAAGGGGAATATTGTTCCATTTTACAAATAAATATATGCAAAAGGTTCTCGACAAGTACACCCAAATATATGGAGCATAAAACATATTGTTCATACTTGAAAAAAAATATTTTGTTCAAGAGAGATCTGAGGCACTTTTATTTGGATTGCATTCTAGCTGGAAATTTCATGGCATAATGCATTCTAATAGAGAAATTTTTCCACACTTATGTACATGGTTAAATCATGTGGGTCCACACCCAAATTTACATCGTTCTTTGAAAATATTTTAAAAAACAATTACTGAGCTTGATTGACTGTATTTGATACTATTATGTTTATTAATATATATAGATAAATTTAGTTTATTTTTGTAGTCTTTCTCATAAAAATTCAATCATATACGGTTTTTTAAATTTATTTCATAACAATGGATTTATTACCATTATTTTATACAAAAATAATTGTGACTTGTATTTTCATCATAACAACACATTTCCATGAATAATGAGCTTGATTAGGTTTACTTGTTACTATTGTGTTGATTAATAAATATAAAATCGTTGGTTTTTTTAGTCTATCTCATAAAAACATATAAATATTAGTTTATTTTTGTAGACTATCTCTTAAGAATTCATTTATTACCATCGTTTTATGTTGTATGTATTTCATAACAACACATTTCAAACCTTCATTCTATGCAAATAAATCCATGTTATAGTTAAAAATTTGTCAATTTTGTATTTCTATCATAAATTAGAAGCAATAATAGATAAAATATGTTTAATATATAACATGCAAATGTGCACGAGTCCATAGTTAAAATAAATCACATCCAAATTTTTCTTTCTTTCTATATTAATCTTATGAGAATGGGCATATGCCCATTCTCATCATAATGATAAAAATATATGGTAGTATGAGAAATGAAGTATGCCGATTCTCATCACAATAATAACACTCTTTATTTGTATGAGAATTGGCATATGCCTATTCTAACCATTATGTCTCATTGAAGCAATAATGAACTTAATCATTTTTATATCACTATAAAGGATGTGAGAATGGGCAACTGTCCATTCTAAAACAAATTAAATATTACCTCTATTTTTATTCTATGATTCTTATATGAGAATTGGCATATGCCCATTCAATAGAAGATTAAAAATGTTTGTTTGTATGAGAATGGACAATATAAGTATTTTTTATGCTTTGTAAAGCTATAAATGTATTAACTATTCCAATAAGTATTTCCTATTCGTACAAAAAAATTATTAACCCCTAAAATGGAAATACCTCATACATTCAATATATAATTCCAAAAATCCCCTTTTTGGATTCCAATAATAGCCATATAAAATTCCAAAAAGCCCCTTTTTAGATTCCAATAATAACCAAATCAAATTCCAATATTTAATATAAGAAAACCAATATAGTTGATTTCATTATTTAATCTATATTGTAAAATGTCCAAATTTAACGAAGTATGGTTATATTAGGAAACCTTTCCTCTCTCATAGTTGTTAGTTACCATAATATGTGTTTGTAGGAAGTAATTTCAATTAACGGGATAACTAATGGACAATAGTCTCATTTAATAACAATTTAGATGTAGTGAAATGGATGTAATTTAATTTTATATGGAAACATTTTAGTAATATTCTCTAATGACCTTATCATGGATTGGTCTTAGAAAAGAGAAAAATTAGGGTAGAACCCTTCCGCCATGTTGAATAAAAAATAATACTTTGGGTCTAAGTTTAACCCGAGTGTAGGATTGGAAGGAATTGATAATTGCATGTATATGGCAGTAAGCGAGGTAACGTTTTTTAATACCAATTCATCACCACTGGTATAAAAGTACCAAGAAATGTTATTGTATAAAGTTTTAACCCTTCATTAGAGGTAATGCCTCTATATAACATAAGGGAAAGTGCTTCTAAGATCTTGGAAAGGAGTTAAACACCCCCGTCAATAGTTGGTGTGGTGAGATTACTATAATTAACCATAGTATGGTGTAGTCATACCCATCAAGAAAATGAAATAATGTTCATTTGTTAATACTTGAGATTTGATTTCCTTATTGTATATATGAACACCTCAATGAGAAGTACATGGGCCTCACGAAAGGCATTCTAAGTTCAAAATTGTCCCCCTTCATATTGTTTAGATATCATATGACCTATAATTGGAATAAGAATGATGGTTGAGGATCCATTCCATGGGTTAATAAACTTATTCATGCATACATAATTTAATGTGTGATGGATACAGTTTGTAGCGGTTCTAGCCAAAGTTGCGTACTCTTGGATATAATGTTTCGATGTCTAAGAAGGAAATATTACGTGTATGTTTGAGTATGGGTAGTGCAAGAAAAATAAATAATTATAACTCTGGAATGGATCCTAGAATGAGATGTAACTAACCCACATTGTAACATTTTTGGGAATAAGAACTAAAATTGTGCTTCTGTGAAGGTAACACTTTTAAAGTAATAAAATGAAATACTTGCACACATGACAATTGTACTTGTTAGTAAGTTGGTTTATTGTAAGGTATGTTTTGGTGGTAAGCGCTAATTTTTTAATGAAATGGTTCATCAGTGTTGTGTCATTTTATTTTGCAACAAAAAATTTGTGAATTTTTAGTTACATTTTACGTGGTAAAATTGTGGGAATGACATTATCTCTATTTTTAATTACATATATAATAAACTCTCTATATGTGATAGTTCTACAAATATGGCCATATAAAACCACCTCCTATATGTGCTCTGATTATGATTATATTCTACATTTCATATGAAAAAACCTTTATATCCCTCAACTCAAAAGAGGGTATATTTAGTGGGGTTATTACAAAAATATAAATTCACATCAAACACACTAATAAAATTATAAGATATAGAATACATATGAATAAGCTACAAGAACAACTTTATAGGGTTGAAAATAGGAAAAAGTATGGTTTATATATAGGGAAAACATTGTGCACTTGGATTGAACTTTATTATGGTAGTGTCTTACACATTTATGGGTTTTCAGCTCAATTCCAGAAAATATATATATATATATATATAATTTCTCAAAAAAAAAAAGATTTTAGAGTGGCACAACTAGGAAGTAACATAAAAGAACATAAGTTACAATATAAATTCAATACATATTATTGAAAATAGATGGGCCATGGTTAATTATATTACACATTTATTGCATTTTATTTCAAAATTTAGGGGAAATTATTGCTATGGAAAATACAAGTTACATATTTATCAATTTACATGTTACAATTTTTATTTCAAGTTTTTTTATTTAAAATTTTAATACATCCAAGAAGTACAAAGCTATATTCATTTAAATTGGTGTGATTTATTTAAAAGGAATGTTATGGTTTAGTGACACCTTATTTCATATGGAATTATAATTTATGGGACAAATTTGTTCTACCTTTCTTCAATTGTTGTACCTACTACACCACAAGGATATCAGTTTAGTATTATTATTTCTCTTATAACTGAAGAGGCTAGGGTTTTTACATCCCTCAAATCTATTTTTATTGTGTGGTTGGGCCTACTATGTACGAAAATTATTCTAATTATAGATTTTTATCACTCTCAATTATCCATGGATACTTTTGCAATATCCATCTCCTTACTTCTTCATTAGTGGGCATGGTATTCTACATATATAAGGCAGAGTTGAACCTACACATACACTTGTAATCCTTCCTTTCTCTTCTTAATTTTACAAAATTCAAATTCAATTTTAACATATTAAAGTTAACTCTTCAATTTTAATTATATGTAAAATGACTACACCCTTGTGGTACAAGTTTTTCTCTTGTGGGCATCTTACAATCATTACATCAACAAAAAAAGTCAAAAAATCGTGCAAAGGGAAAGTTTTTTACAAACTCTAGTAAATTTTACTTTAAATCGAGAATATTAATTTTATTATCTTAAAGAAGAGAAAATATAGACACCTAAATTTTATAATTAGGTAATTTACATTATTGATTTGGCTATTATCACTTAATCATTACTTGAACACACAAATAAAATTTAGAAACATTATTATAATCTCTCTTAAGGCTTGATAACACTTCACATTATCCTACTTTATTACTCATACACGTACATGAATATTTTCATTTTTCATAGATATCCTATATCTCCTATTAGAAATTTCTATATTTCCCCTTGTAACATTTCACATCCCTAGACACTAATATCTAAGTTAGAAGAAAGAATCACAAGGTTATGGCGATATTCAATACTTTTATCGATAGTGACCTTATGATTACATTTTCTTATATTTATGTTATTTCCACTTCTTAGTTAGCCTTAGTGTGAAATTCCATCTCATGGAGTGGTATATATACAAAATTTATATGAACTCATTTACTCACTTGCCATTCTCAAGAGCTTATCTAAAAAAATACTTATAATGTATTAAGAAAATATGCCCTAATATTACCTGTATAAACAGCATACATTAGGAGAAACCTCTTAAAAGTTTTGAAGCACTCCAAACTAGGTTAAGAGTAGACCAATCCAACTAAAAAAATATCAAGGAAAAATAAATCATTATAAAGTATATACACTCCAAATGGCACTTGAAGGGGGGTTTTACTAGAGAATAGCAATCTATAAGCACTATATTCTAGCACTCTATTGTGGTACTATATTCAATACTCATTTAGGGTACACATGAATTATATATAATTATCCCAATATTGATTTTTAGGGATAAGGTAAAACATAGAGGGATGTATTCTATACTTGCATTCACCCTAAAAAAACACTAAGTTAACTATATGGAGTTTGAGCCCCTCATTTGGGTAATGTAGTATAGTACTTGGTTAGAATCACCAAGTGTATTCCAAATCCAACACATGACACTTTTTTGTTATCTAATGTATATTTTATTACTATTAAAATAAAATAGGGTTTTGATAATTATAAGAACATGCACAAGTATTAGTGAAGAATAAAAATTACAGCATGCAACTAAATATCGAGACAAAGTGAATGATATTGATAAGGAATTGTAGAGAAGAACTAAACTCTAGCCTAAAGTAGGGTGGAAGTGTTTCAATCTAGTGTCCAATTCGTTTCTAGTGTCCAATATGGTTTCAATTCGTCATTTCATTAATTATGCACATTAAGCCCTGTCACATGTTATTTGACCTATTTTAAAATCCTAATGATTTTCCAAAGAAATAGAAAAGTGAAGCACATATATTATATTATTTTTTAATATATTTAACATGTGTCCTATTTTAAAAAATAATAAGTATCATTTTACATGTACAATCATGTTTACATGTTGGAGAATTTAATCTAATTCAACATTAGTTTCTAATATTTCAGTCCTAACTCAAGTAAACCACTTTAATTTGGGTCTAAGTAGACTAGAAAGTACACTAGAAGGGTGCAATGAAAATTATAATAGGGACATTTACTAAAAGGAATGGCATAATTTCACAATAGCAAGTTTTAACATATGCACACACTCCTTTGGTTTTAAATTTCTTACAAAATACTCAACAATTCCTCTAATAACTTTACCATTACTAAACCCTCTTAATGTTGTTTCTAATGCCATAAAAAACTATTTAATAAAAATGAGATCTCTATATGTTGTATGATTAGATAAATTTTGGAGTAAATTTTAATTTTGCAAATATATTCACTTTTCCTATTTTGATTTGGCCATGTGATATGCTCTGATTGGATTCCAAGAAGTAGTGTGTCTCAAAATACTTCACACAAATGTTTCCTAGAATCAAACCTCCACGATTGATATTTATCTCTATAATATTATATGATTATTACTCACTCTCTTATGTATCTCAAAATGGTATTCTCTAACTATATTTTTGAAGGCATTGTGGTGAGCTCAAGTTCTTTCACCTATGAACTCTATTTGATGCTTAAATTATGTGACCTAGAGCACCATATGACTACTTGGAATATCATTATAAAAATGGTAATTTCTCTAAGGTGTGAGACTTTGGATCCTTGCGATATACCTTTAGTGAAAGTAATCTTATTATCCTAACTACTATATTTCCAAGAATAATCTAATCCTAGATTAAAAAAATCAAAGGGAAAGGGAAAAAGACTGATACTAAAATTAAGTTGTGATGCACAAGATAAACTAGGTGTCATTGTCCTTGAGATAAAATGAAAGAGAAAAAATCTCAATTCCAAAGGGTAGATATAAGCCACAATTATATTTACATTTAAATCTAACTCTTCCTCTATCCATTAATGGGAAAATGTAATGAAAGTATGCATTTCAACCCACACAAAGTATATCAAAAATAAAAGGGAAGGAAAAAATAACACAATTTAGAGGGAACATATAAGCCACAAAAACATCACGATAATTCTTAAAATATTCATAACCTAATATAGTAGTGAAATATGCATTGGATTCATTACAAACACTCCAGAATAAAGGTTTGCAAACTCATACTGTGCAAAAACCCAAAAGCGCAAAGTAACTTTACCATTGAAAGATAGGAAGATGGTTACAATATGTATAGATTTATTTTATAGAAAGAAGAAAAGAGAAGAGAAAAAATGAAGAGATAAAGGAATATATTTGCATACCACACCAAAAATATATTTGAGTTCTAAATATGGAGCTTAATTGAAAATATCCACTTAAAGAATATTTTGGAATGTTTACTCAAATTTATGATTGCCCACTACATTCTAATCATAGTAGATGGCGACTTGAATCTACTTTCATATTAAAATACTCCTCAATACCTTTATAATGATCCAAATATCACTTGATTTGGTGTTCATAAACAAAATTATGTCCACTTGAAACTACCCATGATGTTTCACACAGTTGATGACCATAGGGCGATAAATTTTAAATTCAAAGCCACTGTTACCTCTTGCTCTCTTCTCATTTTCTATTTATTTGAATGACCTTGATTGATTTATATCATCTTAACACACTTTGGGATCACATTTTTCCACATGTGGTAGCACATGTTTTATCCACATATAAATCCATCATTAGTTACATGTGGCATTATTTCATGCTCTTATTTTAATGGATGTGATAACCTATGATTAGTTTTACATGGAAACATATCATTTTGTATGGGATTCAAGTATTTAATTTTCTATACTTTGTTCCCAAATATTTTGAACTCTTTCTTAAACCTATTCATCCATCATTGGTCCATGTCAATCAATCATGAATTTCTAGATCTGGGCCACATTAGAAGTTGTGATTTATGTCATGTGGCTTCATCTTGTTGGCTATAGGGTCTAAGATTTTATTCATGCCTTATCCAATTTTCCACTTTTTTCACTCAACCTCCTAGGGACGTGCATTTTAGGGATTGTTCCATGTAGTGAAATCATTATTAGCTCTATTTGCCTTAGCCAACTTAGGGATTTGTAAAATGGTTAAGTCTATGGAGTCTTTGCTTCAATATAATAAGGGAGTGATTTTGTATATAAATGATTCTTTTTACCATTCCTTACCAAACGCGGTATAATTTCCTAAGCCAAAATACAAGGTGGCCACCATTAAAGACATTTGATTGTATAATTTTAGTGTACCAGGATTTCAATTAATTTCTTCCAAGGTAGAGGTCTACTAAAAGTAGAGAAAAAATATAAATTCATACCAAACCTGATTAAGAGTGATGTAAATCTTGAAACTTCCAAAAAGAAAATTGTAACTCTATGAAAATATCTTAAAATGTGATTTTTCTTTTGGTAAAAAAATTCTTCACATGGATTTTTTTCAATGTAAAGGCAAAAAAACACCCAAGGCTAAGTGTATTTTAAATTGAGAGCTCAAAACCATCCAAGGATCAATATATATGCCATTAGATATCTCTATAATATAGGAATATGTTAACACAACACTATGAAGATGCAAAAAGAGATCGATACCCCCCAAATATAGTGCACAACACTATAATTCATGTAGGCCATGAGATACGTAAAAAGAGATGTGAAATATTTTGAAATCGTGAGAACACATGAGAAATATGATCTATTTGATTAAGAAAATATTTGGAATGAATAAATAAAAAATCTAAATATGTAATGCATTATGAATTAAATATGAAATAAAGTACAGATTTGACCCAAGCAAGATTAGCTGGAATGTAAGAAAAACCATAGTTATAAAGAGGAGGAAATAAGACTTAGTTGATTCGTAAAAAATAATGGAATGTATCAAAGTGCTGATCCGATGAACAACAAGGTAGAAGTGTCACACAGACATTAAGAAAAATGTGTGAGCTGATAATCTTCCTGAACTGGGCCACCTAGAAAGGGGCAGGGGCACCTTTTGACACCCTAGACCTACTCTAGGCTCATGTGACTACTCAAACCCTCTTGAAACCTCCTTCATAGGGTCACAAGATGTTTTTTTTCCTTCTCCTTTAGTTTCTATTATGTGACACAATGATTTTTGATGTCAGTGGTAACTAAAAATGAAAGATTGACCTACAAAACCCTCAAGAGTGCATCATATCTTAAAAATAAAAGAATGTAAATGAGAGGTTAGACTGTCCTCAGTTGTCAAACATGTTAACTTGCAATTCATTTCTTCACTACATTTCAGACACAATGTAGTTCTAGGTGTGTGTGTGTGTGTGTGTGTGTGTGTGTGTGTGTGCAAATTCATGCCCTAGGTGGCTCTTGTGCGTGTCACACTTAGTAGCGAGAAATTAGCTAGATGTAAAGAAATGTAATAGATGTGTGCATGAAATAGAATGAAATTACTATCCTATTAAGTGTATGCAGAATATTACAGTCCCTTTCCCTTGAATGGATACTAGTATGGATGCTTGAATTCTCTTGAATAGCCCTTCAATGAAACCTTAGGTGATGATAATTAATGATTTGTGATTGATCTTTTATTATGATCGTATAACTTTATATTTATATGATTCACTTTCTTGAATTTTGTAACTAACCCTGAAAAGGCTGAATAACAAAAAGATAAGATGCTTAAATGTCTAGAAAGGACCCAAAAGATGTGAAAAAAGTACAAATATGTCAAGGGCTCCTAAAGGGGACAAGGGCTCCTAGAGCTGGCATCCTAGTTGCGCGTTGGTGTCCAAGATGAGAAATGTCAAGGTATGAAAAGACATAATGGGCTAGAATGAGTGTAAGAGAAAAAATGGCAACATAAAACAAGTCAAATTAGCAAAGGACATGGGTTAATTAGTAATTTTCTTACGTAGGAATCATATTAATAGGAGTATGCAATCGAGACTAGATAATTACCCAAAGTGCATGATTTTGTGTCTAAATTTATGCCCACTTTATGCTTTTAAGAATATGATTGATAACATAAAGTAGATAAGATATTCATACTTGATAACCAATGTAGATCGATGGTGAAAGCATGCCCAGAGATAAGGAAAAGTGTGGAGTGATAAAAATGTGAATCGTGGAAACTAAAGAGGAGAAAGTGTAAAAATGTGATGACAAATTATAACCCTATGACAATAACTCATGTGTAGATGTCACCATTATAAGTGTTGTTGATGTCAATGCTGATGTGATTTGTGTTGTTGATGTAGGATGATGTTGAACGATGTTAATTACCGCTTCCCATAAGGATAGACCTGGTAAAGTGAAGAATGAACAAGTAGTCAAATACACATGTATATGATCAAAATGTGTAAAAAATATGTAAAAAGAGAAAATGTGAAAAAGGAACATGTACACCTGATGTGTGATGAGAAAAGAGTGTAGAAAGGATCATGATGATGATGTAGAAGAACAAGTTTTTTTAGCGATCTCACACCAAGACATGAATAAGTGTAGGGAGGAAATTATAGTTTCATCCTCCAACCTTTAATTTCTTCCCATAATGTAGAACACCACTGTAGAGGGTGTGTAAAAATTTGATCCAATTTGAACATTTCAGATCCAATGCGAAAGTATAAAATGCTTGTGTAGTGTATGCATGCCAAGTGGTAAAGACTGTGTTCCCTGTAAAATATGGTGTGTGAAGTTTTGTAGATTGTGCTAAACTAAAAAATGATGTGTAATTTCCCCTTCATCACAGGCATCCAGGAAGGGTTAGTGGAACCCAAGAACTAGTATCTTGGTCTTTGCACTAGTTTATGTGCTATGTTAAGGACCCAAGTTTGATTTTGAGCCCTATTTGAGAGTGATGATTGTTTTGTATCGGTACTATATTATGTTGAAATATGACTATATGACAATTTATTGGGTGATTGATTCACCCAAATTATGTCCCCCTCATTTTGGTTACATGTGACGTCGCTAAAGGAGTATGTAATCAAAAGGAGGAATAACCACTGTGCTGAAACTATGTCATACAGGGGGGAGTGTTCTATGTAGAAACCAAAGCAAACACAAAAAAAGTTACTGGGAGACAAGTATTAGTGCAATAAAATACAAACATGCATGCATAAGACAAAATGTAAGCTAAGCAGGCAGTGTGTAAGCTAAGACACAAGAAGACAATGTAAACACGTAAGAAGATAATGTAGACCGTGAAAATTGGGTTGCAAAGATAGGAAAAAACTCATGATGTCACAAGACAATCAAGGTGGACGATGCCAAAAGTAGACAATGTGCACACAAGACAGGGAAAATCTTGAAAACAATGGCATACAGTGGAAAGCAATATAATATAGTGAAAAATAATGTAATAGACAACCATTGTGGTAAATAGACTTGAAAATAATATGTTCCACCTGAAGCACCCGTTAACATGTCAGAAAGATAGAAAGTATGTCAAGTCATGTATAATCTGATAAAGTAATGTGCTATAAATAATGAATAAATAACACTTGTAGTGTATGAAAGTGGATGCCCCATAGAGCCACTATGGGATTGGTATGAGGTATTATTCCAAAAATCCATGTTTCATGTGTGGATATGTAGAATATACAATCACAACTACAAAGTAAGTGAACATGCATGTGTGTATGGTAAATATAATGACATACAATATATCTATCTATCATGTGTAATAAAGTGTACATGTAAAAGTAGAAGTAAACAAGAGTAGATGCAACTAAGATATGTAGTATGTTGTGGATGAGATGGAGTGGAATGCAGTGTGAGTGATAGGGGCCATGTTACCCTGAGTAAATGTGTATGTATGAAGTGAGGTCCATTTGTACATGCCCCCTCAATAGTCAAGAATAAAACATAGAGCAAGAGTGTGTCATCGGGATATGGTTTGAATTCTATATCATAAATATGTGATCATCCAAGCACAAAGCATATGATGCATATGTGTGGGTGAATTATTGAGTGATTGAACACGTGATTTTGGTGAGGTACATTTGATATGTATACCCTCAACATTTGATTATGGACCATGGAATTAGAGTTTATCATAGGGTAATGAGTGTGGAGCGTAAAAATAGATGCAACGAAGATATTTAGTGAATGTGTAAAGTGAATAATATGCAAAGATGTTGCAATAGGAGGATGTCGAGTATGTGTGAAGTTTTTTGTGTGTAGTACATAGTGTGTGGTGTGTGAGGCTAAATTTAAAGAGATATTTGTTGTAAACGTGTCATATTTGTAGTAGGTTGTGTCACGTGTTATTTTTTCGAGTAGGCCTTGTGTTGTGGATATGTAGCATGTGTAGGATGTTTGTGTTGATTGTACTCAAGAAAGATGTGTCATGTGATGTAAGATATGTATGTTGAGAAATTGATTTGTGTGAACCATATTCTAGATATGTCAAGTGTGTTGTATGTTATGTTGAATATGCCCAAAGAGTATGTGTTTCTATTGTGTTACATTTGTACTGATGAATATGCATGATAAGTATGCATTGTGAGTGTGTAGTATGTGATGTTGAATGCGTATTAAGATGTATGGTAGCCAATAATGCTAGAAGGTGGGGGGAATAAATGTGATGCCCCCCCAAGTGTGTGTAGGTGAGTGTGTTATTCGATACATGATATTTAAAATAGATAGAGAGGTGATGTATGAAGACTATGAAGGATAATATATAATTTATAGTTGATTGAGTAATGTGATAAGGAATGAAATATTGTATTGCAGGCATGAATAGTGATAGATGATCATAGATGTATATATGTATGAGTGATTGTGTAATAGATAGATATTTCAATTAATCATGTAATGTGAAGATAAAATGAGGTTCTTATTATAATAAATCCCTCAAAATTTATGTAATAACCATAAGAACATGAGTGTGTCATCAAGACGTGACGATAGGAATGAATCACAATGTGTAATATGCATGTGAAATACTAGATACGATATGAGTGGGATCTAAGAGAGATATTAATGTTATAACATGGGGGAAGGAACGAAATAGTTTGATTCCCTCAAAGTGTGTGATAATAAGAGTAATAAATTAACGTCTCTTAAAGGTTGTCATTATCATGGTCAAAAATGAATGGTGAAGAATTTGATACCTAATAAGAAATTATGTCAGGTTGGTCGAGTAAGGATCCATTGAGGTGTAAATTATACATGCCCATTGTATATTCATCATCAATGAAGGGTGGTAATGGACATCCATGTGTGTACCATTGAGTAAGATTTTGCGAATAACCAAGAATGAGTCATTACAGATGAAAACACGATCAAATGGCATGGGGAATAAAATATCAGTATGATCAAGATCTAATGTGACCCCAATGTAATCAAGCCAATACTATCCAAGTGTAAGTGGAGAAATGCAAGGATCACATGCAAGAAATACCATGAGATAAAATAATCGAAGACCATAAGCAATGGTAATGTAAACAAATCCATTGTAAATATGATGATAATGAGGTGGAGGAAGGATGTCGTCAATAGTGAATCTTAGCCAAGCCAACCCATCATGTGTGCATATAGTATATGAGAAATTAGGATCAAATGGAATGTTCTCCCAATAAGATTCATTCATGAAAAGTGTACGTGTAAATGGAGGTTGCACATGAAAAGGTGAAGAAGGTGGAACAAAGTTCAAATTATGGACATGCCCCTGATAAGGAATCATAGCAGTAGTAGAAGAAGGAGGGTGTGATGGTGCAGATGAGACATTATATTACATGTAAATAACACCTTCAAGAGGTGGAAAATGAGTCGGAGTATCCATGGGTTGTGGTTCATTAGATGTATTAGATGTTGGAGTATGAATTGTAGTGGTTGGATCATGGCATAATATTTAAATGGGTGACGATCAATATAAATTGTTTATTCTACGTCCTCATGCAAAAATTTAACACATCGACATACTGTAGAAGGTAGTAATTGCCTTGCATGAAGCCATGGCCTACCAAGTAATAATTTATATTGAATTGGAAATTCCATGATAAACAAGACCATAGGAAAATTATTAGGTCTGATAGTAATAAGCAAAGTGATGTAACCTATACAGGGTTGAATAGAGCCATCATATGCGCCAAGAGAAATGGATGATGGAAAAACATCACCAGTAGAAAATCCAAGATTTTCAATGAATGATAACGTGAAAAGGTTAAGATCAGATTCATTATCAACTATAGTTCATTTAAAACCCACATTATTAATGTAAATCATGTTGTACAAAGGTGGATAATTTTCGGAATCATCAAAACTGGTAGCAATATTAGATGGAAAAGCAATGTGAGGATAAAAATCATCTACGAATGTATTGTAAACTATATGTGGATGAAGATCAGAAGAAATGTGAGTGGTAGCCAAGAGAGTAATGATTTTATCTCTTAATTCAGTGTTGATGAGTAGGAAATCATGAATAGAAATATCGATGATGAGAAGATCCTAGGAAACTAAAAAGCAATTAAAGCATGAGGACCTTAAGAGTGTTCAAAACAAGTTAGGTTCACTAAATTATTAAGGAAATATTTGGAGGGAATAAATTCTAAATATAAATATGTAACGCGTTGTGAATTAAATATGTAATGAAGTATAGATGTTACCTAAGCAAGATAAGATAGAAATTAATAAAAACCCTAGTTGTAAAGATGAGTAAAGAAGGATTAGCTTATTCACAATTAATTCTAGACTCTAACGAAGTCCTGACTCGATGAACAAAGAGGTAGAAGTGTCACATAGAGACTTAGAAAAATGTGCAAGTTGATGATCTACTTAGACTTGGGTGCCTGGAAAGGGGCAAGGGAGCCTACAGGTGTACTAGACCTATTCTAGTCACATATGAATACTCAAACACTCAGAAAACCTTCTTTGAATGGTTGTGAGATGTTTTATTTCCTTCATCTTTTATCGCTAGTATGTTGCATAATGATCACCGATGTTGTTGATAACTTGGAATTAAATATTGACCTACAAAACCCTCAAGATTGCATCAAATCCTAAAAAATAAAAGAATGTAAATGAGGGATCAGACTATCCTCAGCTATCAAACATGTGAACTTATGACTGATCATTGCACTAAATTTCAGACCCCATGTATTTCTAGGTGTGTGTGTGTGGAATCATGCCCTAGGTGGCTCTTGTGCATGTCACACTTGATAGCGAGTAAGTAGCTAGATGTAAAGAAATGTAATAGATGTGTACATGGAATAGAATGAAATTTCCCTCCTATGAAGAGTATGTAGAATAATGCAGTCCCATTCCCTTGAATGGATGCTAAAATGGATGCTTGAATGCTCTTGAATAGCCTTTAGATTCCACCTTAGGTGATGATCAATAATGCTTAGTGTTTGGTCCTTTATTATGATCACATAACTTTATATTTATATAATTCCCTTCCTTGAATTTCCTAACTAACCCTGAAAAGGAAGACTACCAAAAATATAAGATGCTCAAATGGTTATAAAGGACACAAAATATGTGAAAAAGTAAAAATAGGTCAAGGACATGAGTTAATTAGTAATTTTCTTACTTAGGAATCATATGAATAGTAGTGTGTAATTAGGAATAGATAATTACTCAAAGTGATGTATTTTTTGTCTACACTAATTTCTCAAAATGAATCAAGATGATATTTTTGGAAATAAACTCCTTTATATCCTTCTCTATACATTCTTCAAACTATCATCTTATTATATTACGCAATGTGGTTTTATATACGAGATTTTGGAAATTATTAAACTCTTCTCACTCCCTCATATCTCTTGTGCTCTACCTACTATGAGTTTATGATATTGTGCCATATGGAATTATCTCATAACATCAAACTTGTCACAAAATTACACCACTATCATATGCTACTAGGTCTCAGAAACCTATGGGATCATTGGGATTGCATGACATGGCATGATCCTAGATATTCTCTTCTAAAGTAGAAAATATGATACTTTTCCATTATTTTCAATAGATTTATGGGAATATGATATTGCACCACATGGAAGAATTTAACAATATTTGTATTTTCATTCTTTCGAACTTTATTACAATTTTCTTCTCCGTGTGAAATATTGGGTCTAAAAAATTCTACCATGTGGTGAAATATAGTATTCATAAACACTTTTTCACCGTAGATCCAAGTATTTAATATCCTCATAAGGTTGAGGCTATGAGATTTATCCATGTGGAAAAATATAGTAGTCCTAGACTGCAAACACCTTTAAACTTAATTAGAGCCTGTTCTTTTTCTCCAAAATTTATGATCTCACGTTATGTTTCCATTTCACAAGATATTGGAGATCATCCAAACTTTTCCTCTACTTAAATTTTTAACACCTTAGTCAAAAGGAAATTAAGTTCCATGGAGCCTCTATTTTCTCCACTTCAACTTAGAATTTATTCTATATGAAAATAACACATGTTTCCTCTCCATATCTAATGTGGTATGAATCACCATAGTTATAATACTTAGTGATTTCAAACATGAATTTATTTGTAGATAAAGATAAAATTGACTCTTTCCACAACTCAAAACAAACAAATGTGAAAAATTGAGGCATTAAACTATGGATTTGAATATGGATGCATCCAAAATGCAACTAAGGTATCTTATACATCATTTACCATAATATATTAAACATTTAAGAACTTTTTCCCATTAATACAACCGAGTGCAAGGTCATAGGAAATCTAAAATTCAAAATCCTAAGTTGCAAAATTTCACTCTAGGTCCCCAATATTGTTGGAGGATAATTTTAAGTTACTCAAAGTAGTGCTTGGAAATTTTAACATGAAAAATGTTAATATTTGATTATAGAACATTTTTTCTATTATTTTTTCTTTCATTTTTCATTCAAATATTTTGGGTGAAACCAAAGAAAGATAAAATAATCCTCTAAGAGTCTCCATGATTCGATATTTCGAAGTCATGATAATTATATTCATTCCATAATATTGTGGGTTTTAAGTTCATTCTTAATGACTAACATATTATGAGAAGCAAGTTTGAAAGCATGGCCGATTCATTGAAAAATAACAGAGTGGAGATGTTGCATGATAAGTTTAATTATTTGGAGAAATAAGTCGACCTCCTCAAGAACCTATTGAAACAAATTACACATTGGAGTATGTTGCAAAAAAATCCATCATAGAACACCTCCACTTGATAGCACAACTCATTAATTATTTTTGCTAAATTGATAATGGAGAAGCCTCTAAGAAAAGAAAGAGAGGTTTCATTGATTCTAATCTGGTTAACCTAGGGACTTCTATTAAAAATATGGATAAGGAATGGTCAGCCTTATTGATAATATTGAAAATTATTCTACATGACTATCGACTTCTCTACCTTTCCCTATTTTAGAATGTTGCAACCTTACTGTTAGTTTACTTTTCTTTGCCGTTAGTTTACTAATAGATGGTCTTTTTGTTGTTTCTAGTGATGGTTAATGCTTTTCTTTTAATGTTGCATATTGTATAACTGTTAATCTTCTCTGTAAGAGATTTTTTTTTTATACGGGGAAAGGACCCCTTAACCCTCTTTTACTACTAAAAAAAAAATAATCTTGTGGGTTTTAAGTGTTATGTTATACCTTATAAGTATCCTAAGAATATTTTCCATCTAGTTTACAAGAGGTTATTTATAGAAAATCCACCATCATGATAAAAAGTGATGAGAAATCTACTATAATACATAGTACAATATAAGATTAGGACATGTATCCAAATATTATAGTTCCATAGTATACATTAATAGACATGTAAGAAGGAATAAAGATAAATGGGAAACCATGACATTACTAGTTTGAGACAAGTATTGCAATCTATTACACACAAAAAAGTGACTTTCAACAAAGGACTATATAACTATCAAATACTCCTAAGATCCTAAAATTTTCCCTTATTTTGAGAATATTAATATTTATTTTAGTATGGAATATCATAATTAAAATCAATATAATACATGCACATCCTCATAATAATCAACAATATTTTGTCATATGTAACCAATAGGTTCCATCATGTTTTATTTGCAATTTCTCTAGTAGATATATATGTAAAAGGTGGAAGTATGCAAAGGGCATACAAAGTGCTTAAAAATAATATTGAATGAAATGTGGTATCATGGATTGTAATGATTATAGTACATTCATAGAATGGGTATTTTGAAAATTCCTTGGATAATATATACAAAATGTTATTGAAGGGTGTAAAGATACACTCCACGAGGTTTTCCACCATCCTCCTAACATGTGTCAAAAGAGGATATTTACACAAAGACATGAAAATATAAAAAAGTATAATGTGGAGAATTATTTTTTCAGATGTAGTTTTAAATTAACTAATAGACATGTATGCAAAATGTGGAAGCATACACATAAGGAATGTGATTTTTTGGTAAAATATACATCAAATATATGTGGTTTCATAGAATGTCGTGATTGTAATATATACATATATTATTTATTCACAAGGATTATATCGAACTATTTCAAGAAATGAAACACTATGGAACACACCCGTACTAGAAAATATTCATTTTTAATAGTGTAATTCAGCTTAATTATACTATATTAATTTGGACTAATATTACCATTCAAGTTTTACATGTATACCCTTTACCATACTTTTTTCTCCTCAATCAAGAGGATTTTGTAGGGGAATTTGTAACACCAATAATTACTTAATTACCACCAAAATTATCTTTGTAATCATGAAAAAAATGTATATCATTGTTTCAATCATGAATTACATACACTTTTCAAGAAATGTTATTAGTATTTCATGATTGCATGATATGCAAAAATGGGTTTTGAAAGGATGTCATAAATTTCTTTCAAGTAATAAATTAATCAGAAACACACTCTTAGAATGTAAACTTTATTTTTATTTCATTATTATTATTCCTAGAAATTACAATTATATCTACATGGTTAAACTTCTTTTCCGAGTTGGTTATCTAGAGGAAACTTTTAACTTTATAATCAACATACCAATTAAACTTATGGTGGTTGTGTGGATTTATTTTCTAGTTCCTGGAGATAACATACAACTAATTAATTGTGATAATAAATATATATTGTCTTTTCAATATGTCAGTATATCCTACATGACGTGAAAAATCATTAAAAATTTCATGGATATCTTGTAGGAAAATTATTGTGTGCACATAATGATAAAATTAAAATATGGGTGTAACTCTTGTAATCAACATTTACTCCATTTGATTGACTATGTTTAAGACATCTACCTACTCTCGAAGGCCCATGTTGTCTTGGTATGAAAATTGATACACAATTTTCTCTAAAACAATAACTATAATGAGGGATATTCCAATTTTAGCCTCCAGTTCTGATTTTAGAATAAATTTGTAAGAATATGGAACATGCATGCATAAAATATAGACTATCAAGTTTTATAGTTAAGTGATTATAAATAAATAAAACATCTAAATTTGAAGTAGTGCAATAATGAGTGGGGGGGTTGGTGACCAATATGTTTATTTCTAAAATATTTTTCACTCAATAGTGTTCTCTTCATAGTGAATTTATTTTTTCTTTATTAAAAAATGTTTCTTGAGAATGAAGCTTCATTTGGAAACTTTCATATGCAATCCTAAAAAACATATTAAAAAATGAAGTAAAAATTTAGTTGAGGGAAAGTGCCCAAATGCCCACCTATTATGTTTTTTAATTGAAATATATGTATTTTTTTGTTGTATTTAGATTTTGGTGTTCAAATTTTTAGGACAAAAAATTATTAATAAGAAATCCAAATACAAGAAACCATGTTTAAAAAAACACATACATGCATGGATAAAAAAATTAAAATGGTTATGCAAATAAAAAACCAAGTTCATTAATAATGGAAAAAAATAGAAGTTTTGAAACCATTTATAAATGGTATAAATTTTTTGGAACAAATTAAATACGTTGTGTTTTTAATTAATAATTTTTTTTACAATCACAAATTAATAACAAGAAATTCATCAAAACAATGTGGAAATCATACTAGTTCTAGTAATGCATTTATTCACTCCAGACCTAAAGCATATGCACTAAATGATAGTTTGAAACACCAAAATAATGTTTATACACATATATAAAACAAAATCATCCTCTTAAACAATATAGATGAGGTATCTATATGGTGTGTAGTTCATATACATAAACTGAAAAACATTACAATATCACACACACCACAAGGTAGCAAGGATTATGTAAATGTTACAATTTTCTCCAAAATATAGATCCCATTAGAAAGGAGCTTACTTTTAGAGATGTAGTATATTTTTTTTTACCTTTTGGAAAATATATGCAACTCTTTCTATGTTATTGTATCACTCCTTTTTAATATACAAAATGAATAAATATTGGTTAGAAACACTATAAGACAAAAATTCTTTAACAAGCCCTAGTTTTGGAAAAATGAATTAATCTCCCATGAATTTACTTCCATAATATGGATAGACAATTTTTCAAAAATACTGATGAAATGGAATATTCCCATATGGTCTTGGATCTCAATCTTTAATATATGATTATTCTCACAATCATGAAATACAATCTTAGATCTTGGATAGTGGTATGAACCATCCACCATAAAAAATAATTTTATGCAGAAAATTATTACACTAGTTATAAGAGGTAAACCATGTATAATAGGTTCTCCAAATGGATAGATGTAATTGTAATGGAAAAAGTGATTTTTTCTAGAGGCCACAATTTCTTGAACAACTAAAATATGAACTTGAAAAGGAAAATTCCAAAAAGATCATATTTTATTAATAGAGATGGAAAATATGTTTTGTAACCCTAAGGAGGTATTATTGAATTTTTTCCTCTTTTATGCTATAATATGTGAATATATTTTTCATCCTGATAGTGTTTATGAAAATTTCATTCCGTGTGGTTTTCCTACCTAATTTGATAGCAAGGAAAATAGGGTCTACAAAAAATACAAATACAAGAGATGGACACATTGTCATCATAATGATAACCCTAAAGGTTAATTTCCAAAATACATCACTCAACCTTCACATTTGTTTGTTCATAGAGATTCCATCTTTCTTTCATGCAATAGAAAATACATAAAAATTTGAGAAAATGCTAATTACATTAACAATAAAATAAGATGAGTTATTTTTCATTCCTTTTAATGGAATGAAATGGAAAACATTTATATGCATTCTCAAAATTTTATAAGGGAAATACACCACTATTTAATAGATATGAAAATTGATATATCACGTAGCCTTGAAATGACTATAATTTTTATTTTTGCCTTGAGTTGACCATTGTAAATGATATTTAAATTTATAGGATGGATACAGTCAAATAAATAAGCAGTAACTTTATTAAAGAATGTGACATGCACTTTCACATCTTCATCACCAATTAGATCAAATCACATAATATGTCATGATATTTTGTGGACTTGTACTCATGAAGTGGACAATTTGAAAATACCTTGTCCTTGACTTCTCAGTGTCTAAAATAGGGGTTCAATGTTCCAAAAGGGACAAGTGACATAAATTATTAGGATGTTGCACCCCAAATAGTATCTATAATAGATGAATATACAAAATATCACCAAACAGGTACATGAAAATCATGGCATGGACAAGAAACAAAGGGGCTAGGGTTCCAACAAAAATTTTCTTGGGGTACAAAATTTCCATATCCAAAACTAATATAGTCTTGTAAGGAGAGTGGGCTTTTAAAAAAGGAAAACACATCTACCATTTGTTTAAAAAAACATAAAATAGTATAGAAACTAAAAATAAATACACTTGCATGAAACCACTCAATTATCTACAAACAAAAGAAGTTAAAAATGGATCTCTCTAACAATTCACCACAAATGATTTGAGAACTAAACTTGGAAGGGATAAAACCATTGGGTGAATGAACCCCATTAGAAAGTAAAACTTGGTAGTTCATGATAGATCATTTAATGTGTGGATTAGTGTCTAGTGAAAGAACTTATAAGAAATGGGTGACATTATTGTTCCCACCAAGAACCTTTTAATGACACTAATAGTCAACAACAATTCCATATAAACTGGTGTAGGAAGAAGAGAATAAGGATACATTATTAAATAGACAATTAAACATGTCATCTCAAAGCATTTAGATGGAATCCATCATCTCAAAATTGTTTAGAAAGATCTAAATTAATAAATGGATCGATGTTAACGAACTACGTAGTGTAATATAAAAAAACAAGATGACATTTTATAGAAATCAAAAACAAAAACGTAATATTAAATAAATGCATTATTTTATTCATGCCAACCACAAATCTAGAATTAAAATCATTAAATCCATAACCATTGCAGCACTATAAATCACCATATCGATCCCCATCCTAGCACTATGACTACTAAGAACTCAAAGAAGGATAACATGAGTGTTCATTATTTTTTTAAAATTATATACTCAAATAACTAACAAACAAAAATGAAACAAGTATAAATTGGAAAATATAGTCAAAAATAGTTTAAACATTACATTATTATTATTGTTTTGTTCCATGCCTTCATTTTTTCATCCAAACATATATAAGAAAGAAATAAGTGAATGTTAGGAATATTGGGTGGTGCTCACATTTCTGTTAAAGATGAGAAACCATGTTTTTGGGTTATTACTATATTGATTAAGTACTATAATATGAGCGAGAGAATATTTTTATGTGAGTATGATTGTGTGAGAATAGAATAAGGTAAGATATATTCTAGGTGAAACAATAAAGGTTGGTGAAGAACATATCTAGATTTAGTGTGAGATGATGGTGGACTATATAGGAGTTGGATATCTCTTATTCTATATTTGTAACATATTTCATTGAAGAATACTTTTATCGAATTCTATTGAGATTATAACACTTATTTCACTAAATTGGGACATATTCCAGTGAATTGAGACTCCAGTATTTCAAATATTGGAAGAAATCCATCTCCATTTTGTCCTATATTGGATTCCATTATTACTATTATCATAATTCATTAGTAGCGATATTGGATTCCAATATTTTCATTATTGGAATTATTCTAGTTACAATTTCACTATTATTGGATTCTAATATTGCTATTATTGGACTCCAATATCACTATTATTGGATTCTAATTTGGCTAATACTGGATTCCAATTTTGTCATTTTTTATATTTTCAATGTTGAGAGTATGTAAGGATAGCAACTACTAATTACTATTTACTAAGCCCATTGTATTAAGGTGAGTGGTCACTAACTCTTATAAGTCATGAGCCTCAATGTAAGGTGAGCGGTCACTAAATATTATAAGTCATGAGCATCAATCTAAGGTGAGAAGTCACTAACTCTTATAAGTCACGAGCCTCAATGTAAGGTGAGTAGTCACTAACTCTTATAATTCATGAGCCTCAATGTAAGGTAAGTGGTCACTAAATCTTATAAGTCATGAGCATCGATCTAAGGTGAGTGTCCGCTAACTCTTATAAGTCATGAGCCCATTGTATTAAATGAAAGTGAAAAATCTTTGATGTAAGGTTAGCTACCAGTAACTATTAATCATATTGTTGTTGAAAGTTCTAAGAAGAAACAAAATTCTATGGATAACGTAGTTAATAATTATTATCCTTATAAAAATACAGTTGTAATTAATGATATAAATCATGTCATAGATTATAGAGAACAATGATATCCAATAAGATTCCAACCTCGGACTCACGGGATTATATATCCCTATGTACCTCAAAACCAAGCTTCCCAAAAAAAATTCCTCTTCCATATGCCATCATCTCCTATGGAAATTCTTTTATAGTGCCGATGGTGTCAGGATTTGTTTCTTTGGACACATACACCATCAGATCCTATGACAATAAAAATTACAAGGACAATGGCATAAGAACTGAGGAAAAAATAGTTCCATAGATTTATTTAATCACTCTTACTCCTCATTTTGTTCTTGATGACTCCCAATACTCTTATCCTATTATATAGTCTAGTCATGATGAGTGGGATCATCTTAAAACGCTCTCCCAACTTCATATCCAATTCCTCTTCTTAGAAATTATGTGTGCATCGCATCACCATCATGAATGTCTCATGGTAGTATTATTTGATATGAATATTACCTTTCCTCCCTTTTTAGGGAAGCTACCCACATTGTATGGCTCAAAGGAAAGCATCCACTAGAAATGTGACGATCTCTCCATTCATACCAATTTCACTATAGATGATCACTCTTGAATTCATTTTCGTATATCTTCTATGATCACGAATGAGTTCTTAATTTCCATAAATGATCTTCCTCTCTTTGTTTCAATTCATATCAGTCATGCTATAGTTAAGCATGCTCTCATTGATGAAGGACCTAGCACATGTGTGGCCTCATTAGACTTTATCAAGGATCTTGGCTATTATATTGATAACCTAAAAGCTACAAAAACTATTTTTCAAGGATACGACCACCGAAAAATGCCTCCTATGGGGGTATTTGGTTACCCATCATCATTCCCCTAGGAATGTCTATATCAAATTCATGGTCTTTAATTTCTTAGAGTAGGTATTTACCTTAGCTCATCTTCACCTAGGTACTTTATTTACCTTTATTGTATTTATCCTCACCCACTTATGTGTGTGGATATTTATTTTATCTTATTTAGATATTAGGAGGTTTTATCTAGTTGTTAGGTATAGTTCTTTCCTTGATCTATGGTATTGACTATATCCTTTATGTCTAGTTCTCTCCTAAATCTATGGTCTTGACTAGATATTTCCTTGATTTATGTCTTGATCTATGACCTTGACTGGTTCTGAGATTGTTACTCCTTGCCTATATAAGCAAGGCCCATGTAATGCCCCATTCTCCAGCGACCATGTCGCTAAGATTTTAAAGTTGTGGTGCTCATGTTGATCTCTTGTTGGCTTCACCCTTGTCACAGAAAATGATTGGAATTCTCCCACTCCATCATGTCTTCTCGGGTCATGTCGATGTTTTCTGTGGTTGGCCCCGCCTCGTCCATTACCTTTTCCTCCTATTAAAGGAAAATTGTGTGCTCGATTTATCAAGCTCGTAATTTGGTTCTTGTTAATACAATTAATAAGTATTAACAAGTGGTAATAATAATAGTAATAATAATAATATTATTATTATTATTATTATTTATCGATCGACGTTAACCTCATTTTCTGATCGTCGATTTGTTATCAACCTTGTTGTTAATTTTTGATAAGCGATTTTATTGTTTTAGATTGGTCATTTCACGAATCGAGCCTCGATTCATGAAAGGGAAGCTGGTTCGTGGGTGGTGCCATCGTCAAGGACATAGTGTTCTTGTTTAAGGTTCAAAGTTTTTATCCTTGGCCTTCTAGGCACCCTTGTATGCTTTGTAAATGTTTGGGTACATGCCTTCAACCGCAATTTCTTCTTTTCCCCTTGTGATAAAATTGGTCCATGTATGCCAAGTTAGATAATTATCAAGTTAGTGGTGAATTTGACCACCAACCTGCCACGCTGCTCCCACCATAACCTAGCTCACCACTATACTCTTCGATTCACGTTTTGGTTTCTCAGAAGATACTGTGTTCAACATGATTATAAAATGGATGTCTTTTAAAGTGGATATTGTGGATCCATTATTTATTCCTTGTTTCTATCACGTCAAGTGTCATTGGAGATGTCATTATCAAATTAGGTTAGGGATTCTTTCAATCTGACCTAAAACTATACATGTATATTTACACTTAAGGCATTATATAATACTATTTGTATTTTTTTATTTATTTCAGATCAGATCTAAGTACTAGACTTATTGAAACAAAGCGATCATATAAAATTAGGCAGAGAAATGACGATGAAATTTTTTTTTACTGCTCGGCATTTAAGGAGAACTAATTAAATATAGATTAGGTTCATGAAATCATCAAAAAATGTGCTTGAATGGGAAGAAATATAGGATCTGCATATCACATAGATCTTTCCTCAAAATAGAGATCTTTTTATATAAACCGTGTTGATTATTAATGACCAACCTGGCGTACATTCTGAAGGATTTCACATCAATTTTGAAAATGGCTGCATGAGGACGTAACAACCTGTCATTTCTGCACCTTCCTGTAAGGGGAAAACGTGTTGGATCTTACCTGAGATCTGGGGAAGCGTGATTGAACTCTTATTGGGTTTTGCTTGCATTTTGACTTCGTGATTTGTAATGGCTTGCTAACCACATTTTTTTGGGGGGGATCTACATGCTCAATGGATTGGGGGTCACACACCCAGGTGGAAGCTCACATTTGTGAGTTTATTACAACATTTCCTTGCTGCATGGTTGATTTTCTTAGTGCACAGAACCTTGACGCCCTTTTTTCTACCCTGGCCGCGTGGGTGTGGAAGGAGTATTTCTTTTATGTGGACTGTAGTTATGTGTGGAATCTCCCAACAATGCACTGTGTAGATTTGAACCCCCTCCATTATTGTTGCTCCTGACTTGTTCCAGCGTGGAGGAGAGTGAAGGATGGGCGCTTTGAAAATGGAGGAAAAAAAAACAGGGGAAGGTCACCTGTTGGGAACTCGTGGCTCTTCTTGGGGTGTGACTTGGGGATTTTCTACGCTGTAGGCATGATAAGCTCTTAACCCTCCCTTAATGGTTTATTCCCTTTAGTATTTGTGTAAATCAAATCTCTGCAATTCTTGTTTTTCTATTTTTTTCTTGGGGTGAAAACTTTTGGCTTATGAGGATATTCAGATATATATTTGCCTGGTATTTTTTTTATAATACTAAAACCCAGAAAGATATGGGTATCATGGGAAAACTTATATGTGTCTCCATCAAATATTTTGATTCGAGCTATGGAACCATGTGTTCTTCATTCTTGAAAGTTACCTCTGTTATCATTTGACTAGTTAAGGTTAACTCCCTAATATTATGGGTACTTTGCGTGTCTTAATAGTCGTCATTCCCTTCCTTGGAGGTGGATTTTGAACCAGTTGTTATCTGATGTCTATATGGATCTGTAGGTGATTCTGTGAGACCTTGTTGTTCGACCCTGAAACCCTAATCAATGTAAACTATTCGCAAATATAGTTTCGTTGTCTGTCGGTTGGGTTTTATAATCTATAACGGTACCTTGTATCGTTTATTTGTGTTTAACACCATTTAAGAGAGTGAGTTGTTGGTGGAACATGCTTCGACTTGTTTTGGTGAGGTAAACATTACTCTAGGCTATTTGAGCTATTAAGAGCTTGCTTGGAGTAATGGGTTGATTTTTAGTGACATGCAATCACACATGTGAGTCTCTGCATCACATTTTTCTTGCTCTCTTTTGATTGGAATCTCGAGGCATTAATGTTTTCTGTTATGCATCTTTTCCTTAACAGATAATTGTAATGGGCCTTGAGGGTAATCTCTGATAAGTCTGATATGTTGTCATTAGATAGATAATTTTTGTGGGTATGGTACTTTTGTAAGTTTTAAGGTAAATAAGGTTTACCTCGTCTTTAAAAAAAAAAAAAACATTATTCATCCTCTTCTTAGAGCCATGGACATACTATTAATGGCAGACCACGAAGTGATGGTCAATCCTTTCGTATGGCCTCCTTGGAATACATGGAATCATGATGCAGATTCCATTTGACTGTAACCCTTTTCTGTGATAGGAGACAGCGTATGAATATTATGAGTAATCGGATCCAATTCATGTCATGGAAACTTAAGGGTCCCTACAAGTGGTTTACTTATTTGGTATTTCGGTGAAATCATTGTTGTTATAAACAATGGTATTTACTTGAGTGATTATATACAAATTGATATTTGCATCTCATTAGGAGTTGAGATAATGTTGATACCTGTATTTATAGTGGCTTGGACCACGCTTACATATCTTAGCTAGCCAAATGTACCTTCGACATATTAGCAAAATATGACAGTATTGTTGATCGTAACTCATTCCTATGAGTTGGACTCTTATACTAATAGAGACATATAAAGACATGATAATAAGCAACCAAAAGGATATCTAAATAATATATGAACTTGCTGATTGGTGGAACACCTGTTTACATAAGTATATTCTTAAAATTGTGAAATAAATATCAAAATTATACTTACATATATTTGATTATCTATAAAGGTTTGATACTTGGGTAATATCGATGAATATTATAAGATTGACACTTGTATTTATTATAGAAGCTTAATGTCGTTGGTGCTTATATTTAATTAAAAGATAATATTATTGGATACTTATATAGGAGAAGTAGACGGAAGGTATTAAGTGAGCGATATTATTATTACTGTAATTTAAGTATAATTAATTAATTGCAAAGTTAAGGTTGTATATCTAGCCACTTGGAATTTTGTTCATATGTAAGTAGATCTTAGGGAAGTAAACAATAATGGGTATGAAATGTATTATCATGAGATGTGTAGTTAATATTTGAATGCATGTTAGAAATTATTTGATAGGGAGTATTGCAAACTTTCATTTATGTAAATGCTAGATGGCATAAATTTTTAGGTGAGGATTATATCTTATCATGCTCAGTTCTAGCGAACTGACTCTATTAAATATTTGTGCAGATGGATTATGAGAGTAGATTAAAGGAAAAGAGTGTAAAAGTTTCATCGTTCAAATTATGATGTTCTTTGTAAAAAAAGTCCAATGTGTTGTAAATTTTGTAACATTGCTTGCAAAAGAGTTTATAAGATCTCTTGCCTGGGATTGATCATAAATTACGTGATGAAGTTGTTTTGTCTTTGTTTAGTTTGACTAGTAACTTATCTTAGTGAGAAATGATATTTAGTCATTACATTGGCATAAGTATTGTAAAACCTTGATCTTGAGAATAAAGTGTTAAGTTAAAACTTTCTGAGACCTTGTAATGATGTGTTATAAGTAAAATTAAATGGATTGGTTAACCCTTATAGAAGTTAACTAAAAATTTTATGTGAATAAATTAATGTAGAGATGATCTACCTAAGAACAAACAATTCCTTAAGTAATCAAAGGTGAAACTATCCTTGTAAAGTAAAATTTTATAATTTGTTAACCCTAGCTAAGTTAGCAAACATTATCCTTATATGGTGAATTCTTAAACGAGTTAAGGGAAATCAATGGCTGGTTTTTGGAAAGATAATAAGGTTAATAAGTAGGAGAAAACAATTTGGAAACCACGAAATTTATCTCTCAGCCTTTTAGAAAGTAAATAGTTCCTTTTGTAAACTCACTCAGTGAAGCCTTAGTAAAATACTTAATAATTTTGGATAAGTCCTCAAGCCCCAATTAAATCTTGGTAATAACTAATGACATCTTAAGGATGAGTTCAACTTGACCTTCTTCCTTTAACCCTTTCCAAGGTGCCTTGTAATTTTCGCTTAAGTGTGTTGAACACAAACCCAGTTTGTCGTAAGGGCATGAACGAGTTTAGCAGCATAAGTATGATGAATGGCCTTCTGAAAATTAAATTATCTCCTTTATTAAATAATGGAATTAAACAAATAATTGTCGGTAAAGGAGAAGACTTAAAGTGAACTACTCTACAATGTATAAGAAAATAATTCAGTTTGGTAAGTTGAATTGTGCGAATCATATCTCGAATCTCTTTGAAAACATAAGTTAAGAGAAAAAAGGGTGTTTTATAAAAATAAATAACCTTCAATAATTTCTTATTGTGGCTTGCCCTAGCTGTAAGAGTGTCATGTGGTTGGACTTCTATGTTGTCCTGTCAAAAAGAAAAGTGTATTGTCCTTGATGAGTGTGAACGTTTTTGTGCTGCCCTTGTGGTCATCCTCGTATCAAGTGGTTCTCAGAGTTAGTTGTAACCTTGGTGATGACATGCTGTGTCATGTTATGTGTCCAACAAGTCAAAAGAAAAAAAGAAAAAAATTATCATCCTGTGTTTTCCTATGTAGTCTTGTGTGCCTGTTTTTTTAGGGCGTTACAGCCCATTGTCAATCTATTTCATTAAGTTCCATAATAATATATGATATTGTTGCTCATTTGTTTGCAAAGGTTTTATGTAAAGTTATTCTGGAAAATTTATTTTCTCTTATAAATCATGGTGTTTGATTAGAATCTATGTTCTTGGCATGGCATGATCTGGTTATCATTCTTTTTATGGTATTAGAGCGAGAGATTGGTATTGACATCCGTCTGTAAGTTTTATTTTGCAAATAAATTCTTTATATATTCATATATTTGGGATTTGGTCATATTTATTATTGCATACAGTTTTATGCAAAAAAGATGCCTCCATTAGATTTGTAAGGTGGAAAAACCCTAAGATCAACTGTAAACTAGACCATTTCTGGAGGAAGTCATTTTTTTGGTTTTTGTTGTTGTTGTAAAGAAACACACTGGCTTGCCTTGGGATTTATGTCAGTCATGAAAGGAAAGATAATATTTTTTCTAGGTTTTGTAGGGCTTGTCGAGATCTGAATTGGGTTTTTTTCTATTGTGGTGTAGCATTTTTGGTTTGTGCGCAAGAGGTATTTTTCGGAAAGATGTTTCTTTCCTTTTTGGTAGGGGTCCATGGGTGACTGTGCACGGATTATGCTATTTTGGGAAATTCTGCAGCCCGTTATTTTTGGCAACGCAGGTCACTATCCACATAGGCCCAAAATACTAATTTTTACCAGAATGAGCAGTTGGATGTGACTTTCTCGAAAACAAGCGGCACACCCCAGAATAATAAGTTGTGCAAACACCCATTGAAATCCTTAGCCCTTGGTCATATGGTATGGTCATATGAGTAGGTATTTACCTTATCTCATGTTCACCTAGGTAATTTATTTACCTTTATTGTATTTATCCTCACCCACTTATGTGTGTGGATATTTCTTTTATCTTATTTACATATTAGGAGATATTATCTAGTTGTTAGGTATAGTTCTTTCTTTGATCTATGGTATTGACTAGATCCTTGATGTCTAGTTCTCTCCTAAATCTATGGTCTTGATTAGTTCTTTGATGACTAGTTATTTTCTTGATTTATGGCTTGATCTATGACCTTGACTGGTTCTTATATTTTTATTTCTTGCCTATTTAAGCAAGGCCCATTTTCATTGTATTTCATTGAGTTCCATAATAATATATGATATTGCATCTCATTTGTTTGCAAAGGTTTTATGTAAAGTTATTCTGGTGAATTGCTTTTATCTTATAGATTGTGGTGTTTGATTAGTATCTGTGTTCTTGGCTTGGCACGATCTGGTTATCGTTCCTTTTATGGTATTAGAGCAGGAGATTGGTATTGACATCCGTCTGTAAGTTTTATTTTGCAAATAAATTCTTTGTATATTAATATATTTGAGATTTGGTCATATTTTGTTGTTGCATGTGGTTTTATGCAAAACAAAGGCTTCCATTATCCAAAAGGTGGTAAAACCCTGATATCAACTATAAACTCGACCATTTCTGGAGGCAGCTATGTTTTTTGGTTTGTGTGCAGGAGGTCTTTTTGGAAAAGACATTTCTTTCCTTCTTTGACGGGGTCCACGGGTGACTGTGTAAGGATTATGCTATTTCAGGAAATTCTATAGCCTTCTTTTTTGGAAACGTAGGTCACTATCCACATAGGCCTGAAATAGTAATTTTTACTAGAAGGAGTAGTTGTATGTGACTTTCTAGAAAACAAACGGCACACCCCAGAATAGTAAGTTGTGCAAACACCCATTAAAATCCTTAGCCCTTGGTTTTATGGTATGGTCATATGAGGGCTTAAATCTTGTGATTCCTACAAGTAGGTGCTTAAATCCAGCCCCCTTTCATTTTATTTGTGTGGTGAAGGAAAGAGCATTTTAATTTGTTTTACTGGCAACTAAAATAAATAACAGAGCATAATATTGAAAAGGTTGTATCTTTTTATCGGTAACTCAGTTTTGAGTGCCGTTTTTTACAAAAGTGCTTTTTTTTGGTGCTCTTTCCATTGGAAATATTTATTTCAATAATTGCACTATAATTATAAAGTGTCAAATATGGAGGAGTGTTGTAATCAATTGTGGACGTAATTTTGGCTGAGTCCGACGTCCTAAAATTTTGGGAGTTATATTCTTTTATTTATCATGGATTCTGAATATGATATGATTTTCTTTGAAGTGTGTGGAATTCAACAGGATATTGTAAATTTTTTGGAAAAAAATAGATCGCTCAAGAAGCAAAATTCTCTTCTACAATCACTCATTCATGATAAGGATACACTAATACACTCCCTGCAACAAATATTTTCTAGCCTACAACATCACCATAATATTATGGACAGCCATATCCATGCTCCTAGTCCACTTGCAGTTGTTGCTCTTATACCCACTAACATTGATCTGTTAGTCTTTGAGCCTATTACTGCTCTTGATACTCCTAAGCCTATGAGGCTTGTTACTATATGCTCTTCCACATATGTGCCTATTACAGTAACACATGTTGTGTATCCTACTTCTACTCATATGCATGGCTCTTTTGAGAAGCATACCACTGCATTCACTTCTCGCATGCTCCATTCTATGGGTTTCATTGGCGAAGGTATTGGCAGACATTCACAGGGTATTGTTTCCCCTATTCCACATGTTAAGTGAAATTCTTGATATGAAATTGGTTTTCAAGCATATACTTCATTGGGATCACACATTGACTGAGCTCTTATTTTTGTTCACTCAACTCTTTTTGAGGATCATGAGCAACACATGAGTTCTGCACCTTCACTTAGGCTTGAGAAACCTGAGATTTCAGCTATCAAACATGATCAACCTGACACACATACACCCATTGTGAATTTTATACCAAGTCATATGTAGACATCTTCGTCATCCATTTGTGTTGATTTGGGGTAAATATCTGATCACTCATGGTGGCGACATAGGCATTCATTGAGAGGAATCTTCAGGCATGGCTCCTCCACCATTCGGCCTCTTGCTCCACTTTCTATACCTTCTACATTGTAATGCTTCTTGTTTTGAGCATTTTTCTTTAGCAGATGTAGTGTATCTCTCTTGTTTGTTGAGAGATTTTGTATCTGTATTTTTAAAAAATTTGGCATATTGATAGTATCTCTTGTTGGGGATCTATTCTGGTGAAGTCCAGTGTTATTTTGTCAATGTTTGAGTATTTGATTTTGGGAAAAACATATAGATCTGTAACGTCACTCCACTCATTCAGCAGTATGGGAGGGTGTGGTGTTGATCCTTATTCTTTGGGTTTCATGTCTTTTCCTTGTTACCTTATCTTTTCTTGGATCATGACACTCTGGAGTTTTTGTCCTTGCCTTGTTGCTTTAGTTATTTTTTGGATCATGGCACACCTATTTGCAGCATTCAATCAAATTTTGTTTGGTGTTTTTTTTGCACTTTCGACATTACTCTGTTGAAAGTCTCCAAAAAATGATTTCTTCACCTTCACTCAGGCTTGAGAAACCTGAGATTTCAACTTTCAGACATGATCAACCTAACACACATTCTAATGCTCCTTTGCATGCACCCATTGTGCATTTTACACCAAGTCATATACAGGCATCTTCTTCATCCATCCGTGTTGATTTAGGGTGGATATTTGACCACTCATGGTGGTGACATAGGAATTCATTGAGAGGACTCTATAGGCATGGCTCCTCCACCATTCGGCCTTTTTCTCCACTTTCTATACCTTTTGCATTATAATGCTTCTTGTTTTAATCATTTTTCTTTAGCAGGTGTAGTGTATTTCTCTTTATTGTTGAGATATTTTGTATCTGTATTTTTTACATTTTTGGCATGTTGACAGTCTCTCTTGTGGGGGAGCTATTCTGGTGAAGCCCAGTGTTATTTTGTCAGTTTTCAAGTAGTTGATTTTGGGTAACTCATACAGATCTGTGGCGTCACTGCACCCATTTAGCAGTATGGGAGAGTGTGGTGTTGATCTTGCTTCTTCGTGTTTTGTGTCCTTACCTTGTTACCTTGGATTTTCTTGGATCATCATACTCTGGAGTTTTTTTCCTTGCCTTATTGCTTTGGTTATTATTCTTGGATCGTGGCACGCCTATTTGTAGCTATTGATCGAATTATGTTTGGTATTTTTTGGCACTTTCAACATTACTTCGTTGACAGTCTCCTTATATGGAGCTATTCTGGTGAAGAAAATGTTAGTTTTTTTAGTTTTTTGATCAAGCAGTGGATTTAGACCACAGTGCACACCAAAATTCTTCAATATTAAACGAGTTTTTTGAGCCAATCTTATTGGGATGCCTTGTAGTGGGTTTTTACTCTCTTTACTTTGTTGTTACTTGTTTTAGGTACCTTGTAGTGTCCTTTTTTCCTAGTTATTGTACATGAGTAGCTCATCAAGCCTAGTTTTTGGGACTCATATTGTGGATATGTCACTTCTATTTTAGCCCCTAGCTTCACTTGAGGGGGGTATTAGAGTAGGCATTTACCTTAGATCATGTTCACCTAGGTACTTTATTTACCTTTATTGTATTTATCCTCACCCACTTATGTGTGTAGATATTTCTTTTATCTTATTTAGATATTAGGAGATATTGTCTAGTTGTTAGGTGTATTTCTTTCCTTGATCTATGGTATTGACTAGATCCTTGATGTCTAGTTCTCTCCTAAATCTATGGTCTTGACTAGTTCTTTGATAACTAGTTATTTCTTTGACTTATGGCTTGATCTATGACCTTGACTGGTTCTTAGATTGTTATTCCTTGCCTATTTAAGAAAGGCCCATTATCCTTATATTTCATTGAGTTCCATAATAATATATGATATTGCTGCTCATTTGTTTGCAAAGTTTTTATGTAAAGTTATTCTGGTGAATTGCTTTCATCTTATAGATCACGGTGTTTGATTAGCATCTTTGTTCTTGTCTTGGCATGATCTGGTTATCGTTCTTTTTATAATTTTCCTCTATCTTATAATATTTTCCTAGGGTGGCCTTAGAATCATTGTATGCATTTAATTTCTTCTTTTGCATGGTAGTTTCTGAAGTTTTCTCACCAAAGAGCTATTTCATGGGGACACTAACACTTGGAACTATGATACACTTCAATAAAAAGGAACATAAAAGTTCCTAACATTCAACAAATTATCTCCTATTCTCTTTCAATAATATCAACATTTTAACTATCCTATAAATACTCTTTGTGGCAATACAAGTCATCCTGAATTGGTTGAGTGAAAAAAAAAATCTATTAGATTCATATAAAGATGGTCCCGATGATGTAACACTTAGAATCAAAAACTCTAATCTTCCCAATCTTATTATATCTCATATACTACCTTCTATACGGCCTCCCAAGAAATATACTTTGGTTCATGTTGTCATCTCACATACACTACAACACCCACTGGAGTATGTAGTTTGGCTAGAGATCACCATAGTTTATTTTTGTGTGGTGGATGCTTCTACATTAGATTATGACAATGGTTACACTTTAGATGATCCCCATCTAGATAGTTATGCCCAAATTCGTGATAGGTAATTTTTGTGTTACCAAAAGACTTTTCACACCAAATTCACTCAAAACATAAATGTTATCTTCATATAAGAGTAATCCTGGAGTGCAATTGACACTTCTTCCCAACTGGTGCCTAAGCCTTATATTTCTCTACCAATTATGCCTCCACATATAACTATCCCTTACAAAAGAAGATGACCATATTGCTAGTTTTGACTACGAATATGATGACCTCATAGATGATGATCCTATCTAATGTGAATCAATGACCAAATAACATGTTTCTCCATTAGTACCGTCTTCACCCATTGCATCGATGACCTCCTCATATACTCTCATTATCCCTCTACATCATGAGAGACTTCTCTCCCTACCTCTTTCCCTTATTGCTCATCATTCATCTACATCCAAGTCATATTTCACATGATGTAAGGCTTTAAGGCATGATGTTTTTGAGTGTAGAGCATATCAATGCAATATGAATAAGTGTGAAGCTAATTTTAAATGTGATTAAACCATAAAGGCTACACATCCTTCAACTTCATCTCCCTTATTTTTCTCTCACCACAAATATTACACGTATACTGATGTTGACTATCAAGTTCTTTGTACAAAGTGTATTATTCCCAATACTTCTTCTTACAACTAGAAGTGTGGGTCTGATTCTTTTTTGTACTAATCACCTTCCCCTCGAATAGCTAGATGATAATCTACTTACGGATCACCACCTCACTATGATCCTCTTCCCACTATGAATGATAATTGAGATGACATTATCACCCAATTGGAGGACTGAATTAATGAAACCATATTTGCCATGAGATCTAAATTTCATCAATAAGTCAATAATCACACTACATTCCATAGACTACCTCGGGACTTGTGCTAGAAGTCACATATTGAATCAAGTTGATGACATCATCACTGATACATTGGGATATTTTTCCCCTTATGGCTAGTCATCTACATTACCTTGATTACATCTCATTTTTATCCTTTTTCCTGAACTCTCACTCTTGTTTGGGCTTTATGCCCAAACTTGGATTCTTACACACTACCTTCTGCCTTCGCTAGGGTTCTCAATCCCCCTTGGTATTTTTACACTATATTAAATATATCGTTACATCCTTGCTTAGGTTTTTTCTATGCATGAATTTATCACCTTGTATGCCTTTATTTCTCCTATCATTGGAGTACCTTGGTCCTTATTCCACCTATTTTGGTGCCAATTTACCCCAATATTTCCAATCAAATAGTTTCGGTATTCTTTGCATACTTGTTTAGGCTTATGGAATTTCTTGGATTTATATACACTATCATGCCCTGATATCCTACCAATAGATTTCTTGGCCTTATTCCACCTCTTGAATTCTTCACATCACATGGGTTGGGCTATCCTATTGATCCCCTTCCTGACATGTTTACCTATCTAATTAAATTTTAGTTTATCCTGAGTACCATGGGTATATCGACATATATGCATGTGGAAAGAAGGAAAATGATAATAAAATCAACATACACACAACAAGCACCAAAAATCCAAATATTTCCAAAATCATATGATGGGCCCTAAGAATACTTGGAATGCTAATGTTTCATTAAACTATGTGCACCCATCACTTGTTTCCTACACATTCATAATGATGGTACACTAGCATTTTCTCCCGTAGCCTATTCAGAATGACTATGTTGGTAGGGTGGAGAGGGTAGTATCACCACAAGCATCGATCGCTCAAACTATCTCGAGACTCTTGTCACTTCATGAGTCTTAACCCAATAAAATTAATGTCATGTCACTTCATTCATGACATCTAAGAACTCTACTATGGGCCAACTAGGCCACTTATCCACATTCCTTATGTAGTGTTACCATGTAACATCATTCGATATCACCTATGTTAGTGGCCAAAATGCTCTTAGTGACCTCACTTTGTCCCTTATTCCCACTTAAACACTCTTGGGGAATCTGTCACTACTTCCTATGGTGTCCATGTTGGCCTATACATCAGGAAACTCTCATATATCCATGTGGTCAATAAAATGATTGGTCTCAGGACCATCTAACCCTTTTACTTGACCCTGTACAAATCAGGGACCAACTAAAATCTTATGGTAGTTCCCCAAATAAAAAAATCCCATAATCAACAACATCTCTACATACTGCAATCAGAAATAATGAGATGGATCCATCTACCTTGTGACACTATATGTGCCATAAAAATCCCCATCACTACCTTCTAAATATATTGAATCCTTGCAACATTATATGTGTTGAGTCAGACATGTAACATGCTCTCATCATATGTGCCTCTCTCGGTAGCCCATATGGCTAAGATTTTCTTCTCTGCACCATCTAAACTTAGATCACAATACATGTGGGTCCCTCCCATGGGTAACCCTAGAGTACTATGAACATCCTTCAAATTCAACACCATCTCCATGGTCTTCTGTCCCATCCACCACCAAGAGGTGTTGGAATTGGTCTCCCATATAGCTTGAAACAAATGTAATAAATCCAAATCTAATGATATCTTGAACATCTACATGATGCCCCCAAATTGCCAACCCTGCAAATAGGTCACCTCTTCCTGAGTTATTTTGTAAATCATAACACTCATTCATGACACATCCACACTTATCCATATGAGGATCGTGTTCTCTGCATGTACAAACATAATGATAATGAAAAAGCATTATAATTCTAAAAAATCAATTTGGAGTGAAAATTCAAAATTCACACCATATGTCATCGGCCCTCTGGATAATGCCATTGGCCCCTAGTAAAAATTCCTAATAATATCTATGTCATCAGTCGTCTAGTATACTTCATTGACCCTTGGTAATATTTTATCCCCCATCCCGATGCCATTGGACCTCGTGTTGCAAATGGGGTCAATGGCATCTGGCCAAAACATGGTCGCGAATTCCAAATTTTGACTTTTAAAATGTGAAAAAAATGATAAAAACAAATCTAAATCCCTCCCAAACCCACTTGTATTTTGTCCTAACCTACCCGATAAAACTGACATGTTAATGACTTTAAAAAATCTAAAATAACAAAAAACAACTAATGTACTCAATGAAATTAAATGTAATTGACTTACCTATGGTCATACCCCACCATGTGCTCCACCTCATTATCCTTCATCGCCACCTCCTAATTATGTTATGATTTGAAAATACACCTAAATTTGGAATTCTTGAGCTCACTTCTCTCAATTCTAGAAATATTAATAAGCTAATCAAAATCAAGATCACTATATAAAATGAAACATTTATATTCGAATTCGGTCGTGATAAACCTAAATATTCAAATAAATATCCTTTTTTTCAAAACTCTGTAACAAACATCATTTGTTGTGTTATGACCGTAATCTTGAACCATTCGTTTTGACCAACTACACACATTTTTTTTATAATATTTTACTTTTACCTATTTTTGACACCATATCACCATGTGACATCACAACATATTAACACTAGGACACAACATCTATCCCAAGGGCTCCTAGTTAGGTGATTTATGTCTTATTTTATTGATGATCCTCTAGCGTTTCCTTTCAATTTAACTTCTTCATGATTCTTGCAACATTTATTACACCCACACATGACATGATGAGTGAAACTATTTGGTATGTATTGGTGGGTATATTTCATTTCATCTAGTCCTTTCTTACTTTCACTATCTACTTTCGATATTGGTGTCATAGACTATTTATTTCCATTGACCAACCCATGTTTTTCAATTGCAATATGCAGTGATCAATGGATGGGGCATATTTATACACCTAATTTTTCATCTTTCATCTTTCATACTTGTTACTAACAATTACCTTTGTGTAGATTAGGGCCACTGATGCATTTATTTATTAAGAGGGTAACTTAAGGGGCCTTCTAGGAATGGAGAATGGTTATTCATGTAATCATTATGGGTTAGAGACAATACAAAGAGAGAGTAGTGTTATGTGTTTGTGGCCTTAGTAATCCTAAAACTAGTTATCCTTTTCCCCTTCATATATCATACAAATTGCACACCTGATATCTTTCTCGTATTTAACCAGTTAGCATTTTATTCATCCATCAGTATATGACACTTATTTTCACTTTTTATAACACGTTACCTTACATTATCATCCTTTGCTGATGCCATCGCCCATGGGTGATGATTTCAGTGTAAGGTTTTTCTTTTCCGGTGCCATCGCCCACATGTGATGGTTTCATATATATGCTCACCACACTTTGAAATTCATAAAGGAAGGAAGCCCAAATATTAGTAACTTCCATATTCTCTTCTCTCTTGGACTAAATTTTCATTTACTCACTTTATGTTTGGTTCATCTTTCACTTGGGTTGGATTGGATTGGAAAATCTTCTTCTTTGTTGGATTTCTTACACTATTAGGTTGTTTACAATGAGTCTAGGATAAGAACAATGTTCCCTTTCTTCACATAATAAGGTTTTTCTCTAGGTGTGTTGATTCTCTAGAGAGGTAAATGCATTAGTGACCTCCCTATAGGTTCATGTGATTTCTCTAACTATCTTTTTCATTTTACATAGATTAATTTTTTCTCTTCCCCATTTCTCTATATTTCTTAGTATTAAATGTTGTTATCCCGTAAAATTGACAAGGGCAATTTTACCGATAACCATACGGAAAATTTTGTTTCGATCCCTTGTTAGGGATCGCCCGCGTTCGAAACGTCGTAAAGTCCCTTCCCGGGAAATCTTTTTGAGCCTTTTTTGGCTGGGCGCATGGATTTTCCTTGTAACACCAAGTTTTGGTGCGCCCCCTTAAAAGCCTTTAGCGCATGGTTTTCCATGTTAACACGTCTTTCGGTGTGCCAAAGGGCGCATATAATCTATGTGTTACACCAAGTTTTGGTACGCCAAAGGGCGCACATAACTTCATGTCGACAATGCATACGGTGCGCCAAAGGCGCGCTCATTCTTCTGTTGTCGAATACTTCCGTGCGCCAAAGGGCACACACTTTACCCTGTCGACAGCAGTTTTCATGCGCCATTTCAAAAGTGGTTGGTGCATTGATGACAAGTTTTTCTATAAATATCAGTGCGCGCCCAATGTCATTTTCATTCCTTTTGTCAAAACAGGTGATTGCTCTGGATTTGTCAGCTCTGCTCTGTCGTTGTCATCGCCCTGTGGACCCGCTCTTCAATTTTTAATATATTCAGGTAAGAGGTTCTCCCTCTTTTCCATTTTGTGCTTTTGTGTTCTTGGTCTGGGCATTTCTTGGTCGGGGTTTTGGTTTGCTGGCCAGTTTTAAATGGAATATGATTAAGCTAGTTTTTCCCCCCCTGTGCTATTCCGTCACATTTTCTTCTTTTCCTCCTCCTCTCCCTCCCTCTTTCCAGATCTGCTGGAAGGGGAGCTGTTTTGAAAGGGCTTGGTCTGTAAAACTTTTTTGTAAAAAAACCTTATGTGACCAAGTAACTTTTGAAGTGGAAGAAAAGAATAAAAGATTTGAGCAATTAGTGTAGTTCTGTGGCGCACTGGTGCGTTTTGTTGTAACAAAAATAGTTGCGCCCCTCGGCGCACTTACCCGCCATGTTACATGACCAAAACCCGCGCCAATGGCGCACCCTCTTGTCATGCTGCACCTAGAACTCATGCACCCTCAATGTCGCGCCCTTTTTACATGCTACAAGTCTAAATCCCGCGCCTCCTTAAAAGCCTTTGAAGCACCCTTTATCCATGCTGCATAATGTTTCCATGCGCCAAAGGGCGCACCCAGCTTTCATGCAACACAAGCCTTATTCGCGCGAGTATAAAGTTAGAAAGGCGCGGGCGCAACCCTCCATTGCAGTAACATAATGTTGTGTAAAACCTTCATGCGCCGCGCCAAAGCCTTTGGCGCACCATTTGTTAATGTTACACAATCTTCCCATGCGCCAAAAGGCACACCGAACCCCAATGTAACACGCATTTCCTGTGCGCCCTGCTATAAAATGCAACCTGCTTCATCCATGTGCCATGCGCCTTTGGCGCCAGTATAACCTCTGCAACATTCCTTTTCTGTGCGCCTTATCTATTTGGCCTGCCAGTTGCATTTTTCCTGCGCCCTGAGCCTTAAAATCTCTAACTCTTTCTTATGCTAGCTTTCCAATGGAAGATCAAATGACTAATTCAACCTTTTTGGATTGGGTCTCACTTCTTCTTCATGCAGATCAGCAACTAAGTTCGAAAGAACACATGTCTACGTCAAGCAAGAAGCCCACCAAACCAAGAGGAAAAGCTAAGCTGACAGAAGAAGAGATGAAATACAAATATCAGAGGGTCAGGATGCCCGAATCACAGGCTGAGTGCAGTATGGATGTCAGAGACTCTGAATTGGGTCACATTGACATGGATGAGTTCTGGGTTAGGACTCAAAAAGTTACAAGAAGTCCATGGATGGACAAGTTAATAGGCAGTGCCCTGCACTTCGCCGGAGGAATCCCCGTTAGCGCTGTAAACAACGAATTCATGATGGTGATTGCGCAATGTTACAACAAGGACACAAGATGTGTCGAGAACAGTAAGGGCGAGGCAGTCATAAACCTCACTGCCCGTCACTTTGAGTTGATACTTGGCATCCCTCATCACCGGAACTATGTGGCTGTTAGCCAACGAGAATGCATCAAGGCCTGGGAAGACAACGAAGACCAGTGCATGCAGTTGATGAATGAGGTCTACCTAAAGAATAAGAAGGTGGTGACCCGGTGGCCTCAGACTATCCACCGAAGTGATTTCTCAGAGGAACTCAGTGATACTATCACTTTCCTGAGCAGAGTCTTCGGGCTTTCAGATGCCCACTATTTCCATAAGTGGATGCTGCGGTACCTGGAGACAATGAATAAGAATTTACCCGATCAGCGCTTTTGCTGGGGTGAAATAATCAGCAGCACCATCTCTAAGCAGCTACAACAGTTCGCCACAACAGGAGTGTTCCATATGAACTCCTATGTAGTCTATGCTGCAGCGTCAGCAAGGGATTATCCAGGGCTTAACCGAAGTGGAGTATGGCCTCAGGCCAAGATATTTGATTACTATCCAGAGCTGAGGCTGGAGAATAGCATCCAACATTTCAAAAAAGTTAACGATGCATTCTTCTATCATGTCATCTGCCTACTGAGACCAAACATGACTCATAGCCTGACGACCAAGAACATAGTGGCAGTCACAGAGAAATGGGGGGCCCTGTTCACCCAATTTCCCACGTTCACCTATCTAAGGGCTGCCAACTTTTTAGGAGAGCCAACCAGGCTACCAAGGTATGCTGGGCCTAAGCTGATTCTACTAGAACTGTCAAGATAGCTGGTCACATACCATGAGAAGTGCCTCAAAAGAAAGAAGGGTGGAACTCCTTTTCCCCTCAAAGTGGGCCGATACACATGCTCCACACACCATAAGGCGAAGGAAATGTTCGCAGAGCTGGAGCTACTCAACTTGAAGCATGACTTCCCAGCCAGGCCTACCTTCGACCCAAGAAGCTGCCTGCCAAAAGCGAAGCTCGATCCGATCCATGTCCCTCAAATCGAGGATATTTACATTGACGTTCTCCATGAGGTGGAACTCAGAAGAAAGGATCATTCGCGCTTAGCATTGGAGGAAATCATCCAATACGGAGTGGCCATTGTCCCCGAAGGCTTCCAGACTACGGAAGATGAAGTAGATAAGGTGTATAATGACACAGATGGGGACAATTGGCCCTTCCTGGCCATTGACAGAAACAAGGCTCCTCAAATAATTGAGGAGAGGGTCAAGGAGACTATGCGAAGAACAGAGCATTGGTGCCGCATGAACGGACTAATCTACCTCGGGGTAGATTTCACAACTTCCCCTTTGGGCAACGCACCTCCAAGGTCAAAGAAGCAGCTGAAAGGCAAAGGTGCAGAAGGTGAACCTAGCACCATTCAGGAGGAAGCTCCTGAAAGTCCTCTTCCCTCAGAGCCAGAACAAGTCATAACTCTTGATGAGGAATCGACAGAGGATAGTCCTATATGCCCATCCACCCAGGATGTCAGCATCGCTACAACTTCAGAGGTCCCTTCTATCCCTTCTTCTTCTCTTCCTTCCCTCCTCGAGTGACTCAAACGACCATCCCTTTGGTCGTGTCCTCTGCCCCTTCTTCTACCCTTTCCCCTGCTTCTTCATCTATCTTCTCCTCCCTCGCTGATTTGTCTTCCTCTATTTCTTCCCTCATCTCCGAGCTCCCTTCCCTTCCTATGTCTTCTGCAGTTGCGGTTACCCTTCCTCCCGTGGACATTTCTTCGGCTATTCTTTCCATGCCGCCGCCGCGTGTCTCCACGTTTTTCCCCTCTTCTAACCGTTGCTTGCCTCCCCCTCTGTCTCTGGTCCTTCTTCTATAGGACCAGCTTGGATTTCTCAGCAGCTGAGCCAACAAAAGAGGAAAGTCCCCATCGCTCTGATGGACTTTTCGGTCATTCCGACTAAAGGAGAAAAGAAGCACAAGCCGGTTACACGCTTCTCAAAGAGTGCTGCAGGTGAGAGAGTCATGGAAATAGCGTACCCCAACCCCCTCAAGAGAAAGAAGATCTGTCTCCGACAGATTCATTCACCGTGACCCCAAGTCACAATGGGAAATCCTCATAAAGTCTCCAGGGAGAAGCTCTTTCCGCAGTTGATGCACTCTGCAAAAAGCTTCAGGAAACAAAAGAGGAGAAAAGGCTACTGAAGGAGCAGAACAAGTACCTGCTTCAAGCCTTACAGAAGATGGGGAGTGCACCTCCCACAACTGCCGCCGAGACTCCTGAGCTGCTCAGTCAGGAGAAGATCAACGAGTATTCAAAGATCGGCGAGCAGGGTATGGTTGTTTCTGCTTGGAGGAGCCAGATCCTCAAGGATAGTGAAAGAGTAATCGCCGAGTATATCAGTTTATACTTAAACATCGAGAAGGCGAATAAGGAACTCCAAGCATTAGCAGGTCCGATATCAGAAGAGTTAGAACATGCTAGACTCCAGCACGAAACCTTCCAACAAATGTTCAACTGTTCAGTTGAAGATCTGGTCAAGTTCGGAGTCTTCGGTCATCCAAGGGCCCTCAACAAAACTATGTCCACTCTGGACTATCAGATAGATCAGCTGGAATTTGTTTTAGAAAAGATAGACAAGGTAAAGGAAGAGACCCTGGATGCAATGCATCAAATGGAGAAAATTGTCCTCGCCATGACTCCAGGGTTGCTCACTCCTTCCCTTACCTTGAGATCAGCTGATGACACTATCCGGATTTTCAAGGAGATAGCCTCTCAAGGGACAGGGTCAGAGGTCACGTTCGACACTAAATCTATCAACCTACTGGCCTGTAGAGACTTCATCGGGTTCCTTATCGAGGCGGAGAAATATTATTCCAAACTCCCGGAATAGCTCATAGACGAGCGGGAGACTTGTGAAGCAATCAGTGAATGGCACAAGGATCCATCACAAGATCAATTTGGGCCAATGATCAACAAGTTTTTGGAATACCGCGCTCAGTTCCACATATCATCACCTGAGCAGCATCAGAAACAAGCAACCCCTTTTCGGCCGCAGGATGATGATGATGAGTAGCTTCTTCTTCTTTTTCTTCTTCTTCTCTCTATTCTCCGACTTTCTTTTCGAAATGTCTAAAATGTGTTAGCACAAATGATGACATCATCCATGTTGCATCATGGGATGATGTCATCCACCAAGTTGTCAAAGTCAACATGACTTTTAGATATTTTGTAAATATCTTTGTAAATAAGTGGTTGGCTCCATTTGGCCTTCTCTCTCCCTCATCTTCTATAAATATGAGAATACTTGTTGTATTCAAGGTGAACATTTTTTAGATAGAAATAGAAGTGAGGAGAGAAAGACTTTGAGCTTTCTTGTAACAGAAAAGAACAGTAATACAATTATTCAAACTTTGTGCTCAATAGCTGTGTTATACATTAGATCTTTCTTACGTTAGATCTGTATGTGTTTAATCTGTTGGATTCATATCTACTTTTCCGTCATTTGTTTATCAGTATTGCTTTGTTTATTTATGCAAGTAGGTTTGGCTCTGTTTACTACAAACTAAAAACATAAATCTTCATGACCTTTCTGCTTTGGAATTCATTTCTTTTCTCCCTTCGGATCTGTTCTTTCTCTTCTCCCTCTTTCATTCCTTTCTTTTCGCAGCCTGGAACACTCTACTGGGATGAGATCCTAACCCCCGAAGGTAGAATCTGTGAGACTTGCATAGGTTCCTGCTAGTAGAAATAGCAATAAACCAGTTTCGCTTTGCTGTCTCAAAGAGGGGGGCTAAGCCCTGCAAACATTGTTGGCTCGTCTATCCATAGATCTGTCCGCGCGACAGATTTTCGGACCAACAGTTTTTGGCGACTCCGCTGGGGAACGGATAGATCTGTCAGATCTATGGTGGTGGTATAATATAAAATCAGAAAAATATAAGAAAATCACTTCCTGTTTGCAAATCTGCACTTTTTGTTAAAAATCCAAAAAAATTGCAAAAGTGCCTAAAACTGAAAATTTTCTTCTGAGATCCGTAGATCGGGCATAGTTACAGATCTTTAGTTCGCTGAGTTTTTATCAAAATTAACATTTTTTCGTAGATCTGAATTTTTGACTATTTTCCAAAAAGTTCAAAACCCTCTGAAAAATTAAAAATCAGATTTGAAAATCAGCCTGCTATTCTTCCCTGCCATCTTATCCTCGCTGTTATTTTTCATTAACCGCAATCGGTTTTTCGAAGAGGATAGTATTTAAATATTCAGAAAAGTATTTGCTGCTGGTTGTTGTCAGAAAAACCAGAAAATCAGCAAGTACACCCAAAAATAAAGTTTAAATCTGCGCCATAATATCACAGATCTGAAAGGTACGCTGGCAAGTGAACCTTTTACGCGCAGCAGGAGAGCCCGTGGGGAAGTTGATCCTACTTTCGATCTGCTTCAAAGGCACAATTTCAGCATAACACCGGCACATTTTCAGCGCTAAGCTCGGCTAGCTGGTCATCCAGGAGTGTCCTCACCTCCACGAAGAAAAAGTCTTTTGCAAGGAACATCTACATCCCTTTGTAGTGCCTTGTTGCTCAGTGGAAGCACCCTCCCAGCTCGTGTGCTTTTTCCAGCCTTTCAAATGGCGGTACCATGGGGAAATGCTATGGGTCCTCTCACATTACCACATCCAGTTCATGCGCTCCCTCACGGAAACAGAAAGAATTTTCCCAAATTCGACGGGAGCGGAAATCAAAGCACGGATTCCCACATATCTGCTTTCATTATGTCATGTAGTATTTTGGACATGACTCACGAAGATGTGTCGGTTCACCTTTTTCTGGAAACTCTACTTGGGCCCGCAGCCGAATGGTTTCAGCATTTGCCAGCCGGATCTATCACCAGTTGGGCCACCTTGTGGGATGCTTTCGAAGACAGATACAAGCCTTCAGAGGATGCATTTGCATTGTTATCACGAATCACTCACCTGAAGAAGGAGGCAAATGAGACCATGCGCGATTTTATCGCCCGGTTCAATGCATTAATCAACCGTGTCCCTACTGCCATGCTTCCAACACCAGAGAATCAAAAGTGTTTCTTCGTGAACGCCATGAGCTCAAAAGTCAGCTTCTTGCTCCTTCAAGAGCGAGTAGCCACTCTACCTCTCACTCAGGCTGCTGCCATCCGGATAGAAGACAATTTGATAATATCTGGCGAGTTGAGAAAGGAATCATCAAAGTCCAAATCTTCAGATCCCTCGCCTGCTACTTCGTCTGATCCGGCATTCCAAAAGATGGCGAATGATCTGCTCACATTGAAAAAGCAGTTGGCCCAGGCTCCTAGTTCCTCATACCGAGACATTCCCACGAAGGAGTTTTGTTCCCAACATGTTCACAAAGACCCCGCGTCTACCTGCAACTGCTCCACGGTTGGCGCTTGAAGCTCCTCCGGTCAATGCTTTGGCCAAAATTGAAGAGGAAGAGCAGTATTATGAAGAATCTTCGCCTCAAGACGAAGATGATCAAGATGTCGGTGAGCCGACTGGTGACTCCACTATTGGATACATGGAATTTGATGAGGATGAATCTGATGAAGAAGAGAGTACTCAGGGCTATGCAAGCGGACAATCCTATGCTATTTTTACCCGCTCGCAAGGAAAGGAAGCGGAAGTTACTGCCCATGTGCAGAAGGAGAAGGTCGTGTCAAACGTGCCTCCAACTATTGTTAGAAGAGGTAATCCTCTTCCTACTCAATTCCCTGTTAAGTCTTTTGCAAAGAAGTCTTTTCCGCCCATCTCTCCTCCGAATCAGCCCCCTCATATTCCTATCAAGATTAGTAACCCTGTTCCACCATCGCGAAGTGAAGGACTCATTCCCTCACCAACGCAACCATTGGCCGCGTTCGATATAATAGATCATGCAAAAAAGACCAAGATCCAAATGTCTGAAGCTGAGTATCCTTCAGTCAAATCCCAACAGCTTGTAAGATTAACTAAATATATTCAGAGTCAAGCTGTTACATCTAAACAGGTTTCCCCAAAAGGAATCCTTTCCACTCCTCCTGAAATCCCACATAAATGTTGCTTCAACATCTGCATCAGGCAAGATAGAACCTTTCTATCTCTCTCTCCTAATCAACAGCCATAAGTTGAGCAACTGTATAATTGATTCCGGAGCTTCTGACAACGTTATGCCGGCGAAAGTCGCCCATGCTTTGGGCCTCACTCTTACCAAACCTTTCGGCAGATGTTATTCATTGGAAACCAAGCAAGTGCCATTGATTGGGCCAAATCAAAGACGCGCAATTTACGTTCGCAGCATTCCCTGAAAAGAGGGTAAAGATGACCGTTCTCGTCGCTGACATTCCAGCAGCCTATGGAATTTTGCTGGGAAGGAGTTTTTGCAGCGAAGTTGGTGGAGAAATTCACATGGACTTAGAATTCCAGTCAAAGGCGTAATGCAAACTTTAGAGCCGGAATCCCAAAAGAAGTACTTGGTTACTAGCTCTGAGGATCCCAAAGCTCAAATCCTTTTTGAATCATCAGGGTTGGGGAACTACTACTTATCTACCAAGACAGGTACAAAGGGTGTTTTTGTTCAAGAAAAGGACCTTAATGAGATCTGGACATTACAATTTGATGGCAGTTGCGCGACTAGTGGATGTGGCGCTGGAGTTGTGCTGATATCTCCCGAAGAGGAGGTGATTCCTCTCTCTTTCAAATTGCAGTTTTTCAACACTAACAATACTGCTGAGTATGAGTCTCTCTTACTTGGTATGCAAGCCACAAAGGAAAGAGGAATAAAAAATCTAAAAGTACAAGGTGATGCCGAGCTAGTTGTAAATCAGGTCAAAAGGATTTACCAAGTGAAAAATGAAAGGCTCAGGCACTACCGCAACGCAGTATGGGACAGCATCGAAGAATTTGATGCTTTTTCAATAGGAGCAATTCCAAGAGCTCAAAATGACATGGCCGATTCATTGGCCGTTTCAGCATCTCTCATGCTCCCACACCCGGGTTTGAAAACAGACAAATACACCATTGAGGTGGTTTTCCGCCCGAGCGTACCAGACACTCTCAGCATTGGCAAGTATTCAACGACGATAATCAACTCATTGCCTTTCTGGAAAAATCAGAAAATTTTGACGAGTTGTATTTCGAAGGATCCCCTCTACATGCCGTGAATCAATCAACAGTCAAAACCACGAAACAAAGGAGAACGACGGCATATGTCAGCTCAAAGGGAATAAAATTCCAAAAGGCCTGGTTTCTCTGGAGCGCCTGTTTGACAGACATGACCGTTTTGTGAAAAAGAAAGAGGCGAGATGATCCTGACTCATCTCCAGAGACAGAACCAGTCAATATAGGTTCGGAGGCACACCCGCGATTTGTAAACATTGGCAAATGTTGCACACCTGAAGAGAAGCGGAAAATTTGTCAAGTTGCTGAAGAAATATATGGATGTATTGGCATGGTCCTATGCCGATTTAAAGTCCTTCAAGCCAAAGGACGTTCAGCATGATATTCCCTGGAAAAGACGAGGTCAAAGCCTTCCGTCAGAAGCAAAGGCAACTATAATCCGAAGATTCGGGCACCATCCAAGCCGAAATTCAGAAGATGCTAGATGCAAGAATCATCTTCCCTAATCCATCACAAAGCACTTGGGTGCAAATATTGTGCCAGTGGCGTAAGAAAAAACGGCGAGATATGCATATGCGTAGACTTCCGAAACTTGAATCAAGCTTCGCTGAAAGACAACTACCCTCTTCCGATAATGGATCAAGTTCTGCAAGCAGTAACTGGATCGGAAATGCTATCTATGCTTGATGGTTTTTCAGGCTACAATTAGATTGAAGTCTCGCCTGAAGATCAATTCAAAACAGCATTCACTACTCCCTAGGGTACATTTGCCTACAGCAGGATGCCTTTTGGCCTGACTAATGCTGGTGCTACTTTTCAACGGGCCATGGACTTCGCATTTAAAGGTATGATGGGAAAAGTTATTGTAGTTTATCTAGATGACTTAACTGTGTTCTCTAAACAACGAAGTGATCATTGTGATCACTTAGAGCAAGTACTGGCCAGGTGCCGAGAACATGGAATTTCCCTAAATCCCAAAAAGTCTGTTTTTGGGGTTACGGAAGGGAAATTGCTAGGCCATGTGGTTAGCAAGAAGGAACGAAGATAGATATTGAAAGGGTTAAAGCTATTCAGAGCCTTACTCTACCTACAAGCAAGACTGGTGTTCATTCTTTCTTCGGAAAGGTGAACTTTCTCAGGCATTTTGTTCCTGATTTTGCTGAAAAGACCCGCCACATACTGAACATGATGGAAAGGATCACCCACTTTCAAGATGGAGTGAAGAAGGGAAAAGGTCATTTGAAGAAATAAAAACTTCTGTTGCCCATGCACCGGTCCTGGTATGTCTGGATTTCTCCAAGAACTTCATTATGTATAGTTACGCCTCCGAACATACTGTGTCTGCAATCCTAATGGAAAAGAACTCGGAGGAGTATTGAATCTCCAATCGCATTCAATGAGTTCTCCTCTCAAGCCTCACGAACTGAAAATGACTCAGCTGGAAAAGCATGCCTGCCGTTGTCAAAGCAGTGAAGAATGTTCATGTATTACATTCTGAACTCTCATACTGGTAGTGCGGGTCCTCTTCACGGCGGTGAAATCATTCTAACTCAGCGGAGTTGGAAGTTTTGAGAGGGAATTGGATTCGCAAAAGTCCATAATATGACCTATATATTAAACCACTAGAACCGGGGGAGATGGAGGAGTGAAGGCTAGGGTGAAATTAATTGGAGACAAAAGAGGTGCCGAGGATTGGAACAAGAGGGGTAGAAATGGTAGACGAAAGAGGTGAGAACCCAAGGGAAAAGAAATGGGAATTTGCCATAAGCGTGGAGTGGTTAAAGTAAGGGTCAAAAGTACAAAGGTCGCACCGAGAATATGTTGTGGTTTGGGATAAGAAAGGGAGAAAGGAGGACGCGAAAAAAAGGACGGCATGGAAAAAGGTATGAAAGAAGGAGGGGGGGGCACGGGAGTGTAGGGTAAAAACAAGGAAAGGGGGGGGGTGAATTAGAAAGAGGAGACCCCAGATAGGTGAAGGAACGCGAAGAATGAGAAGAGAAAGGAGCGGAAAGGCAAGAGAAAACAACGAAGAAAGAAGGGAAATGGAATCTAGCAGAGAAGGAAGCAAAAGAAAGCGGGGGCACTAAGGAAACGAGAGAGACGCGGGGAAAGAAGGTGAGTTGGGAGGAGACCGTGAAGATTCGGGGGGAGGGAGTTGGGGGATGATGGTAAGCGATAAGTAGAGGCGTGTAGACGAATGATAAAAGAAGGAAACGGGAAAAAATATGGGTGGGTGGGCGACAAGGAGAAAGTGAGAGAATCGATATAGAACAGAGAAGGACGCAAAAGTATGAAAGCAAGGAACAGATAAGAAGAGCAAGGTGGGCAAAAGGATAAAGGGCGGGCACAGGTGCTATGAAAAAGTGGGTAGGGGAGAGGGCTGAGCAATTTAAAATAAGACAAAAGGGAGGATGGAATAGTGGTAAGCCGTGGAGAGAGGAGAAAGAGGGTAGGAAAATATGGACGGGATAATATACCAAGGATGGGTAGGGGAGGGAAAAGTAAGGTGGCAACTGCGCAGGCACAAAAGGGTAAGCAAGAAGGATACTAGGACTCTAGGAGGAGGTTAAGGAGACGTTTGGGAGAAAAAAAAGAGAGGATGGGTTTGTGAGTGAATGGGTAGGAGACAAAGAGGTGGAGCTGTGGAGGGGCGCCCGATAAGAGGGTAAGAAGCAATTCGAGTGAGGAATGGAGACAAACTCAGGGAGAGACAGGAAAGAAGTTGGGCAAGATGGAAGGGTGTTAAACCAACCCAGCTTGTGAGGGTCAAGGCCTGTGTCAGCTTCCCTATCCATCACAGCACTTGGGTGGCAATATTGTGCCCAGTGCGTAGAAAAAAGTCGGATAGCATATGCGTAGACTTCCGAAACTTGAATCAAGCTTCGCTGAAAGACAACTACCCTTCTTCCGAAATGGATCAAGTTCTGCCATAGCATACTGGATCGAATGCCTATCTATGCTTGATGTTTTTCATGCTATACAATTCGATGAAGTCTCGCCTGAAGATCAATCAAACAGCATTCCTACTCCCTATGGTACTCTTGCCTACAGCAGGATGCCTTTTGGCCTGACTAATGCTGGTGCTACTTGCAACGGGCCCTGGACGTCGTCATTTAAAGGTATGATGGGAAAAGGTATTGTAGTTTTATCTAGTGACTTAACTGTGTTCTCTAAACAACGAAGTGATCATTGTGACACTAAGCATAGTAACTGGCCGGTGGCCCGAAACATGTGGAATTTTCCCTACATCCCAAAAGTCTGTTTTTGGGGTTACGGAAGGGAAATGGCAGGCCATTGTTAGCAAAGAAGGAACGAATAATATTGAAAGGTGTTAAAGCTAGTCAGAGCCTTACTCTAACCTACAAGCAAGACTGGTGTTCATTCGTTCTTCTTCGGAAAGGTGAACTTCTCCGGTCAGTTTTTGTTTGTTCCTGATTTTGCTTAAAAGACCGCCACAGACTGAACGTAATGAAAAGGATCACCCCACGCAGATGGAGTGAAGAAGGGAAAAAGGTCATTTGAAGAATAAAAACTTTCTGTTTGCCCATGCAACCGGTCCTGGTATTGTCTGGATTTCCCAGAACTTTTCAATTATGTATATTACGCCTCCCGAACATACTGTGTACCTTGCAATCCTAAGGGAAAAGCAACTCGGGTATATTGAATCTCCATCGCATCATGAGTTCTCCTCTCAAGCCTCAACGAACTGAACATGACTCAGCTTGGAAAAGCATGCCTTTGCCGTTGTCAAAGCAGTGAGAATTTCATGTATTTTACATTCTGACTCGCATACGGATTGCGGTCCCTGACACGCGGTGAAATCAATTCTAACTCAGCAGAGTTAGGGAAGTTTGAGAGGGAATGGATCCGCAAAAGTCCAGGAATATGACCTAGATCTTAACCAAACCACTGGTGAGGGCAAAGGCCGGGTCAGCTAATGGCTGAAAATGAAAATTTAGAAGGTCCTAAAAGGAAAAGAGGATTGTGCAAACGAAGAGCAAAGCCCTCTATAGGAGCCTGATTCTCTGCCTCTAGTTCTGTTTGTTGCAACTAGTGACGAGTGGTACTCCGACATTGCTTTCTTCCTTACCTACGGCGAATGCCCAATGCACCTAACTGTAAAGGAGAGGCGCACTATAAAGCTCAGAGCAGCTACATATGTCATCTGGGATGACGGTTTATATAAGCGTGGGGTAGACGGTGTCTTCCTGCGATGTGTTGACAAGCCCCAGCAAGTAAAACTGCTGGAAAGTTTTCACAATTCAGCCTGTGGAGGCCATTTTTCTTCTTCCGTAACAGCACACAAGATCATTCGAGCTAGGTACTATTGGCCGACGCTCTTTCAAGATGCGGCTACCTGGGTGGCAAAGTGTGAACCCTGTCAGCAATTCGTCGGCAGGTCCAAGTTGGCTGCCCTTCCCCTAAGGCCGGTCATCATCAATGAACCATTCAGGCAATGGGGAATTGATTTTATTGGCGCACTCAATCCTCAATCGAGTGCTGGACATAGCTATGTCCTTACAGCAATGGATTACTTCACCAAGTGGGTGGAAGCAATACCCGTCAAGCATGCCACTTCTGAAGCGGTTTGCAGTTTTATCAAAGAAAATATCATTGTCAGGTTCGGCGTTCCAAACAAAATCATTGCTGATAATGCTTCTAACTTATCCTCCGCGAGAAGTTATTAGTTTTTGCTATGAATATGGGATAACTTTAGCACATGCCTCGGATTATTACCCCCAGGGAAATGGTCAGGCGGAATCCAGTAATAAGAACTTGGTGACCATCATACGGAAATTAGTAGATGAGAATCAGCGGATGTGGCACAAGTCTTTGTACGACGCTTTGTGGGCGGACCGCATTACCCCCAAGAGATCTCTCGGCATGTCACCTTTTCAAGTGTTATATGGCACTGATGCCGAACTTCCCATTTCTGCTGAACTTCCTGCTCTACGATTGGCACGAGTAATTGAAGATGAAACTTTCCAGAATTCTCTAGAAAAGAGAATTATGTATCTGGCGGAACTTGAAGAAAAGAGAGTAAGAGTGGTCGACAGGATCACTGAACATCAGAATCAAGTAAAGAGGCTTTTTGACAAGAAGGCCAAGCAGAGAAATTTTCAAGTGGGAGATCTTGTCCTCTTATGGGACAAGCGAAGAGAGCCAAAGGGCATGCACGGAAAATTTGATTCCCTATGGAGAGGGCCCTTCAAAATCAAGCAACTCAATGGAGAGAATAGTTTCTATCTCTCGTATCTGGATGGAGCTGAACTCCCACTTCCCTATAGCGGGCAACATCTCAAGATCTTCAGGAAGTAGAGCTTGCTCTCTTCTTTGTACAGTTTATTTTCGTTGTGTGTTTGCTTTCGTCGTGTGTTTGCTTTTTTTGTCGTGTGTTTCTTTCGTTCTCCCTCCGGTCCCCCTTGTTTTTGACTCTGTTACCCAATGGATAGGCACATGTGAACTGGGATTCTCTACCCCCGAGTTCGCTCAGGGAGTAGTCCCCAGAAAGAGCCAGCTGTTATCCCGTAAAATTGACAAGGGCAATTTTACCGATAACCATACGGAAAATTTTGTTTCGATCCCTTGTTAGGGATCCCCCGCGTTCGAAACGTCGTAAAGTCCCTTCCCGGGAAATCTAGTTTTTGAACTTAGTCTTTTTGAGCCTTTTTTGGCTGGGCGCATGGATTTTCCTTGTAACACCAAGTTTTGGTGCGCCCCCTTAAAAGCCTTTGGCGCATGGTTTTCCATGTTAACACGTCTTTCGGTGCGCCAAAGGGTGCATATAATCTATGTGTTACACCAAGTTTTGGTGCGCCAAAGGGCGCACATAACTTCATGTCGACAATGCATACGGTGCGCCAAAGGCGCGCTCATTCTTCTGTTGTCGAATACTTCTGTGCGCCAAAGGGCGCACACTTTCCCCTGTCGACAGCAGTTTTCATGCGCCATTTCAAAAGTGGTTGGCGCATTGATGACAAGTTTTTCTATAAATATCAGTGCGCGCCCAATGTCATTTTCATTCCTTTTTGTCAAAACACGTGATTGCTCTGGATTTGTCAGCTCTGCTCTGTCGTTGTCATCGCCCTGTGGACCCGCTCTTCAATTTTTAATATATATTCAGGTAAGAGGTTCTCCCTCTTTTCCATTTTGTGCTTTTGTGTTCTTGGTCTGGGCGTTTCTTGGTCTATGTTTTGGTTTGCTGGCCTGTTTTAAGTGAGATATGTTTGAGCTGGTTTCCCCTGCGCTGTCCTGTTCCTTTTTCTTTCCTCCTTCCTTCCTCCCTCTTTCCAGATCTGCTGAAAGGGAGCTGTTTTGAAAGGGCTTGGTCTGCTAGACTTTTTATATGAAACCCTCTGTCCTTGCTATCTTCGAAGTGGAAGAAAGAATGAAAAATATTTGAGTAGTTAGTGTAGTTCTGTGGCGCACTGGCGCGTTTTGTTGCAACAAAAACAGTTGTGCCCCTCGGCGCACTTACCCGCCATGTTACATGACCAAAACCCGCGCCAATGGCGCACCCTCTTGTCATGCTGCACCTAGAACTCATGCGCCCTCAATGGCGCGCCCTTTTTTGCATGCTACAAGTCTAAATCCCGCGCCTCCTTAAAAGCCTTTGATGCACCCTTTATCCATGCTGCATAATGTTTCCATGCGCCAAAGGGCGCACCCAGCTTTCATGCAACACAAGCCTTATTCGCGCGAGTATAAAGTTAGAAAGGCGCGGGCGCACCCTCCATTGCAGTAACATAATGTTGTGTAAAACCTTCATGCGCCGCGCCAAAGCCTTTGGCGCACCATTTGTTAATGTTACACAATCTTCCCATGCGCCAAAAGGCGCACCGAACCCCAATGTAACACGCATTTCCTGTGCGCCCTGCTATAAAATGCAACCTGCTTCATCCATGCGCCATGTGCCTTTGGCACCAGTATAACCTCTGCAACATTCCTTTTCTGTGCGCCTTATCTATTTGGCCTGCCAGTTGCATTTTTCCTGCGCCTTGAGCCTTAAAATCTCTAACTCTTTCTTCTGCTAGCTTTCCAATGGAAGATCAAATGACTAATTCAACCTTTTTGGATTGGGTCTCACTTCTTCTTCGTGCAGATCAGCAACTGAGTTCGAAAGAACACATGTCTACGTCAAGCAAGAAGCCCACCAAACCAAGAGGAAAAGCTAAGCTGACAGAAGAAGAGATGAAATACAAATATCAGAGGGTCAGGATGCCCGAATCACAGGCTGAGTGCAGTATGGATGTCAGAGACTCTGAATTGGGTCACATTGACATGGATGAGTTCTGGGTTAGGACTCAAAAAGTTACAAGAAGTCCATGGATGGACAAGTTAATAGGCAGTGCCCTGCACTTTGCCGGAGGAATCCCCGTCAGCGCTGTAAACAACGAATTCATGATGGTGATTGCGCAATGTTACAACAAGGACACAAGATGTGTCGAGAACAGTAAGGGCGAGGCAGTCATAAACCTCACTGCCCGTCACTTTGAGTTGATACTTGGCATCCCTCATCACCGGAACTACGTGGCTGTTAGCCAACGAGAATGCATCAAGGCCTGGGAAGACAATGAAGACCAGTGCATGCAGTTGATGAATGAGGTCTACCTAAAGAATAAGAAGGTGGTGACCCGGTGGCCTCAGACTATCCACCGAAGTGATTTCTCAGAGGAACTCAGTGATACTATCACTTTCCTGAGCAGAGTCTTTGGGCTTTCAGATGCCCACTATTTCCATAAGTGGATGCTGCGGTACCTGGAGACAATGAATAAGAATTTTCCCAATCAGCGCTTTTGCTGGGGTGAAATAATCAGCAGCACCATCTCTGAGCAGCTACAACAGTTCGCCACAACAGGAGTGTTCCATATGAACTCCTATGTAGTCTATGCTGCAGCGTCAGCAAGGGATTATCCGGGGCTGAACCGAAGTGGAGTATGGCCTCAGGCCAAGATATTTGATTACTATCCAGAGCTGAGGCTGGAGAATAGCATCCAACATTTCGCAAAAGTTAACGATGCATTCTTCTATCATGTCATCTGCCTACTGAGGCCAAACATGACTCATAGCCGGACGACCAAGAACATAGTGGCAGTCACAGAGAAATGGGGGGCCCTGTTCACCCAATTTCCCACGTTCACCTATCTAAGGGCTGCCAACTTTTTGGGAGAGCCAACCAGGCTACCAAGGTATGCTGGGCCTAAGCTGATTCTACTAGAACTGTCAAGACAGCTGGTCACATACCATGAGAAGTGCCTCAAAAGAAAGAAGGGTGGAACTCCTTTCCCCCTCAAAGTGGGCCGATACACATGCTCCACCCACCATAAGGTGAAGGAAATGTTCGCAGAGCTGGAGCTACTCAACTTGAAGCATGACTTCCCAGCCAGGCCTACCTTCGACCCAAGAAGCTGCCTGCCAAAAGCGAAGCTCGATCCGATCCATGTCCCTCAAATTGAGGATATTTACATTGACGTTCTCCATGAGGTGGAACTCAGAAGAAAGGATCATTCGCGCTTAGCATTGGAGGAAATCATCCAATACGGAGTGGCCATTGTCCCCGAAGGCTTCCAGACTACGGAAGATGAAGTAGATAAGGTGTATAATGACACAGATGGGGACAATTGGCCCTTCCCGGCCATTGACAGAAACAAGGCTCCTCAAACAATTGAGGAGAGGGTCAAGGAGACTATGCGAAGAACAGAGCATTGGTGCCGCATGAACGGACTAATCTACCTCGGGGTAGATTTCACAACTTCCCCTTTGGGCAACGCACCTCCAAGGTCAAAGAAGCAGCTGAAAGGCAAAGGTGCAGAAGGTGAACCTAGCACATTTCAGGAGGAAGCCCCTGAAAGTCCTCTTCCCTCAGAGCCAGAACAAGTCATAACTCTTGATGAGGAATTGACAGAGGATAGTCCTATACGCCCATCCACCCAGGATGTCGGCATCGCTACAACTTCAGAGGTCCCTTCTATCCCTTCTTCTTCTCTTCCTTCCCCTCCTCGAGTGACTCAAACGACCATCCCTTTGGTCGTGTCCTCTGCCCCTTCTTCTACCCTTTCCCCTGCTTCTTCATCTATCTTCTCCTCCCTCGCTGATTTATCTTCCTCTATTTCTTCCCTCATCTCCGAGCTCCCTTCCCTTCCTATGTCTTCTGCAGTTGCGGTTCCCCTTCCTCCCGTGGACATTTCTTTGGCTATTCTTTCCATGCCGCCGCCGCGTGTCTCCACGTTTTTCCCCTCTTCTACCGTTGCTGCCTCCCCCTCTGTCTCTGGTCCTTCTTCTATAGGACCAGCTTGGATTTCTCAGCAGCTGAGCCAACAAAAGAGGAAAGTCCCCATCGCTCCGATGGACTTTTCGGTCATTCCGGCTAAAGGAGCAAAGAAGCACAAGCCGGTTACACGCTTCTCAAAGAGCGCTGCAGGTGAGAGAGTCATGGAAATAGCATACCCCAACCCCCTCAAAGAGAAAGAAGATCTGTCTCCGACAGATTTCACCGTGACCCAAGTCACAATGGGGACATCCTCAGAAAGTCTCCAGGGAGAAGCTCTTTCCGCAGTTGATGCACTCTGCAAAAAGCTTCAGGAAACGAAAGAGGAGAAAAGGCTACTGAAGGAGCAGAACAAGTACCTGCTTCAAGCCTTACAGAAGATGGGGAGTGCACCTCCCACAACTGCCGCCGAGACTCCTGAGCTGCTCAGTCAGGAGAAGATCAATGAGTATTCAAAGATCGGCGAGCAGGGTATGGTTGTTTCTGCTTGGAGGAGCCAGATCCTCAAGGATAGTGAAAGAGTAATCGCCGAGTATATCAGTTTATACTTAAACATCGAGAAGGCGAATAAGGAACTCCAAGCATTAGCAGGTCCGATATCAGAAGAGTTAGAACATGCTAGACTCCAGCACGAGACCTTCCAACAAATGTTCGACTGTTCAGTCGAAGATCTGGTCAAGTTCGGAGTCTTCGGTCATCCAAGGGCCCTCAACAAAACTATGTCCACTCTGGACTATCAGATAGATCAGCTGGAATTTGTTTTAGAAAAGATAGACAAGGTAAAGGAAGAGGCCCTGGATGCAATGCATCAAATGGAGAAAATTGTCCTCGCCATGACTCCAGGGTTGCTCACTCCTTCCCTTACCTTGAGATCAGCTGATGACACTATCCGGATTTTCAAGGAGATAGCCTCTCAAGGGACAGGGCCAGAGGTCACGTTCGACACTGAATCTATCAACAACCTACTGGCCTGTAGAGACTTCATCGGGTTCCTTATCGAGGCGGAGAAAGATTATTCCAAACTCCCGGAAAAGCTCATAGACGAGCGGGAGACTTGCGAAGCAATCAGTGAACGGCACAAGGATCCATCACAGGATCAATTTGGGCCAATGATCAGCAAGTTTTTGGAATACCGCGCTCAGTTCCACATATCATCACCTGAGCAGCATCAGAAACAGGCAACCCCTTTTCGGCCGCAGGATGATGATGATGAGTAGCTTCTTCTTCTTCTTCTTCTTCTTCTTCTCTCTATTCTCCGACTTTCTTTTCGAAATGTCTAAAATGTGTTGGCACAAATGATGACATCATCCATGTTACATCATGGGATGATGTCATCCACCAAGTTGTCAAAGTCAACATGACTTTTAGATATTTTGTAAATATCTTTGTAAATAAGTGGTTGGCTCCATTTTGCCTTCTCTCTCCCTCATTTTCTATAAATATGAGAATACTTGTTGTATTCAGGGGTGAACATTTTTTAGATAGAAATAGAAGTGAGGAGAGAAAGACTTTGAGCTTTCTTGTAACAGAAAAGAACAAATAATACAATTATTCAGACTTTGTGCTCAATAGTTGTGTTATACATTAGATCTTTCTTACGTTAGATCTGTATGTGTTTAATCTGTTGGATTCATATCTATTTTTTCCGTCATTTGTTTATCAGTATTGCTTTGTTTATTTATGCAAGTAGGTTTGGCTCTGTTTACTACCAAACTAAAAACATAAATCTTCTGACCTTTCTGCTTTGGAATTCATTTCTTTTCTCCCTTCGGATCTGTTCTTTCTCTTCTCCCTCTTTCATTTCTTTTCTTTTTCACAGCCTGGAACACTCTACTGGGATGAGATCCCAACCCCCGAAGGTAGAATCTGTGAGACTTGCATAGGTTCCTGCTAGTAGAAATAGCAATAAACCAGTTTCGCTTTGCTGTCTCAAAGAGGGGCTAAGCCCTGCAACACTGTTGGCTCGTCTATCCATAGATCTGTCCGCGCGACAGATTTTCAGACCAACAAATGTACATTAATGCTAGTTAGTATAGTGCTCTTATTTTATTAGCTTCTTATATTTCCTTTCTTTCATTTTAGTTACGTTGTGCATGTTTGACTTATCTATCATTAATTTATACATCTTATCACCCATATACTAATATCTTAGTATGGTAATCTCCTATATCTTGATTGTGGGCCTTGGAAACCCTAGGTTGACCAAGTGTAGGGATTACTTCCCTCTAGATATGCAACCCTAGCACTCGTTTTATATGCTTTAAATATATCCATTGTGTGTTGATTCATGTGTGTCTCCTATGTTTTTCCTTGGTACCCATGTTGAATGCAATACTTATGAGTGAAAGTTATTGAGAAAAATACTTGGCCCTCCATACGCTCTCTCTCCCATGGACTTGGAGGGAGGCTATCATGTCCTCCACTTGTGGAGATAGCATATGGTGATGTTGTTTAGTTTGTTATACAACCAAGCTGCCACTCTTGTGTTGAAGACATCATATTAAAAATTGAGCATGCTTTTGGAGTGTTCATTTCTTGGAGAATAAAATATTTATTCAAAAATTTGGCCTATTGTTTCATAAATTAGGGAGGATTTTCCGCTTGTATTTTATTTTGTAATCTTCTTATAAATTGATTAGGTAATAAATATTGTAAGATGGTGTTTACTAGAGTTGTAAACCCCATTGTAATTTTTGTTCAACCCTTTCCTCAAAAATAAGATATTTAGTGTATATCGAGAGAATATTTTATTTATTTTGTCATATTATTTTTATGTGAAAAGGCATGGATATATTAATGTAATATTGTGTTGAAAAGGATATTGGTATAAATATGTTAAAAGAAATATTTACTATTGGAACTACCCTTATATTAATATTAATATTTACTTCATTGTGTTTGTAAAAAGAAAAATTGTGTATGTTGTTTGTTAAGAGAGAATAAATGTAAACTATTTTACATTATAGTGAAGAAACACATTGCTACTCATTTTACTCAATTGTTGAAAAATAATTGGTGTGAGCATGATCTCTTTCCTTTCCAAGTTCCTCAATGGTGTAACTATATGTAGGTCTTATTTTGTGAAGTAAGACATGTCTTATTTTGATTTCTCTTGTAATTATTGCATTGGAAAGAGATAAGTTGTTATATTTTGTGAAGTGAAGTTCCTCTCCCATTTTGGTTCTCCTTATTTTTTGTTGAAAGTAAAACAATTTATGTTTCTCTTAGTAAATCAGATCAGTTAGTCTACAATTTTATTCACTTATATTCAGGTAAACACCCATATATATTTATATAAATGCTTATATAACATAATGTGTGTGAGAATATATATATATATATATATATATATATATATATATATATATATATATATATATATATATATATATATGCATACACAAACACAGATGTGTGTGTGTGTGTGTGTGTGTGTTTGTGTATGTATGTTTATATAGACAAGATCAAATTCCCTAATAATTCTTCTGATTCTTATGAAAACATCCTTGGAAAACAGGCCTTGGCCTTATAGATACAGGTATATATGTTTCCTTCTATTTTTGTGAGATTTCGAGTTCCTTTGGAAACATAATAGAGAACAATTTTCTTATATATGTACCAACATACTAATATATAAATTCAAATACCCTAAACAATACCTTAAAAAATGA